>CM066031.1:335573598-336138630 GCA_033557465.1 Ichthyophis bannanicus | reverse complement strand
TCCTGCTGTGACACTGTCCCAGTCGATACCGGGGTAATTGAAATCACCCATTATTACTACTCTGTTGTGGCTTTTGTTAGCGTACTTGATTTCTTCTTTGGAGGGCATTTCATCATTCCATTTGTTCAGTCTGGCCAGGTGGCTCGATAGTATACTCCCCACTGCCATCACCTTCCCCTTCATAAATGGAATTTTCCATCCCTATAGATTCCCCGCATATTTTTGTTCCCTGCAAAACTTTAATCCTTTCTGACTCCAATGCCCGCGCTCACATAGAGCTGCAACCCCTCCACCAATTTGTTCAGCTCTATCATTCGGATATAGTTTTTATCCAGGTTATCACAGTGCTTCCCCACTGGTTATCTCCTTCCCCCATGTCTCTGAGAGTGGCAATGCAATCTACCCTCGCATTTAATGCTATATATTCTAATTCTCCCATCTTATTGTTTATACTATCTAGCATTGGCATACAAGCATTTTAGAGACTGTGCATTTTATTAATAGAATACTGGGCGATTGGGTAGGCAATGGGTAATTGGGAATCTTTATGCCGTCTGTTCTGCTCCTTACTCCGGCATTTGTGCTACTATACTCCCCGCCTTTTTGGAAACCTCACTCGCTTTTGGTAGTATCCTTCAAGGATACCTTTTGTCCGACACCGTGCTCTCCTGGGTGACGTTCGGCTTTCCTCCCCTATTTTCTAGTTGAAAAGCTTCGCTATTCTCTTTTTTGAAACGGTTAATGCCATCATCCTGGTCCCATCCTGGATTAAGGGAATCCATCCCTTTCGGAAGAGCCCCCCCTTTCCCCAGAATGGTTCCGCAGTTCCCTACAAATCCAAAACCCTCATCCTTGCCCCCACCATTGTCTCCTCCCCTCATTGAGGACTCCGGAGCTTCTGGCCTGCCTTTTGGCCCCATTTTGTTACCCATTCACGTTGGAAACAGGCGGGCATTTCGGAAGAACGGCTTATCCTGGAAGTTTCCTGGATTGCAGCTTTCCTACCTAAAAGCTTAAATTTAGCATCCAGAACTTCCCTACCACATTTTCCTATGTCATTGGTACCAACATTTACCAAGACAGCAGACTCCCCCCCTCTCTATCTATGATCCCGATCTATGCTGTTGCGTGAGATCTGCTACCTTCGCACCAGGCCAGGCATTGTTACCAGGCTATCCTCACGCCCACCAGCCACCCAGCTATCTACATTTCCTAATGATTTGAATCACGCACTATAACAGCTGTCCTGACCCTCCCCTCCATGGGGACCTGGCCCTGGAGAACACTTCCTCGGTGCGAGAGGGTTTTTACATCACCCTGGAGGACAGGTCCGTAGTTACCAGGATCCACTTTCCTGCCCACACACCCGGGTGATTGCCTCCTTTCACCGGACCTCTTTCCTCCGCCATGGCAACACATGTATGCTGCCCCGACTGGCAGGTTGGAACTTCAGGACTATATCCACTGCGGTCCTCGTCCAGGTTTACTTCTCTGTCTTTCTTATGTCTTCCAGCTGCTACCTCTAGCCTCACTAGAAGAACGGACTCCTTTCCCTGAGAGCACAGAGCTCCCTGCACTTAGTGCCATATCTAGGACCTCTCACCAACTGGGAGATAAGCATACATGTGACACTCGAATGCGAAAGACCTGGCAAACCCCCATCTCGTTTCTGGACCTCTGACTTGCATCTTAGTTTAAAGCTTGTTTTTTAAGGTCTTTTAAAGCGGTATAATTAATAAGGAATTGGTGTAGATGCTTAGACTAATAAAAGTGTAATCTAATACCCCTAATACACCCTGTGTACCTGAAAAACTAATTAATCACAGGTCCTCTGTGTATGACTGATTTGGAGTAAGGGTCTGCACCTGAGAGCAGCCCCTTTCCTCTAACATGGTCCAAGTAACCTATCAAACTAACCATTTCCCCAGGGGTGTGGGTGGGTGCTGGGGAGGGAGGGGGGAAAGATAAGTCCCTATTTAAAGAGGGCAGTTTACAAGGTACCCTGGTTCCTGAACCCTCAGCAGGGGGATGGGGGTACCACACACGGGCCCTAGTTAATTGAGAGAGGCAAGGTAATAACAGCTGCGAAGGCTGGAATTATCACACCACTAAGACAAACACTAAATAATTAAAACAAACACGTTTCGAACAAACCAGTAAATAAGTAAGATAAACAGCTAGAACTCACAGTAAGAATGTCCCAGGAGGCAAAAATCCACTCACTAGCAGAGCTCTGTAAAAGTTCAGCCTTTCGCTGATCAGCGAAAAAGCAAAACTACAAACCGCCGTATGCACACGGTTCTAAAACAGGCAACAATGTTACAGTCTACCTCATGGGATGGGGTCAGGGGGAGGAGTCACTCAGGCAGGACACTGCCAGGAAAAATCTTAACAACAGCAGGCGCTGGGGAGAGAGATTAATTCAAATTTCTACCACACACAACAGGGGGAGGAAGTCCACTTCAGGCCATCCAAAGGACATTAAAAGCTTAACAATCAGTTCTCTGGGGAGAGAGAGAGTGGAAGAGAAGGAGCGATCGAGAGGAGAGACGGATTTTTATTTCAACAATGGCTCTACCACACAAGGCCCCGTTTAATTGCGAGATGCTTCAAGGTAAGTACAGCTGAGAAGTCTGAATTATCACACGCACTAAGACAAACACTAAATAATTAAACAAACCAACAGTTAGACAAACAGTAAATAATTAAATAAACAGCTATAACTCTCACAGTAAGATGTCCCCAGGATGCACAATCCACTCACTTCCATAGATCAAATTAGGGTGGCTCCCGATATATCGGTGACATATTTTTGATCTGGTATGGATCAGTGGATTCCTTAAAGTTCTTTTTTAATGAGTGGTTTTTGAACAGTCTTGGCTTCTCACATACAGGTCACTCTTAGTTATCATGATGGATGAAATAGTATTTTGGCATTTTGATGGTTGGGGTACTTCGATACATAAGAAGAGTACTGATAGCCAAATACCTTTCTGCATTATTCAAGTGCTCACCCTATGCGGTTTTGCTGCCGAGGGATTGCCTTTTTCACAAGTTTGTTCAGTATCGTAGGATTTCTTCAGCTTCCTGATGATTTTAATTTAAGGCTAGGTCGTTGAAAGTTGATTTTTTTTTGGCTAGAGGTTACCCAAGACCTTGTAGATTGTGGCTTATAACAACGGCACTGTTTACTGATAGGAGATGTTTTTTTCTCCACTTCCCCAGGATAGGTCCACGAATTGGTGGATTGATGAACATGTTAATCTGATGTCTCTGTTTTCCCCTCTGAGTTCTCGTTTTTTCCCTCCTGAGTTCGGAAATCCAGGGTATACTTTTGAAGCATTCCTAATGTTTTGGCGAACCAGGTTCCGGGTTTGATGGCTATGCATCCCCGTTGTGTATTGCAGAAGGAAATCAAATTTGAAAGGAAATACTGAGTCCTTCCTGTTTGTGCCCCTTGGTATCCCCCAATGTGAGGAGACTATTTGGTGATGTTAATTGTGGTTAACTGTGCTCCTATGTGTGGGTTTCTGGGGCGAGACTGAAAGTTTCTGGCCTATGGGGGCAAAAGTTATAGTTTGAGATCAAATACATCATGTGGGTCTTGATTTTTGTGGTGTATGGAATTTTTTGTCCCTGTGGGTTGTTATCATATTGGGAAAAGGTATTCGTCTCTTTTAGGACACATTTGGGAAAACATAAAATTCGTTACGTTTGTAAACCAGCGGGAGGGGCTCCAATGGTTTTGAGCATTGTTTGGGGTAATGGACAATGTGTTTTAATGATCTGCATGTGTGTGGTTTTGTAATGAACACGAATGGCGAGGACGAGGAATGTGGAAGCGCGAGAACAATATCTTTTTTTTCCGTGAACACACGCTGGATTTTTTTGGGGGGGGGCTTAGGATTGTTATTTCAGGAGGGCTTAAGTTACAGAGATTGATTGGGGGGGGCTGTGTGTTTGAAATAGGATTGTATGATATTAAGCTCTCTTTTTTGATGATTGGTTGACTTTTTGGTGAGGGGTTGGGGGAGCTAGTTTGCATAGTGGAGTTTTATGCGGCCTGCTTGGCGTTTTGTTTTTTGGAAGGATTGTTGGAATGATCATAATTGCGCTGGAGATGGCGTTTAATGTTAAGCTCAAGTAAGTCTTGTTTGGATGTTATTGAGATGATGAAATAATGTTGGGTGTTTTAAGGTGGTGGTTCTTTTTGTGCTGTAGTGCTGATGTGAGGAGAATTTTTTTCTTGTTATTGGCTATTTTTAGTTTGAATCCCCCTGAGCAGCTGGTAAGGAAACTCTGAAGGGACGTCCGAGTGGGCATTGGGGCGAATGTGAAGAAGATACATGAAGTTCTAATCAAGTTAAGTTTATGGTATTTTTTGACCGTGTTTTCCACCAATGTTTTATAAAGGGAGTTTTTAGGCCTGTTTTGGTTGCCTTGTGAATTCTGAGACCTGCCTTTCTCCCTGATTATTTTTCCTATAGAATTGCATGAGATATTTTAGTCCTTAAGCTACCATACCCCTCTATCAACGGTATGGAGAAACCAACTAGTGGTTTCACAATATGTGCTAAATGTGCAGCACTATCTCAGCAATTGACAGCCATGACTGGGGCTTAAAATATCTCTGCTCAGACCACCAGGCAAAAGATCGTCACTTTTTGCCAAAGATGTGACAGAGAGGCCTACAGAACTGGGCCTCTAAACTTGGGGACACTCTTCCCCTCGGTTGCGATATCCTTGGCTTCCACATTATCGAAGGCCTCCTCCTTCCATGGATCGCAGGTATCAGCAAAGTCCAATCACAAGTCTTCATCGAAGAAGGAGATACCCTACAGAGGTAGATCTCCTTCCAAGCCATTGAGATCTTTCACGTGTTTCCCTGGAGGAAGATCAACCTGCTAAACAGCCTCAGCGGGAGGCTCAGTCCTCCCAAAGCCATTGAGGGGTCCCAGGCTGCTCCCAAGGCTTCGACCTCCAGAGTTTCTACTGCTGCTATGCTCCGGGACAGTGGCGCCAGTACCCGCCACCAATACCCAAGTATCAGCAACATCAATGGACCATCGCATGCTGGCTATTGAGCAGATCTTGGCAGCTCTCCTGGCAGCCTTGGTACCTATAAAACTGTAGGCGACAGGCACCACTCCATCGGTACCGGTACAGACATTTGACACCGTTGGCAGGTACACCCATGCAGATGGCATCGACATCGCAGACACCCATGCCCTCTCTTGAGTCTATCACTGATTCTGGTACCCAGCCCAGGCAGTTTACCAAGGCCGATACCTCGGAGCATTGGTACTGGCATCAAGCACCCAAGGAGGGCAGCCACTCTGCCGATGCACCGCAACTTGCCTAATCTTATGCCTTCGTTTGTGGAAGACTCCTCTCAGTCTCAACTCACAGTTGTCAACCATCGATACCATGTAGAGGGTACCGGAGTGTCTGGGCTTCTAGAAGCCACAGCTTCCAACCACTCCATGGTGGTTGAATTGGCAATACACCGAATCAAACGTTTGAAGATTTACTCCTCAAATCCTCCAGGTAGAGAAACGAACGAGGACCCGCGACGCCTTTGGGCAGCAATGCTTCCAGGCATCATTGCTCTCAGCCAGGATTGACTCCTAATTTCTCTGCATGGGAATGTTCCTTAAGGAGTTATCCAGGGATCTTGGTGGTCTTCACTCCTCTCCTCCCAGATGACAAGAGCAGACTATCTTGCCCTGGTCAAGCATAGCCAAAATGTATCCAAATTTGTCAATAGGGCCACCTTCGATGCCTTTGAATGTATAAGCAGGGCTACAGCTATATTAATTGGGTCAGTAGAATTGCATGGCTTCAGCCTCAGATCTTGAACAGTGGGTTCAAGATAGGCTGGGCAACACAACCTGCACAGGGGATAACTTCTTTGGCAAAGACTGTCAAGATAAGGCCTCTAGATTAGAGGTCAGAGAACACTACTCTAAAGAGACATCTGCAAAAAAGTTTTTCTACAATAAGAAGTTGTTCTTCTCTTCTTATCCACCTGCTTCTCAGTACCAGTGTCATGCCCCACAAAAGAGGCAGCAGCCTTCTAAGCCAACAGAAGAAGCCACAGGTGGCTAAATCTCAACCATCTTCACAGCCACAGTCTGTGCCTGTTTTTTGACTCTTTCCCTAGAGAACGTTTCCACCCTGCCTCTGCAGGAACCTCACCCTCCACATTGCAGGCAGAATGTGTTACTATGCCCACAGATTACACCTGTATCACTTTTGAGCAGTGGACACTAACCATAGTCCAGGAAGGGTACAGACTACATCTACAGTCCTCTGCCCCCCCTCCACTTTCACAGAGGAATATTGAATGCAACCCTCACTCACTGCTCTCCTACAGGATGAGGTGTCCTCTCTTCCTCTCTGTGTGCCATAGAAGAAGTCCTCGCATCCTAAAAGGGAATGTATCCCAAAGAAAATGGAAGGGTACAGGCCCATTCTGGACCTAAAAACCTCAAGTTTCTAGTCCACGTTAAAGTACAAGATGATCTCCCTTGGGACTCTTCTTCCCTAACTCTAGAGTCAGGACTGGCTGCTGTTCTCTAGATCTAAAAGAAGCATGCACACATATCCTCATCCACCAGAGACACAGGAAGCTTTCTACATTTCACTTTTTAAGGAAAACTTTACCAGTACAGTTGTCCCTCCCCCTTCGGACTCGCCTCTGTCCCAAGAATCTTCACAAAGTGCATGGCGGTCGTAGACCACATAACTAAGAACTCTGGGTATATTCGTCTGCCTTTACTTAGACAACTGGCTAATAAAAGCAGACACCTCCCAAAAGGTACTGCTGCTCTCCTTGCATCATACCATCACAGTGCTACAACACTTGGGCTTTGTGATAAACTTCCCAAAGTCCCAACCTTGCTCCAACTCAAAAACTAGAGTTCATTGGAGTCCCAATAGTCCAAGTCATTCATCGGAGTCCTGACAGTGCAGGTCATTCCTGCCCCAGCTCCACTGTGCCCATCTAGTCAAACGTCAGATGCTCCTACAAGACCATCTGACAGCCCGAGAGATAATGCATCTCCTTGGGCATATGGCCTCTACAGTACATGTAGTTCCATATGCCCAACTACATATGCAGATAGCCCAGTGGACTCTGGTCTTCCATGGAAGCAGGCCTCAGGTCCGTTCCTAGGACACTATCCACAATCACTGCCCATCTAACCACATCCCTTTAGTGGTGGTGTTCTTGAGTAAACCTTCTCACAGGGTCACCTTTTCAAATACCTCCATTTCAATGCATCATGACAACAGATGCCTCCAAACTGGGTTGGGGGGTTCACCTGGGTAACCTGACTACACAGGGGCTCTGGACAACGCACAAGTTGCAACTCCGGATTAGTCTCCTGGAACTTTGAGCAGAGAGCTTGTAGTTTAAAATTTCATAATAGGTTTAGAGCATAGCAGCAGCAAAGAGCTATAATTTAAATCAAATAAGAATATAGCTTACCTCAGCAGCACAGGACAGGGTACTGTGTAGCAGCCCTCTTTTAATAAGTGTTATTTCCCTCCCTCCCTCCCCACACCCACCCATCCCCTGGGATAATCGTAGCTTTATAGGTACTTACACATCTTAAAAGGCAGGAGGTGTTCTCAGGTGAAGCTCATTACCCAAATCAGTCATACATTAAGGACCCGAGATTAATTAAGCTTCAGGTGAACAAGTTATATTAGAACATAAGATATGCCATACTGGGTCAGACCAAGGTCCCATCAAGCCCAGTATTCTGTTTCCAACAGTGGCCAATCTAGGTCATATGTCCCTAGGAGTTTCCTCAAGGGACACAGGTTCCACAATGCTTGTATTGGTTCAAGCATTGATATCCTGGGTCCCTTCTTAATAATGGCTTATGGACCTTTCCTCCAGGAACTTGTCCAAACCTTTTTTAAACCCAGCTACACTAACAGCCTTTACTACATCCTCCAGTAACAAATTCCAGAGTTTGATTACACGTTGAGTGAAAAAATATTTTCTCTTATTAGTCTTAAATAGTTTACCCTGTAGCTTCATTGCATGTCCCCTAGTCTTTCTATATTCTGATAAGGTAAACAATTGATCTACGTTTACCCGTTCCACTCCGCTCATTAATTTATCAGAACTTCTATCATATCTCCCCTCAGCCGTCTCTTTTCTAGGTTAAAGAGCCCTAACCTTTTTAGCCTTTCTTCATAGGAGTATCCTTCCATCCCCTTTACCATTTTTGGTGGCTCTTCTCTGAACCTTTTCTAATAACTCTATATCCTTTTTAAGATACGGCGACCAGAATTGCACACAATATTCAAGGTGCGGTCTCACCATGGAACGATATAGAGGCATTATAATATCCTTTGTTTTATTTTCCATTCCTTTCCTTATCATGCCTAGCATTCTATTTGCTCTCTTGGCCGCCGCTGCACACTGGGCCGAGGGTTTTAACATGGTATCCACAATGACGCCTAAATCTTTTTCCTGGGTGGTGGTTCCTAATGTGGAACCTTGCATCGTGTAACCATAGTTTTGGGTTGTTCTTCCCTAGGTGCATAACCTTGCACTTGTCCACATTAAATTTCATCTGCCATTTTGATGCCCAGTCTTCCAATTTATCAAGATCCTCTTGCAATTTTCCACAATCCTCTTGGGTTTTTAACAACTTTAAATAGTTTTGTGTCATCTGCAAATTTGATAACCTCACTCGTTATTCCACTTTCCAGGTCATTTATGAATATGTCAAAAAGCAGCGGACCCAGCGCAGATCCCTGGGGTACAACCACTATTCACCTTTCTCCATTGGGAAAATTGGCCATTTAGCCTACCCTCTGCTTTCTATCTTTTAACCAGTTCCTGATCCACAATAGTACACTGCCTCCTATCCCATGACTCTTTAGTTTTGCCAAACGTCTCTCATGAGGGACCTTGTCAAAGGCTTTCTGAAAGTCCAGATACACAATATCAACCGACTCACCTTTGTCCACCTGATTATTTACTCCTTCAAAAAAACATAACAGATTAGTAAGACAAGATCTTCCTTGTCTAAAGCCATGTTGGCTGTCTCTCATTAGTTCATGACTATTCTACATGCTGAGTAATTTTATTCTTTATGATGGTTTCTATCATTTTTCCCGGTATTGACGTCAGGCTCACTGGTCTGTAGTTTCCCGGATCACCCTGGAACCCTTTTTAAAAATTGGTGTTACATTGGCGATCCTCCATCTTCAGGTATTAGAGATGATTTTAATGATAGTTCACAGATTACTAATAGCAGGTCTGCAATCTCATATTTCAGTTCTTTCAATACCCTTGGATGTATACCATCCGGCCCAGGTGATTTGCTACTCTTCAGCTTATCTAATAGTTGTAATACATCTTCTCGATGTATCGATATTTCCTTCAATTCTTCTGCACCTTTAAACACCACTTCAGTCATGGGTAACATCCCTACATCTTCCTCAGTAAAGACTGAAGCAAAGAATTCGTTCAGTCTCTCTGCTATCGCCTTGTCGCCTCTTAGTGCTCCTTTAACCCCTTTATCATCTAATGGACCAACTGACTCTCTCAGGTTTTTTGCTACGAATGTACTTGAAAAGGTCTTTACTTTCGCGTTTTTGCTTCTGCAGCAAGCTTCTTCTCAAATTCTCCCTTTGCCTGCCTTATCAATGCCTTGCATTTGACTTGCCAGTGCTTGTGCTGTTTCCAGGTTTCGTCGTTTGGCTCTTTTTTCCATTTCCTGAAAGATGCTTTTTTGGCAACAACAGCCTCTCTGACCTCAACTTTAAACCATGCTGGCAGTTTTTTGGACTTCTTTCCACTTTTCTTAAAGCGTGGAATACAGCTGGTCTGGGCTTCCAAGATAGTATTTTTCAACAACAGCCAAGCCTGATGTACGGTCTTTAACCTTTGCAACTGCTCCTTTTAGTTTTTTTCTTGACTGTTTTCCTCATTTTATCATAGTCTCTCCCTTTTCGAAAGTTAAAAGGTAGTACTGTGGATTTCCTTACTATCCCTCCTCCACTAATTAAATCAAAGGCGATCATGCTATGATCACTATTGCCAAGTGGCCCCAACAACCTTATCTCTTGCACTAGATCTGGTGTTCCACTAAGGATTAGGTCTAATATGGCTTCCCCTCTGGTTGGTTCATGAACCAGCTGCTCCAAGAAGCAGTCATTTATTTTCATCTAGGAACTTTATCTCCCTAGCATGTCCTGACGTGACACTGACCCAGTCGGTACCGGGGTAGTTGAAATCACCCATTATTATTACTGTGCTGTAAATTTTGTTAGCTTCCTTGATTTCTTTAAGCATTTCATCATCCATTTGGTCATTCTGGCCAGGCGCTCGATAGTACACCCCCACTGCCATTGCCTTCCCCCTTTTACATGGAATTTCAATCCATATAGATTCTACAGCAGATTTTGTTTCCTGCAAAACTTTAATCCTTTCTGACTCAATGCCCTCTCTAACATAGAGAGCAACCCCTCCACCAATTTGATCAGCTCTATCATTACGATATAGTTTGTACCCAGGTATCACAGTGTCCCACTGGTTGTCGTCCTTCCACCATGTCTCTGATATTCCAATCATATCTAACCTTTCATTTAGTGCTATATATTCTAACTCTCCCATCTTATTTTTTAGACTTCTAGCATTTGCATGCAAGCATTTTAGAGAATGTATTTTATCCATATTAAACGTATTAGGTACAGTTTTATTGGTATAAATATCCATAGCAACCCTTAGTAAGTAAAGAACTTAAAGATCTAAACAAAAACTTAAAACTAAGATGCAGACAGCAGTCCAGCAGCGAGATGGGGGCTTTCCAGTCTTTTGCATTGAGTGTCACATGTATGATTTTCTCCCAGTTGGTGAGAGGTCTTACGTGTGCACTAGGTGCAAGGAGCTCTTTGCTCTCAGGGAACGAGTCAGTTCTCTAGAGGCTAGAGTAGCAGACTTGGAAAACATAAGAAAGACAGAGAGGTACATAGACGAGACCTACAGGGATATAGTCCTGAAGTCCCACCTCCAGTCTGGCAGCATCCCTGTTGCCATGGAGGAGAGAGGTCACGTGACAGGAGAGCATCACCCTGGTGTGGCAGGAAGTGATCCTGTAACTAGGACCTGTCCTCCAGGTGATGTAAAACCCTCTCGCACCGAGGAAGTTTCTCCAGGGCCATGTGCCCATGAGGGAAGGGTTAGGACAGCCGTTATAGTTGGTGATTCAATCATTAGGCATGTAGATAGCTGGGTGGCTGGTGGACGTGAGGATTGCCTGGTAACATGCCTGCTTGGTGCGAAGGTAGCGGACCTCACGCGCCACCTAGATAAGGTCTTAGATAGTGCTGGGGAGGAGTCTGCTGTCTTGGTACATGTCGGTACAATGACATAGGAAAATGTGGTAGGGAGGTTCTGGAGGCTAAATTTAGGCTTTTAGGTAGGAAGTTGAAATCCAGAACTTCCAGGGTAGCGTTCTCCGAAATGCTTCCCGTTCCACGTGCAGGACCCAAAAGGCAGGCAGAGCTCCAGAGTCTCAATGCGTGGATGAGACAATGGTGCAGAGATGAGGGGCTTGGATTTGTTAGGAACTGGGGTACATTCTGGGGAAAGGAGGGGCTCTTCCGAAGGGATGGGCTTCACCTTAACCGGGATGGAACCAGGCTGCTCGCATTAACCTTTAAAAAGGAGATAGAGCAGCTTTTAAACTAGATAATAGGGGAAAGCCGACAGTCGCCCAAGAGCAGATGATTCGGAAGAATGTATCCTTGAAGGATATTACCAAAAGCAGAGAGGTTCCAAAAAAGAGTAAAGTAGCCCAAATGCCCTCGAGTATGGAGCAGACAGAGCTTAAAGATCCCAAATTACCCATGTCTACCAATAGCCAAATTAATATGAATAAAATACAGTCTCTAAAATGCTTGTATGCAAATGCTAGAAGTCTAAAAAATAAGATGGGAGAGTTAGAAGTATATAGCACTAAATGAGAGGTTAGATATGATTGGAATATCAGACACATCATGGAAGGAGGACAACCAGTGGGACACTGTGATACCTGGGTACAAACTATATCATAATGATAGAGCTGATCAAATTGGTGGAGGGGTTGCGCTCTATGTTAGAGAGGGCATTGAGTCAGAAAGGGTTAAAGTTTTGCAGGAAACAAAATTTGCTGTAGAATCTCTATGGATTGAAATTCCATGTAAAAAGGGGAAGGCGATGACAGTGGGGGTGTACTATCCACCGTTTGGCCAGAATGAACAAATGGATGATGAAATGCTCAAAGAAATCAAGGAAGCTAACAAAGGTTACAGCGCGGTAATAATAATGGGTGATTTCAATTACCCCGGTATCGACTGGGTCAGTGTCACGGCAGGACATGCTAGGGAGATAAAGTTCCTAGATGAAATAAATGACTGCTTCTTGGAGCAGCTGGTTCATGAACCGACCAGAGGGGAAGCCATATTAGACCTAGTCCTTAGTGGAACACCAGATCTAGTGCAAGAGATAAGGGTGTTGGGGCCACTTGGCAATAGTGATCATAGCATGATTGCGTTTGATTTAATTAGTGGAGGAGGGATAGTAAGGAAATCCACAGTACTACCTTTTTAACTTTTGAAAGGGAGAATATGATAAAATGAGGAAAATAGTTAAGAAAAAACTAAAAGGAACAGTTGCAAAAGTTAAAGACTTATATCAAGCTTGGGTGTTGTTGAAAAATACTATCTTGGAAGCCCAGACCAGTTGTATGCCACGCTTTAAGAAAAGTGGAAGGAAGTCCAAAAAACAGCCAGCATGGTTTAAAGGTGAGGTCAGAGAGGCTGTTGGCAAAAAGCATCGTTCAGGAAATCATAAAAAGAGCCAAACGATGAAACCTGGAAACAGCACAAGCACTGGCAGGTCAAATGCAAGGCATTGATAAAGAAGGCAAAGGGAGAATTTGAGAAGAAGCTTGCTGCGGAAGCAAAAACACGAAATAAAGATTTTTTCAATACATTCGTAGCAAAAAACCTGTGAGAGTCAGTTGGACCATTAGATGATAGAGGAGTTAAAGGGGCACTAAGAGGCGACAAGGCGATAGCAGAGAGACTGAATGAATTCTTTGCTTCGGTCTTCACTGAGGAAGATGTAGGGATATTATCCATGACTGAAGTGGTGTTTAAAGGTGCGGAAGAATTGAAGGAAATATTGATAACATCGGGAAGATGTATTACAACTATTAGATAAACTGAAGAGTAGCAAATCACCTGGGCCGGATGGTATACATCCAAGGGTGTTGAAAGATCTGAAATATGAGATTGCAGACCTGCTATTAGTAATCTGTGAACTATCATTAAAATCATCTCTAATACCTGAAGATTGGAGGATCGCCAATGTAACACCAATTTTTAAAAAGGGTTCCAGGGGTGATCCGGGAAACTACAGACTGGTGAGCCTCACGTCAGTACCAGGAAAAATGGTAGAAACCATCATAAAGAATAAAATTACTCAGCATGTAGATAGTCATGGCCTAATGGGAGACAGCCAACATGGCTTTAGATAAGAAAGATCTTGTCTTATTAATCTGTTATGTTTTTTTTGAAGGTGTGAAATAAACAGGTGGACGAAGGTGAGTCCGTTGATATAGTGTATCTGGACTTTCAGAAAGCCTTTGACAAGGTCCCTCATCAGAGACTTTTGGCAAAACTAAAGAGTCATAGGATAGGAGGCAGTGTACTACTGTGGATCACGAACTGGTTAAAAGATAGAAAGCAGAGGGTAGGGCTAAATGGCCAATTTTCCCAATGGAGAAAGGTGAATAGTGGTGTACCCCAGGGATCTGTGCTGGGTCCGCTGCTTTTTGACATATTCATAAATGACCTGGAAAATGGAATAACGAGTGAGGTTATCAAATTTGCAGATGACACAAAACTATTTAAAGTTGTTAAAACCCAAAAAGATTGTGGAAAATTGCAAGAGGATCTTGATAAATTGGAAGATTGGGCTTCAAAATGGCAGATGAAATTTAATGTGGACAAGTGCAAAGTTATGCACCTAGGGAAGAACAACCCAAACTATGGTTACACAATGCAAGGTTCCACATTAGGAACCACCACCCAGGAAAAGATGTAGGCGTCATTGTGGATAACATGTTAAAACCCTCAGTCCAGTGTGCAGCGGCAGCCAAGAGAGCAAATAAAATGCTAGGTATCATAAAGAAAGGAATGGAAAATAAAACAAGATATTATAATGCCTCTATACCGTTTCATGGTAAGACCGCACCTTGAATATTGTGTGCAGTTCTGGTCACCGTATCTTAAAAACGATATAGCATTATTAGAAAAGGTTCAGAGAAGATCCACCAAAATGGTAAAGGGGATGGAAGGATACTCCTATGAAGAAAGGCTAAAAAGGTTAGGGCTCTTTAACCTGGAAAAGAGACGGCTGAGGGGAGATATGATAGAAGTCTATAAATTAATGAACGGAGTGGAACGGGTAAACGTAGATCGATTGTTTACTTTATCAGAATATAGAAAGACTAGGAGACATGCAATGAAGCTACAGGGTAAACTAAGACTAATAAAAGAAAATATTTTTTCACTCAACGTGTAATCAAACTCTGGAATTTGTTTCCGGAGGTTGTAGTAAAGGCTGTTTGTGTAGCTGGGTTTAAAAAAGGTTTGGACAAGTTCCTGGAGGAAAGGTCCATAAACCATTATTAAGAAGTGACCCAGGATATCAATCCTTGACCCAGTACAAGCATTGCGGAACCTGTGTCTTTTGGGGAAACTGCTAGGTACGTATGACCTAGATTGGCCACTGTTGGAAACAGGATACTGGGCTTGATGAACCTTGGTCTGACCCAGTATGGCATATCTTATATTCTTATGTTCTTATCTCAGATGCCCTTAGGGTGTTTCAACACCACCTCAAGACACAACAGGTCTACGTCAGGATGGACAGTCAGGTTGCCATGTTCTGTGTGAACAAGTAGGGAGGAACAGGCTCCTGGGCCCTCTGCAAGAAGGCGCTACACCTGTAGTCTTTTGTCATTGCTCATCAAATACACCTCCATGCGGTGTATCTCTTGGGGAAGTCCAGTGTCTTGGCAGACAGACTGAGTTGCATCCTTTTTTCCCACGAATGGTCTCTGCATCTGGACACAACGTCCTATATCTTCCAGATTTTGGGAACCTCAGACATAGATCTGTTCGCGACTCCCCAAAATGCTAAGCTTCCTTGCTTATATACGAGAACTCCGACATCCACCAAAACAACCAGTGGATGCCTTCCACCTACACTGGATTCGGGCTCTGCTTTACACTTTCCCTCCTATACCCCTCATTCCCAAGATTCTTTTTCAAGCTTCAGTCAGACAAGGACTCCTTGATACTGATAGCCCCCCATTTGCTGAGGCAATCATGGTTTCCTCTGCTGCTATGTCTGACTCAGACTCAACCTCTGCAATTGGGATCTGCGCCGGATCTCCTCTCCCAGGATGACAGCTCACTACTCCATAATAAATCCACAGTTTCTCCATCTCACAGCTTGGCTGCTGAAAGCATGGCTTTCCAGGGCTTTGACCTTATCCAAGAGGTTAAGGAGATTCTTTTGGCTTCTCAGAAGCTCTCCACTAGATGTTCATACGCTTTTAAGTGGCAGAGATTTTCTCTCTGGTGCTCACAGAAGGATCTCAATCCCTTTTCAGCTCCAGTGGAGTCACTCCTCCAGTATCTCTTCCACCTGTCATCGACAGGTCTGAAGATGAGATGAGAGTCCACCTCAGTGTAATTGCAGCCTCTCACCACCTATGGGATGGACAGCCAATCTCCTCTCAACCGCTAATGGCCCTTTTCATGAGAGGTCTTCTCCTGTCCAAACTGCCCATCAAGTCACCTCCTGTGGCTTGGGGCCTTAATGTCATTCTAGCGCAGCTTCTCAAGCCACTCTTTGAATCATTGGCCTCAGCCTGGCTAAATTTCCTGTCTTGGAAGGTAATCTTCCTAATTGCTCTCACTTCAGCTAGAGAGGAGTGGCCTAATGGTTGGGGCAAGATACCTCAGGCCGGAAGGTCGGGGGTTCAAATCCCCCTAGAGGACAGCAAGCTTGGGCTGGAAGGACTGGGGTTTCTATTCCCACAGGTGCTCCTTGTGGTCTTGGGCAAGCCACTTAACCCTCCATTGCCCATGTTCCCTGTAAGTATTAGTGTATGTGTCTCATATCCCCTCGTGTTAAATGTATCCCCCAATTGTGTTTTGACCACTTTGATTGAAGGATAAGGTGGTATACAAAACTGTCTAAATAAAAAAAAAAATAGAGACACATTAGTGAGCTTCAAGCTTTAGTGGTGGACACACCCTATACCCGGTTCCACCACGACAAAGTTGTTCTTAGGACTCACCCACACTTTATGCCAAAGGTGGTGTCTCCTTTTCATTTACCACCAGTCAGTTTTTCTTCCAACCTTCTTTCCCAAACCGCATGCGTCTCGAGCGGAAGCAACCCTGCACACTCTTGATTGCAAGCGTGCATTGACTTTCTATCTCCAAAGGACTCGAGAGCACTGCAAAACCTTGCAGCTGTTCATCTCTTTTGACCCTAGTCACCTAGGTCTCCCTGTATCTAAAGGCATGCTCTCCATATGGATAGTGGACTGCATCTCATTTGCCTATGACAAAGCAGGAGTCTCCCTGGAAGGGCATGTCACAGCTCACAACGTTCGTGCCATGATAACCTCAGTGGCAAACCTATGCTCAGTTGCCATTGACGAGATATACAAAGCAGCAACTTGGTCTTCTGTCCATACCTTTGCTGCCCATTATTGTCTGGACAAGGACTCCCGTCGGGATGCCATGTTTGGGCAGGCTGTACTCCAGCACCTCTTTCAGACTTAGTTGACTCCTACCCTCTGTTCCGGACTTTGACAATACCAGAAATCCATGTGGGATCCATGACCTCATCTGGTTCTGAGGTCACTCCATCTGGGAGCTAGAGAGTACCATATGTGAAGACTACATTTCTGCTTGTTCTTGGAAATAGTGTAGTTATATTCACCTGTAACAGATGATCTCCAGGAACATCAGGAATTTAGTCTTCACAACCCGCCCTCCTCCCCTAGGATTTGTAGGGTTTCTTTTTCTCTCCTTTCTCAGGTACAAACTCAACTGAGGAGAATGAGTTGGGAAGGCAGGAAGGCATTCGTGCAAAGCGCAGTGGAGTGCTTCCTTAAAGCTTTCCAATAGGTTGCTGGGGAGCATTCTCGTGCAGGCTCCATCGGTACCAACATCACCCATATGTGAAGACTAAATACCTGCTGTTCCCAGAGATCACTTGTTATAGGTGAGTAACTACACTTTTCCGCCACATGACCCTTGGCAAGTGCAGTCATGGCCGGGATCGGGTGACAGTCTGCAGTCAGCTGTAGAGCTGCGGGCCCCAAATGCCCCCATGCCCACCATTTATTTCATCTCTGAGGTGGAATAAGGCAGTCTTCTAAGTAGTGGCCACCGGATGTACAGTACAGGGGGCCAATTGAAATACCCTCTGTACGTCTGGCCACTTTGCCCTGCCCCCACTTTGCCCACTGTCCACCTCCAGACCTCCCCCTCCCGCCCCCATCCAGTGCTCCCCATACAAACCATCTAAATGTGCAGGGAATGCTGTGCGAGGAATTGCGTCCAGCGCCCCATCCCAGACATCCAACCTCACTATTCATGGTCAGAATGGCCCCCACATTGTCTTAGTTCCCAGTTCATTTCTCTCCAACATATGCTCTACCCCAATCCATCCTAACCTCCCACTGTCCCAGCTTATCCCTTCCACACACCCTCTTCCTCACTAATTTGTTCTCTTTATATACATACTCTGCCCTCTGGCTTGTCTCCCTCACCTGGTTTGCAGCTTGTCATACTGTGAGGGCTTGTGTGCATCAGTGATTCTGAGGGCTAAGCTATCGGTAGTTTAATTACTGGCAGGGTCTCCCAAGATGGACAGATTTCATCTGAGGTGCCAGACCAAGACAAACCACCCATCTGGGCAGCAGCAGAATGGGACAGTGTTGACGGCGGAGGATCACATTTCTGTGACAATGGAACAACACTAAAATTAAACTGCACAGAAGAAAGGCCCGGCAGTCTACTTCCAGATCTTGCCATGAAAACTCAATGGATAGTCACAACAAAACAGATTGCAATATAGTGCTGGAAGATGAGACCCCAAGGTTACAGGGGAGGAGCTGAAGACTTTTCAGAGTAAAGCCAGCATTTAGGATGTGGTTGGATTAAATAGCCCTCTGGACATCTTACTACTGATGTAGCAGCGCATGAAATGAGTCAGAAGCTGCAAAGATGTCTTGCATATTGGGGACATGGAACATACAAAGCATGAACCGAGAGAAATTGGATGTGGTCAAGAATAAAATGGAGCATGTACAGTTTGATCTGTTGGGTGTCAGTGAACTGAAATGGACTGGCATTGGACGCTTTGCTTCTGATGATCACATAGTCTGCTATGCTGGAAATGAAAGTCAAAGAAGAAATAGTTTTGCATTTATAATTAAAAAGAAGCTTGCAAGAACTGTAATGAAATACAGTGCAATCAGTGAACGCTTAATTTCTGTTTGTCTACGAGGAATGCCCATCAACCCAACTAAAATTCATGTATATGCCCCAACAACAGCTGCAAAAGAGGATGAAGTTGATGAGTTCTATGACTGGCATCAGACACTTTGCATCTAATGACACATGGTCTACTATGCTGGACATGATGAGTTCTATGAACAAGTACAAGCTGAAATTGACAGAACATGCAAACAGAATATTCTGATAGTCATGGGTGACTAGAACAGAAAGGTTGGCAACAAAGAAGGCGGCAACGTGGTTGGAAAATATGAACTTGGCAACAGAAATGAAGCTGGAGAAAGACTGATTGAATTCTGCAAGATCTATTCATCTCAAACACCTTCTTCCCGCAACACAAGTGGCGATTGTACACATAGACTTCACCCAATGGACTGCATAAAAATCAAATTGACTACATCTATGGAAGTCAACTATGGAAAAGCACTATAACATCAACAAAGACAAAACCTGGAGCTGACTGTGGTACAGATCACCAACTACTAGTATGCAAACTGAAGCTAAAGTTGAAAAAGAGCAAGCCACTCATGAATGTAGCAAAATATGACCTTGAGAATATATCACCAGAATTTAAAGACTGCCTGCAAAATCAATTTTCTGCTTTAGATACAAATGACAGAGCTCCAGAAGAGTTATGGGATAACATCAATTAGATTGTGTTAGAAGAAAGTGAGAAGTCTGTACAAAAGGTGAAAAAGCAAAAATGGCCAAAATGGATGACCGAAGAAACTGAAAATTGCCCAGAAACGCAGAGAAACTAAAACCAGAGGAGAAAGAGACAATTATAGAACTTGAGATTTCCAACGTGCAGCAAGATAAGACAAGGAGAAGTACTACAATGACACATGCAAGGAATTAGAAGCATAAACTATTAGAGGAAAAACAAGATTGGCTTTCCTAAAGCTGCGAGAGTTAAAGAAAAAATTCCAACCTCAAGAGAAGGTAGAAAGAATATACAGTTCCTTATCGTTCCTCCAGTTTAATCCTCCACCTGTGGGTTGTGCACCTCCTCCTGCAGCTTGGAGACTGGGCATGTCAAACTCGTGACATCACTGGATGTAGTCTGCTAGTCTCTCCCATCAGCCCCAGTGTGTCCAATCTCCATGCAGCAGGAGGGCTAGTGAGCCTAGGTGCTGGGCTCACTTGAATAACATATAAGGAGCGGTTAGTGCAGTGTAGGGCAAGTAGATTGGTCAGTTTCTTAAAATTGGGAGTGTTAATTGGTCAATTTTAAAGGTCTAGTTTCTCTTTTAAATCCCCTTTTTTATTTGAGTCCTGTTTCTTAAAAAAAAAAAAAAAAGATTTCATTCTTGTGCCGGTATTCTACTGCCTCCTTCTGTTCCTTTAACTGTTCGGAGTTTATTGCAGGCAGATCTCTCCTCCCGGACGAAACGGAGGAGAGCCCTGCGGCTGAAAGCGTAGGTTCTCTGGCTGAGCTGCTGCCGCGATTCCAGGCGGACGGATGGTGCAGAGGCAGGAAGCTCGTCGGGCTGCTCCCCGCTCGCTGAAAAGTTGAGCGGGAGCACACCGGCTTGAGCACCGCGAAGGTACAAGCCCTCAGATGAAGTTCTGCGCTTAGCAGGTACTCGGGCAGGTGGGGAAGCGGGGTTCCCAGCTGCTCAGGCTGTTCCCTCAATTTGGGTGTTTTGCGCCCTTTTTGTTTCTTTCCGGCGGCCATTTTGTCAGCGTGTGCTTCGCATGTGGAGCACCTCCCGGTGTTTTGCCCTTCATTAGACCGCACTTTCGGGGGGGGGGGGGCAGATTAATTCACACATTTTCCTTTTCTTTTGGGGATGTTATTACCATGATCGGGAGCTCTCTTGCTCTGTCGGTTAAGGGAATTCTTATGTTTGCTTTGATTTGTTTGATCTGTTTATTTTAAAGCCCCATTACTCTTGTTACAGTGACTGCTCTGTTACCCAAGGAGGGGACTATTGTTCCATTACTGTTTCATCTGGTCCAAAGAAAAAAAAAAGAAAGAATAAACTGAAATAAAATAAATAATAATACTAGAGATTAAAGAAAGGGGAAAAAAAAACCAGGGAGAGAGACAGCCTCTCCTTTTGGGACCTGAGGAATCGGATGGTGTTTTGCGTATGGCAGCGCGCAATGTTCCCTCTAATTTTCTGTAGGCTGTGTGCACATAAAATATCAGCTGTGCAGCTTTTGAAGGAAGGTTAAATTTTTGTGCACCGCATAACGACACTCGGAGTTAAATACTTTAAAATTTGACTACTGTCAGACGGCTGCCTGGGTGAGAATCTTCACAGTCTTGTCAAGTGCATATATCTATATGATTTGCAAGGTATTGTGGGCAATGTAGTTCATTCACACCAGACACAGCTGCTGACAATAATTTAGTTGTGCTCTTGGGTAAAGCCATTAAGATATTTATTTATGGGGTTATTTCTCCCAACACAGATATGCTTGGTAGCACTTAAATTAGGTAACTTGCTTTCAGTGTTAACTTGGAAAAACAAAGTCAAAATCAGGAAAACAACAAATGAAAAGCTACAAAGCAAGAAACAAACTGTTCTTTTCAGGTTAACTTCTGATTACTTCCCACATAAATTCAGAAATTATTCTCTCCTAGCTCACAAGCAATTAGGTAAGGCTTAATTGCTAGCAGTCACCAGCTGAAACGCTTTAGCTGGCTTGCCTTCCACTGTGTGGGTCAAATCCTGCTTCAGGAGCTTTTCTGAGTAGATTAAAGAACAAATTTGTATTTCTTTGTGATGGTTTCTGTACTTTATAACAGAAAGTTACCAACGGAGTTTAGATAGAGAGCAGTCCATATAAACAGGATCCTCATCTGCTATTATTCCCCCTTGTTCAACAAGCATGGGTTCAATATCATGGATTGGCACAGATGAATCTGTCAATGGAGCATTTTCGGAGAATACTTGTTTCCCTGCTGTCTTTCAAGGTTATAGCTAGGGCATAGATCAGTGTTCATACCTGAGCTTCCATTGCTGCTAGAGTTCCTCTCTATATAGCCTGGCCAGTATGTAGTCCAGTTCTTATGTCCAGCCTTCCAATCCAGATCCCTGGACACTGGATCTCTCTTCACATACCTTCTGGCACGGGTCTTAGGGTCCCTTCCACGTGCAGCCGTCTCCCTCACAGGTAGCCTCTGGTGATTCCTAGCTCTGCAGCACCATTCCTCTGGCTTTCCCCAGTCCAATGGTGTATGCTGGCCCTTGGAATACCTCCCAGTATACGTACTGCTTTGGACTCTTCTAGACCTCTCAAAGGCTTTTCTCTTCCTTCTTCCAAAGGGTCTCTTTCCCTCTCTGTCCGTCCGGTTTCGCTTCTGCTTCTGATGATCCTTCAGATGAAACTGATGATCAAACTCAAGCTGATTCTCAGGATACTGAGGACAATTCTCTGGATATCCAAGGTGATCATGAAGATGGTCATCTGTAGAATAAACTCTACTCTTATTCTGCTTAGATGACTGCTCCTCTCTAACACAGCGCAGCTGTGCTGAATCAGGCCTTGCCCTTTGAGATGAGTGTTCCATCCTAGCACAGCGCAGCTGTGCTGAATCAAGCCCTGCCCTTTGCAATGAGTGCTTGGGGATTACCTCATAGCCCTTTTGATTGAACACACGTTTTCTCACTTCAGCTCCTCTCGTGGCTGCTGGAAACCTGGTGCATTCTGGGACTGGTAGTCTTTTATGGCAAAATTCTGTTTTCTCATTTCTACCAGCACTGACAGGTTGCTTGTTCAGAGACACTTCACCTTTTCTATAGCCCCTTCCTGAGCTATGATAAGCTTCCTTATCACACTACACATCAGAATACAGTATGTACACCACATTGATTGCACTAGAAAATATTGTAGAACTTGTGAAAACCATAAATACACAACAACTTTTAAATTTTAAGACGTCTGTGTTGTTTTCTATCAGAATCAGAACCGTAATTTTTGTGTGCTCTGTTGTAAAGTATGTGCGCTCGCTCGGTGAGATGTGTGCGCGCGCACAGCTTAGAGGGAACAGTGGCAGCGCGCCCTCTATGCGTCATCTGCGGTGCACGCAAAGGTGCGGTAGCAGATTCAGGGGTTTGTTGGAGCTGTGTCATTGTGTCTTCCACAGTGGAACAGCAGATGGATATGAAGACGGTCCCTGAACCCCCAGAGCTGTCGGCTGGGGCTGAGGAGGTGGTTCTGGCTACTCCAGGTGATAGCCAGGAAGCCCTTGCTGGCCCATCCTCGGCTTTGGGGGCCGCAGGGGCGGGGCCTCCACTTGAGGATTTCTATCCTGATTTCGTTTTACTCCTGCATCAAGCCTTTTGTTTATGGCGTCAGGGGAAATTGCCAGATACCCTGACAATCTCTAGTTCTGTTAACCAATCCGATTTGGCGGTGGGGGGTAATGCTGCTCCTAGACCCCCAAAGCGGGCGCGGCCTCCAGAGTCCTCGCAGTCTGAGGTTGAGTGGCAGGAGTCAGAGGAGGCGGAGGTAGATGTCGATGCTCAATTGGAGGATTTGGAAGAAGGTGAGATCCTGGAACCTGAGGATCAGGTAAAGATTATTCGGGTGTTCCGAAAGGATGAACTGACCGCGCTTATCACGGAATCCCTACAGACATTGAAGCTGGCAGCAATTCCGCCGAGTGAGGAAGAGAGTGAGGAAGATCCCATAATCTAAGCAGTACGGCAGACGCAGATTGTGTTTCCCGTACACCGTGTGGTAGACCGAATGATCCAGGATGAGTGGGATCAACCTGAGGCTGGTCTGCGGGGGATCAGAACTATGAATAGGCTCTATCCCTTGGCGGATAAGGAATGGTTTCGCTCTCCGCGTATTGATGCTGCGGTGTCAGCAGTTACAAAAAGACCACTATTCCGGTAGAAGGTAGCGCGGCATTAAAAGATGCACAGGATAGGAAAGTAGATGGTTTGTTAAAGCAGTCCTTTGAGGTGGATTCATTGTCGCTGCAGGCTTCCATTTGTGGAGCTTGGGTCGCTCGGGCTTGCCTGAGATGGTCCCAGAGTTTGCGACAGGGGACTCCGTTAGAACAGGAGAGGCTTCGAGACCTGGATCATTTGGAGTCCGGAGCCGCTTATTTGGCAGATGTGCATTATGACCTGATTAGAGCGCTCGCTAACAGTATGGCTTCATTGGTGGCCACACGCAGATCCATATGGTTGTGGAATTGGGCGGCCGACGGCTCCTCCAAGTCGCGCCTCAGTAAGCTTCCATTTAAAGGGAAATTGTTTGGCGAAGACCTCAACAAGTTGGTTAAGGACTTAGGAGAGTCCAAAGGTGGGAGACTTCCGGAAGATAAGCCTAGGCAAGGGAAGGCTCCACAAGGTTTTCGGGGTCAGTTTAGAGATTTCAGGAGGTTCCGTACTTCTCGTTTGGGGAGTTTCCAGAGGGGTAGATTTGCTCCCCGAGCTCAGAGGTTTCGTGGCTTTCGTGGAGCAAGTAGAGGTTTGGCAGCAACGGCTGCAGCGACCTCTCGTAAGCCCCAATGAAAGTTGGCAGGTCCTGGCAGGAAATCCTCCGATAGGGGGGAGGCTTCGGGAGTTCCTTTCTGCCTGGACCCAAATAACTTCCGACCAGTGGGTCTTAGAGATAATTTGAGACGGATATGCGCTAGAGTTGCGAACTCCGGTTCGGGATTCCTTTGTGATGTCTCCCTGCAGAGGTCAGAAGAAGGTCCTAGAGATCTGCAGCACTCTAGATCATCTGGTGCAACTGGAAGCAATCATACTGGTACCGGAAAAAGAATCCGGTATGGGTCGATACTCCATTTATTTCGTAGTGCCAAAAAAGGACGGATCACTGAGACCTATTTTAGACCTAAAAGGGGTGAATTGCTGTCTCCGAGTGTCGCATTCCAGGATGGAAACCTTGAGATCGGTAATTATAGCAGTACGCAAGGGAGAGTACTTGACTTCCCTGGATCTTACCGAGGCGTACCTGCACAACCCCATCAGGGTGGATCACCAGAAATTCCTGCGCTTCGCCCTTCCGTGGGGTCATTATCAATTTCAGGCGTTGCCGTTCGGTTGGTGACAGCGCCGCGGATGTTCACCAAAATTATGGTGGTCGTGGCGGCGTTGCGAAAAGACGGAGTGTTGGTTCATCCGTATCTCGATGACCGGTTAATTCGAGCGAAGTCCAGAGCCGAGAGTGTGCGAGTTACCGAAAAGGTAGTGCTGTTCTTAGAGTCTCGGCTGGGTGGTCAACACAGCCAAAAGTCACCTAGAGCTGTCTCAGGATCTTGTGTACCTAGGGGTACGCTTCAACACTCAGGAGGGTTTAGTGTTCCTGCCGGATCGGCGAGTTCAAACTCTCCGGCAGCAGATTCGTCGGTTCATGTCTTCGCCGGCTCTTTCGGCATGGACTTACCTTTGTGTACTAGAGACGATGGCGGCGAACTTGGAAGCGGTGCCATGGTCCCAATTCCATATGAGACCCTTGCAACGAGTTCTGCTTCATCGGTGGTCGCATCAGTGCGACTCGTTGAACAAGCGTCTTCCGTGTTTGTCTCGGGTCAGGTGGTCTCTGGGATGGTGGCTCCTCCCCGAGGTGCTAACGAAAGGGATGCCGCTGGAGCAGCCGGAGTGGCTTCCACTGTTGACATATGCGAGTCTCACAGGATGGGGAGCTCATTGCGGAGGCCTCTTCGCACAAGGCGTATGGTCGGTCTCCGAAAGCTCTTGGTCAATCAACCAACTGGATCTGAGAGCGGTTTTCCTGGCTCTCCTAGCGTTCGAAACCACGATCACAGGTCGGGCGGTGAGAGTGTTATCGGACAATTCCGCGACGGTGGCGTACATAAATCTTCAGGGAGGGTACAAAGAGTACAGCCATGGAAGAGGAGGCGGAGATGCTGTTTGCCTGGGTAGAAAGTCGGTTATTGGCGATCTCGGCGGCGCACATTGCCGGGAAGGACAATGTGACAGCGGATTTCCTCAGCAGAGTCCAAGTGGATGCGGGAGAATGGGAGTTGCATCCGGACATCTTTGTGCTTCTAGTTCACAGATGGGGGCAGCCGATCATGGATCTCATGGCGACCTGTCATTCGGCGAAGGCAACTCGGTTCTACAGCAGGAGGCGAGAGAGAATGTCAGAAGGGATCGACGCTCTAATGCAATGGTGGCTGTCGGTGGGTCTTCTCTATGTGTTTCCGCCGTGGGCCCTAATAGGCCGGGTGGTACAGCGGATAGACGCTCATCACGGGAAGGTGCTGCTGGTGTCTCTGGATTGGCCAAGAAGGCCGTGGTACGCCGATCTAATTCGGTTGCTCGATGGGGAACCATGTAGGTTGCCGGAATCGAAGGATTTGCTGATTCAAGAGCCACTACGAATGCCTCAAGTGAATCGATTCTCGCTTACAGTTTGGCCATTGAAAGGGCTAGGTTAAGGAAAAGAGGGTACTCGAGAGCGGTGATCTCAACGTTGCTTCGAGCAAGGAATCCGCCTACGTCACTAGCTTACTTCGTATTTGGTGTATATTTGAAGATTGGTGCTCGCGACGGCAGGTTGGGGCAGCTACAGTGTTGGTGCCCATCGTTTTGAGTTTTTTGCAAGATGGATTTGATAAGAGGTTTAGCAGCCAGCTCTTTGAGAGTACAGTTAGCTGCCCTGGCTTGTTATAGGGGTAAAGTACAGGGCTTATCTCTGGGTGAGCATGCAGATGTCTTACGCTTTCTTAAAGCAGTAACTAGGTTACGACTGTCCCGTAGAGTTGTCGTTCCGCCATGGGATCTTAATTTGGTGTTGAAAGCCTTGGTTAAGGCCTCCTTTGAGCCTCTTCATCAAGCCTCGGTAAAGGATCTAACTTTAAAAACCGTGTTTTTAGTAGCCATTTGTTCGGCAAGGAGAATCTCAGAATTGCAGGCGTTATCCTGTCAAGAGCCCTTTCTGTCTTTTTCTAAGGAAAAGATGGTGTTGCGGCCTGTGCCTTCCTTTCTTCCAAAGGTGGTTTCTCCGTTCCATTTGAATCAAACGGTCTCGCTTCCGGTTCTCGGGGTGGTGGACGGAAGCACTTCGGGCTGTAGTTTGAGCAAGTTGGATATAAAGCGAGTGTTACGTCGGTATTTGAAAGTGAAGACGTCCGCAAATTGGACCGTCTCTTCGTGTTGTTCGGAGGTTCTCGTAAAGGGGAAGCGGCGGCAAAGGCTTCCATTTCTAGATGGATTAGAGAAGCGATTTGCGTCTGCTTATATAGTACAGGGTTGTTCAGTGCCAATGGGGTTGCGGGCTCATTCAACCAGAGCACAAGCGACATCCTAGGCGGAGTACTGTCTAGTGCCGCCAGGGGAAATCTGTAGAGCAGTCACATGGTCGTCGCTTCATACGTTCAGTAAGCATTACCGTCTTGATGTCCAGGCAGCGGAGGATGCCTTTTTCGGATCAGCAGTGTTGCGGGCCGGAGGCAAAGGTCCCTTCCCTTGATGGTTGGCTCTGTTATATCCCACAGGTGGAGGACTAAACTGGAGGAACGATAAGGAAATGGTAATTACACTTACCTGGTAATTGTAGTTCCTTGAGTGACGACAGTTTAGTCCTCATTCCCACCCGGTGTGATTTTTATCGTCAGTGTAAGCTTGGTTGATATAAGTGCAAGTTACAGGTAGGTCTGTTTATAATCGACTTTATCTTTCTTCATGTCCTGTCGACATTCTTTCTGTTTCTTCCATCTATGGCTGTTTAAGGTGGATGGAATTGGTACAAGAAAATGTTCTTCCTTTCTGAAGGGAAGGTTGGTTTGTTTGTGGTTTAAAAAAAAAAAACCCAAAAGTTGGTATTAGTCTTAGCTACTTATCTGTTGCTCCTTTGAGTATGCTTTGTCAATAGTTCACTGGGGCTAATGGGAGAGACCAGCAGACTACATCCAGTGATGTCACGAGTTTGACATGCCCAGTCTCCAAGCTGCAGGAGGAGGTGCACAACCCACAGGTGGAGGACTAAACTGTCCATCACTCAAGGAACTACAATTACCAGGTAAGTGTAATTACCATATTTATTATATGATAAAGACCAAGTGGATAAACAGCCATTTCAACCTCTATCTTATGATCTGGAATCATTGGTGATGAAAAGTCAAAGCAGCACTGAAAGCCTTATCGAAGAATAAAGCACCAGGCATTGATGGCATTCCCACTGAAGTATTACATCAATCTGATGCAGCTGTTACCATTCTTTCAAGGCTCTGACAGGAAATTTGGAAGACAGCATCTTGGCAAACTGACTGGAAAAGATCTTTCTTTATACCAATACTAAAGAAAGGTGATCTAACTGACTAGAAATTATTGCACTATAGCTCTGATCCCACATGCCAGCAAGATTCTACTGATGATTATTCAGCAGAGACTACAACCATACCTGTAATGAGAACTGCTTGAAGTGCAAGCCAGGGTTCAGGAAAGAGTGAAGAATGAGAGACATCATCACAGATGTGAGATGAATCCTTGAAAAGACTAAAGAATACCAAAAGGATATCTATGTGTTTTATTGACTACAGCAAAGCTTTTGAGTTTGTAAACCATGAGAAACTGTGGGCCACATTAAGAAGCATGGGAATACCAGAACACCTGATCGTTCTCTTGCACAACCTTCAAGAAGTAAGAGTTTGAACGGAACAAGAAGAAGCAATGGTTTAAAATCAGCAAAGATGTACAGCAAGACTGCATATTTTTCCTCTACCTGTTTAATTTATATGCAGAACAAATCATCAGAGAAGTAGGACTGTATGAAGAAAACAGAGGTGTGAAGATTGGTGTGAGATTCATCAACAACCTTCGCTATGCTGATGATCCCACATTATTGGCTGAAAGTGAAGACGATCTGAAACATTTGCTTCTCAAGATCAAGGAACATAGTCTTAAAATGTGCCTGCACCTTAATGTAAATTAAACAAGGATCCTGAGAACTGGCCAAATCAATAAATTCATCATTGATGAAGAAGAAATTGAAATAGTGGACAACTTGAACCTACATGAATCAAGCTATCAATAAGGAAACAACAAGCAGTCAGGAAATCAGACAATGCATTGCTCTTGGCAGAATGACTTTGAAGGACCTAGACAAGATTCTCAAAAGCAGAGATGTCTCTCTCCATACAAGGATTCTACTCATTCAAGCCATGGTATTTTTAATAATGTCATATGGATGTAAAAGTTGGACAGTGTAAAAGATAGACAGGAGGAAAATTGATGCCTTTGAATTATGGTGCTGGCAACGAATACTGTTATACCATGGACTGTCCGAAGAACAAACCAGTGAGTACCAGAGGAGATCAAACCTAAGCTTGCTTTAGAAGCTCAGATGACAAGACTTCAATTTTCATACTTTGGACACATCATGCGAAGAGAAAGATCATTAGAGAGACATTATTCTTGGCAAGGCAGAAGGTCAACGCAAAAGAGGAAGGCCAGCAATGAGATGGATCGATATAATAACAGCAGCTATAGGTGCCACTCTGTCAAAAATGAGCCCCCTGACTGAAGACCCAACACAGTTTAGGACAACTATCCATAGGTTCACCATGAGAAGACACTGACTTGACTGCACTTAACAAGAACTGGCTTGTCTCCCCACTCACCCTCATACACACAATTTCTATCATTCCTTTTCAACGATCCCATATACTTTCTGCCACCCAACTTGTTCTCCCACACAACTTGTTCTCCCACACACTTCCTTTGTTCTCAGTTTGCACCCTCCACTTTTATCTGTCTTCCCCAACTTTATACCCTTCCCATATATGCATGCACTTTAATTCTATGCCTCCAGATCATCCTCAATGTGCTCTCTTGAGCCAGCCATCTAGTTTTTTTGCACCTAAACAGCTATCTAACCATTCTCTTGCTGCCCACCCCCAACTAAGCAGCTTATCTCAGTTTAACCTGCTAGTACGTTTCCTTAGTGAGTCCACTCTATTTTAATTTCTTATGGGTTCTTTCTGCCATGTCTCATCAAAGTTGAATTTTATGTTCACTTTTCACTTATTTTATTTTTAAACAGATGTGTTATATGAAAAACAATATAGCAAGCAATTAAACTAGTCTCCTCCCATTTTCCTCCACCTCACTGTCTTTCCTGATAAAGCTCTTGGAACGGCTGATGCCTTCTGGCACCAGGTTGCTCAGTGAGCTTGAGGCATGTAGTGCCTGTATTTTCACATTCTTTGTATTCCTGTGATGGTTTCATTAGACTATCACCGCACTGTTCAAACTCTTTGAGAGACCTTTGATAGCAGAAGGCATTACTAGTTCCAAAGGCAGGAAGTGGCGAAGAAAGGTGCGAGGGGAATGTTAGGGTGGACAGGGGTCTGGAGAGATTGATGTATGAGGACCCCAGCAACTTTCTCTATACTACTTTTGTGTTAGTCCAGGCAGGCTCACAAATTATGCAGGAGAAAGTAAAATTCCGTGTGTGTGTGTTTGGGGGGGGGGGGGAGAGAGAATTTTGCATTGTGCAGTGGTATGGAATACTCCCAGGAGTAAGTGACTGGGCTAGATGGAAAAACATAATGGGTAGTTAGAAGGCTTATGGTTAGAGCTTTGTAAAGAAAAGGAAGTGAACTGTAGAGAAGGGGGGGTGGGTGCAGGACCAGCCCAAGGGTTTCTGCCGCCCTAAGCAGAAACCCAGGCCTTGCTGCCCACTCCCCCCCTCCCCCCAGCTTCTGCCGATTCTGTCTTGGGAAGGTGAGGCAGGCAGCAGCATTATTTCAAAAAGTGGTGGCTTTTTGCCGCTGCTTTCTTGTCCGCAGCAAGCCATGTCCTTCAGCATACCTGGCCTGCCCCTTCTTGACAGTAAGCTGCGTTGGTAGGGGATCAGAAGTGGCAAGACATCTGTGCTTAAGGTCATGGTCTGCCACAGGCAAGAAAGTGGTGGCAAAAAGCAGACGCTTTTGGAAATATTGCTGCTGCCTGCCTGCCTCCCCCCCCCCCAAAACGAATCGGTGGCAGCTAGGGGGGAGAGTGCAGCTGGTCATGTGTGCCACTGCCCATTCTGGACGACTGCCCTAGGCAGCTGCCTAGCTCGCCTAGTGGATGGACCGGTCATGGTGGGTGGGCAGGCCAGGGATAGGAGCAACAAAATAGGGGCTGGCTTAGGGAGTAGGTGAGTGCTCTCTGCTCTGCTGCAGCCTTATCCTCTCCCCTCCTCTTCCCTGAAGACTGCCTGGAAGGCAAGGGATGGAGAGCACCTTTGCTATTCTGGAGTCTGCAAAGATGTGCCGGAATTGCGTTCCAGCCTGTTCCCCCAGAAATTAAGCTCTGCTTCCTTATCGTCCCTCCAGTCCAGTCCCACACCTCTGGGTAGTGCACCTCCTCCAGAAGCTTGGAGACTGAGCATATCCAAAACTGAAGTCACCAGTACTAATACTGCTGGCACCGCCCACCAGCTCCCAGTATGCTCAGTCTCCAAGCAGCTGGAGGTGGGGAGCCCAAGGTGCTCACTGAGGAACAAATAAAGACTTAGGGTTTCTTTGATTGGTGTTTTCTTTATTTTGGTTTTGCTTTTTTTGGTTTTCTTCAAGTTAAGTTAAAAAAAATAAATAAAAAGTTTAGAGAGCTGCAGCGGCAAGCCCTAATAGAGGAGGATCTCTGTTGGCCCTGTGTTGAGACACTTGACGGCATATTGGGGCTCAGCGGCTCCAGAACCTGTCAATGTGTGAGGAGCTGCCGTTTCTGTGCTGCAGTGGAGGACGTTACCTGCTCTGCCTCCTCAGCGCCAAAGCCTTTTTAGGGCTGAGCGTGAGGTTGGTGATTTCCCCGCTTCACTTTCCACGGCCAGCCATTCGTGTCGGTGCCTCTCTTCGCACCTTTAAGGACAAGGCTTCAGGTACGTCGGAGACATTTTCTGTCACAGAGAGTAAGGGCCCGAGACCGTGTGGTGCCTTTGCAGGCTGTGGCGGTGAAGCACGGGAAAACCATGGCAGTTTCTATTCGCCCACATTTTTTTTTTGCAGCTCCTCGGGATGACAGATTGAAAGGCCGGTCCGGCCAGGGTTTCCATGGGCTTTCGTCCACTAATATTCTCGGGTAGGCTTGATTGACTGGGTTATATATACAGGGTGGCCCAAAAAAAAGTGAGAACATCTCGTAGCATATAAGTTATTTAAAAATTCAAAAAGGCAGATGTAAACGACAAATTTAAAAAAAAAAGATGGCGACCGGAAATTGTCAAAATAAAGACATTATATAGCTAAAAAAGGTAAATAAGTAAACTATTTAAGCTTTTAATTTATGAGATGTTCTCACTTTTTTTGGGCCACCCTGTATATTTGTTTTATTTTCTCGGCTGGTTTAAAGAGCAAAGAAATAAAAAAGATAAGAGAGGCAAACCCACATCTATTGTTCCCTCAGGGAGATTTAAATTTGCATTAGCGGCTTACTTCTCTTGCCTGGTGAGGACTCCTAGGTGGTTGGAGCCTAGGAACAGCGACCTCTCCTCCATGCCAGCGTGGCCGCAATGTTTAGTCTGTGGAGCCCAGCATGGGACGGTGTCAGAGACAGGGGTCTGCCACGGCTGTATTGCCGAGGCCCTGAGTATGGAACAGGTGTCACAGGACACGCAGCAGGAGTCTGGAGGCTCAGGAGGTTCAAACCTCCATTGCTTCTCCTTCCTCACTAGAAATGGCTTCACACTTCCTGGGCCTTCGACCTCCCAGGGTCTTATGGTTGGAGGTCTTATGGGGGAGTTCTCCCCCGAGTTTGTTCTCTTATTGCATCAAGCCTTTCGCTTGTGCCAGCAAGGCATAGCGGGCATTTCCGGTCCCGCAGTGTCCATGCAAAGTGCGGGGGCATGGAGAGGAGAGAGAACACTGCGGAATTGCCGGTTAAGAAAGTCAGGTCCTCGGTAGGGGGACCGGAGCAGTTTCCTCTGTCAGAGACTGGGGACTGGGAACTGGAGCCGGAGTTTGAGGGCAGAGAACTCGAAGAGGGAGAGATTCCGGAGCTGGAAGACCAGGGGCGCATGGTCCGCATCTTTCGACAGGAAGAGTTGCCGGCACTGATTGCGGAATCACTTAAGGCACTCAATTTGCCGGCTAGCCTGCCCATGGAGGAAGAATCTTTGGAGGATCCTCTCATTCAGGCGGTGCGAAAGGCGCAGTCAGTCTTCCCGGTCCACAGGCTAGTCAAGCAGATGATTCAGGACGAGTGGGACCTGCCTGAAGTGGACCTGAAAGGGGTCAGGGCCATGTTGGTCTCTAACCACTGTCAGAACAAGAGCGCAAACTATTTAGATCTCCACGAGTGGATGTGGCGGTTTCTGCAGTTACAAAGAAGACCACCATACCAGTGGAGGGAAGTGCGGCGTTGAAAGACGTGCAGGATAGGAAGCTGGACATGCTGCTGAAGCAGTCCTTTGATATCGATGCCCTGTCTATGCAGGCCTCCATTTCTGGTACCTGGGTGGCGAGGGCCTGTCTTCGTTGGTCGCAACATCTGCAACAGATGGCAGACTCCGCTTTGGAGCAGTTGGTGGAGGTCGCTAAGATGGAGTCGGGAGCGGCTTATCTTTCTGACATCCACTATGACCTCATTTGCAGGCTCCCAAAGAGTATGGCTTCGGTAGTAGCGGCCCGCCACTGCCTTTTGCTGCGCAATTGGGTGGCAGGCAGCACTTCCAAAGCGTGGCTTAGCAAGCTTCTCTTCAAGAGGAAGCTACTGTTTGGCGAGGATTTGGACAAGTTGATGAAGGATTTGGGAGAATCAAAGGGAGAACGTCTCCCTGAGGACAAGCCGAAGCAGAGCCGCAGTACCCCATCCTTGCGGGGCCAACCATGGGACTTTCGGCGTTTTCATATGTCCCATCTGGGGGCCTTTCAAAGAGGTAGAGGGCAGGGCTTGCGGGGCTTCCGAGAAGCAGGCTGAGGTTTTGCTGCTGCCTCTTCCTCGAGTTTTAGAAAGCCCCAGTGAAGTGAGGAGGACCCAGGCAAGGATCCAACCTGTGATGAGTTGGCTACGGGATTTTTACTCTGCTTGAGCCCAGATTGCGTCCGACCAGTGGGTCCTAGAAATAATCTGCGAGGGTTATGCCCTCGAGCTAGCGCGGCCGGTAGCCAATGCTTTCATTCACTCCCCTTGCAAGGCCCTGGGAAAGGTGACCGCTGTCAGGGACACCCTGGCTCATCTGCTTCAGTTCGGGACTGTGATGCATGTGCCCCGGAATCAGTGCGGTTACGATCGATACTCCTTTATTTTGTGGTTCCCTAAAAGGGATGATACTTGTCACCCTATCCTGGATCTCAAGGGAGTGAACTGCTGCTTGAGAGTTGCGCACTTTCTTATGAAAACTTTGAGGTCAGTCATCGTGGCAGTGAGGGAAGGGGAATTTCTTACATCCCTCGATCTCATCGAGGCGTACCTTCACAATCCCATCAGGCCAAAGCATCAGCGGTTTCTTCGGTTTGCGGTTCCAATGGAGCACTTCCAGTTTCAGGTCTGGCAACGGCTCCTCGCATTTTCACCAAGGTCATGGTGGTGGTTGCCACAGCTCTCCAAAAGGAAGGAGTGCTGGTGCACCCCTACCTCGACAATTGGTTCATTCGGGCAAAATCCAGGGACAAAAGCCTCCAAGTGACGTCACGGGTGGTGTGCCTCCTTGGAGAGTCTTGGCTGGATAGTCAACCGTGCTGAGTCACTTGGTGCCGACTCAGGAGTTGGAGTATCTGGGAGCCCGCTTTGACACCCGGGCAGGGAGAGTGTTCCTACCAGAGCACAGAGCGCAAGGGATTCGGTGCTTGGTGCAGGACTTTATGCACTGACCAGAGTCAACAGCGTGGCAGTACCTACAGCTGTTAGGGACAATGGCGGCTATGTTGGACTTGGTGCCATGGGTGAGAGCGCACATGCAATCTTTACAGCGAGCTCTGCTCCGATGCTGGTCGCACCAGTCGGATTCACTGTTCGGCAGCTCCCCTGTCCTCACGGGGTGCGCGGAGCGCTTCACAGGTGACTGTGCCCGGAGCACTTGGCGGCGACCCAGTTGATGACCAATGCCAGCCTGACGGGATGGGGAGGCCACTGTGAGGGGCGGTTTGCTCAGGGGACCTGGAACAGCCAGGAGGCCAGTTGGTTGATCAACAGACTGGAGCTGAGGGCAATTGTCCAAACACTCTGAGCCTTCAAATCACGAGTGTGCGGGAAGGCAGTAAGGGTCCTCTCGGATGACAATGCAACCACGGTGGCATATGTCAATCAGCAGGTGGGAACCGGCAGCTTTAGAAGAAGAAGCGGAGCTGTTGTTCAGCTGGGTAGAGCCTCGGCTCCAGGCTTCGTCAGCGGCTCACGTGGCAGGCGTCGACAATGTGACGGTGGATTATCTCAGCCGGGTCCGGGTGGATCCTGGGGAATGGGAGCTTCACCCGTAGGTGTTTGTGCAGGTGGTGTGCTGTCAGCTTCAGTCTGTACAGGCTGGATGTACGTCGCATCCTCAAGCGTTATTTGGCGGAGAAGGAGTCGTTCCGCAAATCGGAGCATTTATTTGTGCTTTTTGGTGGTCTTCGAAAAGGCGAAGCGGCGGTGAAAGCTTCCATTTCTAGATGGATTCGAGAGGTCATTGCGTCTGCATTTCTCCTTAGTGGGCGTCAGGTTCCTTTGTGGTTATGCGCTCATTCCACTAGGGCGTAGACAGCTTCTTGGGCTGAGTATAGTCTGGTGCCTCCTGTGGAAATTTGCAAGGCAGCCACTTGGTCTTCCCTGCATACCTTTACTAAGCATTATTGCCTGGATGTCCAGGCAGCAAGGGAGGCCTGTTTCGGGTGGGCGGTTCTGTATGCCAGTCTGGCGGGTCCCTCCCATTAGTACGTTACTGCTCTGTTACATCCCAGAAGTGCGGGACTGGACTGGAGGGATGATAAGGAAAGCAAAATTAGACTTACCTGCTAATTGTTCCTTGAGGAACTACAGTCCAGTCCCGGATCCCACCCAAATTCAGTCAGGGGTTCCGAGGCGAGGGGGCAGACCGCAGGGTTATTACCATATATAACTCTTCTTGTGCTTTCCCAGAGGAAGTGGTTAACTGCAGACATATCTCTTGAAAATTACCTCGCAAGAGTTCTGTTACAGGAATTTTTTTACTGTACCATTATCCTCCCTCTTCCCTTATATTTGTCCATGAGGCCGGTAAAGTAGGCTTATTAAAGAGCCTAGCTAATTCCCTTCTTAATGCATTCCTCAATTCCAGGACTGTGAGCATTTTTTTTTTAAATCCTGAGTAGTCCTTGGGCCAGGAATCCAGTTTGAGCCAAACTCTTGAAATCTGTGTGGCATTATCACCAATTACCCCCTACTAGATTATAATGTTAAGTAAAGTTTTATCTGTTCTAAATAGGAAACAAGGGAATAACTTTATAAGGAGCTGCCTAGATTTAGGCAGCAAGAGTGCACCTAAATCTTGATATATTAGTCATTTGCATATGTAAATAGCCACTTGCGCGCATAAATGGCTTCTTTTATGTTGGGCACTATTTTTATAAGTAGGCTGGTAGATCCAGTGGCATGTACTTTTACTGTGGTTATGCAAATGGGCAACGCATGGCAGAGTGCATACATCTGTGAGTAAATTATTAAATCTTATTTCTGTGTGTTCTTTATAAATCTAGGCACAGTCATTTATCCCAGCTCTAGGGAACTTAGCTGATAGACACCTACTTTTCTTTATAAAGTAGGCATGTTTTGGCTGCTTTAAATTAGGTGTGTGGTTATACAATTAACCTGTACATATATACTTTTTGAGTCGTAGCTGGGCATTTAGAGGATATATATCGTGTTAACAGTGGATATATTATATTTGACTTTTTATTACTGTGGAAAATAATTAAAGCTGAGAGTGCTTGTAACAGTAGTCTGTGATGAGTAACAGCAGTCTACATTGGGCTGAAGCTGCAGTGAGGCATTTCAATGACTGCACATTAATGACACTGGAAAGGCAATGAAGTCATTGTGATGTCAATGCTTCTAACTATAATCCTCTAAATACTGGCTGGCTTGCAGAACTTCATGTGAACCTGCTGCTGAAGGGTAATACTCTGTATGCATAAGGCAACCATGGCTGTAACAGGAGAGGAAACTGGTAGGAATTTCTTTTAAGGGTTTCAGAATCTGTATATTGGAAATAGATCTATAATTTTAATTGCTTAGTTACAAAATTAAACTTTTGGGTTTTTTTTATAGAAGTACTGTACTTGTTTGTTTCAGGCTATTAATATAGTTTATTCCATTTCTTTTTATGGTATTTTCCTAATGCTACTGCAAGCTGCTTGTTCTTTTATAAGCTATTTTTAAATATATTCAGTGATAAAGGATTTTAGTAATCTCTTAATTCTGTTAACAGTCAATACGTGTTACTTTTGAATATATTTTATATTTTAATGCAGTTTATCTGAGCTTGTTGCAGCTTGTGCAGATGAAAACACTTCACCATTTTGCTTATTTACTAGTTTGTTTAAATACCTAGAAATCACACTGCAGATTTCTGGAGTACTTTACTATTTGAATTGTCAAATGCCTGCTCGGTGTTTTAAGTGGTTTATTTCTCTGCTGATCGAGTTCGAAAGGCTCACGTCATTTGATTTCCTGGAATCGTGTTACAGCAGGGAAATGGAAATGTTAAAACTCCAAACAAGATACACATTGACGTCAGTCCTGAGTCATGTTGTTCTTTAGTCTGTTCCTTTCTGATTCATTAGATATGGAGTGTTAAATGGGGTATGTTTTTGCATATAGAAAAAGTTAAGCTGTATTTTTTATTTTCATTCAAATAAGGTGAACATGGTTTAGAAGAAATGGATGGGACATGCTTATATTCTGCTGTAAAGTGTTGGTGTAAAATGAGAATTTAGTGAGATTTTTCAAATTGTGAAAAAATATGTGGGGTGAATTAGAGCAGTGAAAGATCATTATGGTAAGAGAAAAGGTGATTTTTGAATGTAATGTGTAGGCAAACCTGTATACAAGATGCATACTTCATCTATGAGTAGAGATCTTATTTTTCTTATTTTTACACTTATTTAACTGTTAGCCAAAATTAACAATATGAATGCTAATTGTTAAGTAGTTACCTGATTAGAACAAAATATTCCTTGCAGACAGGTCTTTATTTCATTCCGAAATAACTCGAAGTAAAACTACATCTATCAGTCTTGGCTGCTTTCATCCAGTGCAGTACAGGCCTTTGCCCTGTACTGTTTGTTAAAAAAAAAAGAAGATAAATTTGAACTTGGGCTGCATATTTCCCTACTTTCTATGAAATACTTGTCTGTATCCTTACCAGTAAAAAAAAAATTGTTAACAAAAAATGCTCCAAGAGGCAGGATGTCTTACCTGCTCATGGACTGAAAACAACTTTTCTCCTTTAAATATATATAACCTTTTCCTTTTTGACACATACCTTCAACTGATACGGTTATGTAGGGGGAGATTTTAATTGTCAAGATGCTATTGAGAAGTCTCAACAACAGAATATGGTCTCATTTATTTTCTAATCACCTTCCTCTAGATATCTTTCATCTAAAACTCATAGGGTGACAGCCATGAGGCTCACATTAATAGCATATGTTTTTATTTTATAGTGATTTGTGTGGACAGATAAAATTATCGGTATATTACTATAAAATATCCTTTCACTACTTAGGCAGTTTTATAAACATATTTGTTAATCTGACAGACAGATATGGACAGTAGTTGGCTTAAGTTAAATTGTAAATTCTCCAGGAACAAGCAGGAAGTTAGTCCTCACATATGGGTGACGTCTGAGCCCGTATGGAGCATTTCCCCAGCTTTCAAAGACAGCCCTTGGAACACGCTACCACACATGCATGGTTCCCTTCCTGCCAAAAGGTGCCATCTTGCTTATCTCCTTTTTTCTGTGGAGCCCAACGGACATCTGTCCTGTTTCCCCAGAAAACTCCTTACTAATTATCCTCAAAAATAGTTCCCAGTTTGCGTACCTGTTCCTCTTCCTGCCTTGAGCCGGCACCATCCCTAGCGCTTCTCTTGTCTCCTTTTTTACTTTTATGATCAACGCTCGCCTCGACCGGCGATTGGGCCTTTTTTTGCCCGGGGGTCGTCGACTCTGTCCAGATGTTCCCCAATATGTCCCCCGGTGGGTTCAAAAAGTGTGACCGCTGCAGTCAAATGATGAGTGACCGACACCCACGACTGCTGCCTATTCTGCCTGGGCCCGGACCATGACAGCACCTCCTGTGACCTGTGCCAGGTCATGACACCTAGCACCAATAAAAAGAGGCCTGAGTTGCAAGAAAAACTGTTCCCCAGACCAACTCTGCACCGGTCTCCCCGATGCCGAGTTCCAAGTCCAGCACTTCCCATGAGGCCCAAGCATCCTCAGAGTCCCGCGGCGGTGGCTTCTCCAAGAAGAACTCTGACCCTGAGAGAGAGAAGAAAAAAACCTCAAAGTCCGCCGAGGTTGCACCAGAGAAACCCGGTAAAACCGCTCGGACGGACTCTGGTGGCTCCAAGATGCGCCCTACCAAGGTCCTCAAGAAGGATTCCTCAGCCGGTGGAGACCGTGCTAGGTTCCTCGAGATTGTAGTCCTTGTCAAGGACGCACTCATGAGAGTGCCAGCGCTGGGCCCAGGCCCAAGTTCCCCAGTGCCCGTGCCAAAATCTGCAGAGCCTTCTGGCTTGGAAACCAGAATGGCACCTTGGAGCAGAACATCACTGCTATCCTGGCCCTGCAGCAGGCAGTGATGGCTGGTTCATCCACATCATCTGCCCCGCCGACCAGGCTCTGTCTGCAGGGGAGTCCCCAGTCGTCGAGCCGAGTTCCGAGTGCCATCTGCCTCGGGTAAGCCCTTGGCGCCAGTCGAGGTCTCTGTCCCGTTCCTAGGGCATCCGGTTCTCCCTGACCAGTTTCCGTGGCTCAGACTCCAGGTCCTCTGGAGGCACCTGGCCCCAGCCTCAATGTTCTGTGTCGCAGGCCCTCGGACTCGTCACCGCTGGACTTGGAGTGGGAGACCGACGATGAGTTGTCCCCGGAAACCAAGCGGCACCAAGATATTCCCTTGGAACATCGCCCCCGGTGCCATTCTCCTCTGGAAGATGTGGCCTTCTACCACTTTGTCAAGGATATGACCAGGGCCCTTTCGGTGCAAACCGAGGCGGAGGAAGATCCACGTGCGGAGGAAATGGAAATTCTCCAGTGTGAGTCTCCACCAAGGAGACTCTCATGGTGCCTGTGCAGTTGATCCTCGAGCGGCTGCTACTCAGAATGTGGGAGACGCCGGCCTCGGTGCCAGTGGTGAGCTGGCACCTTAATGCCATCTACCCCATCCAGAAAGGCCCCGGGGTTCCAGAAGTCCCAACTCCCACATAATTCCATGGTCATTGAGTCGACCTTGCAGAAGTTTAAGAGCCAGAAGACCCACTCTTCGGTCCCTCCCGGAAGGGATGTTGGAGCTCTCTATGCCCTTGGGCGCAAGTGTACAAACTATCATAATAATAAAGCGGATCAAATTGGTGGAGGGGTTGCGCTCTGTTAGAGAGGGCATTGAGTCATAAAGGATTAATTTTGCAGGAAACAAAATTTTCTGTAGAATCTCTATGGATTGAAATTCCATGTAAAAAGGGGAAGGCAATGGCAGTGGGGCTGTACTATCGACCGTTTGGCCAGAATGAACAAATGGATGATGAAATGCTCAAAGAAATCTGGGAAGCTATCAAAAGTTACAGCACATTAATAATAATGGGTGGTTTCAATTACCCCAGTATTGACTGGGTTAGTGTCACGGGAGGACATGCTAGGAGATAAAGTTCCTAGATGAAAGAAATGACTGCTTCTTGGAGCAGCTGGTTCATGAACCGACCAGAGGGGAAGCCATTTTGGACCTAGTTTTTAGTGGAACACCAGTTCTGGTGCAAGAGATAAGGGTGTTGGGGCCACTTGGCAATAGTGATCATAGCATGATCACATTTGATTTAATTAATGGAGGAGGGATGGTAAGGAAATCCACAGTACTACCTTTTAACTTTTGAAAGGGAGACTATGATAAAAGAAGGAAATAGTTAAGAAAAAATGAAAAAGGAACAGTTGCAAAGGTTAAAGACTTCAAGCTTGGGTGTTGTTTAAAAATACTATCTTGGAAGCCCAGACTAGCTGTATTCCATGCTTTAAGTGGAAAGAAGTCCAAAAAACTGCCAGCATGGTTTAAAGGTGAGGTAAGAGAGGTTGTTGCCAAAAAAGCATCATTCAGGAAATGGAAAAAAAGAGCCAAATGACAAAAACTGGAAACAGCACGAGTACTGGCAAGTTAAATGCAAGGCATTGATAAGGCAGGTAAAGAGAGAATTTGAGAAGAAGCTTGCTGTGGAAGCAAAAACGTGTAATAAAGACTTTTTCAAGTACATTCATAGCAAAAAAACATGTGAGAGTCAATTGGACCATTAGATGATAGAGGAGTAAAAGGGGCACAAAGAGGGGACAAGGCCATAGCAGAAAGACTGAATGAATTCTTTGCTTCGGTCTTTACTGAAGAAGATGTAGGGATGTTACCCATGACTGAAGTGGTATTTAAAGGTGATACTGTGGAAGAATTGAAAGAAATATCGATAAACCAAGAATATGTATTACAACTATTTGATAAATTGAAGAGTAGCAAATCACCTGGACCAGATGATATACATCCAAGGGTGCTGAAAGAACTGAAATATAAGATTGCAGACTTGCTATTAATAGTCTGTGAACTATCATTAAAATTATCTGTAATACCTGAAGATTGGAGGATGGCCATTGTAACGCCAATTTTTAAAAAGGGTTCCAGGGGTGATCTGGGAAACTACAGACCGGTGAGCCTGACGTCAGTACCGGGAAAAATGGTAGAAACCATCATAAAGATCAAAATTACCGAACATGTAGATAGTCATGGCTTAAAGGGAGACAGCCAACATGGCTTTAGACAAGGAAGGTCTTGCCTTACAAATATATTAAGTTTTTTGAATGTGTGAATAAACAGGTAGATAGAGGTGAGTCGGTTGATATAGTGTATCTGGACTTTCAGAAAGGCCAATTTTCCCAATGGAGAAAGGTGAATAGTGGAGCACCCCAGGGATCTGTGCTGGGTTTGCTGCTTTTTAACATATTCATAAATGACCTGGAAATGGGAATAATGAATGAAGTTATCAGATTTGCAGATGACACAAAACTATTTAAAGTTGTTAAAACCCATGAGCATTGTGGAAAATTGCAAGAGGATCTTGATAAATTGGAAGACTGGGCATCCAAATGGCAGATGAAATTTAATGTGGACAAGTGCAAAGTTATACACCTAGGAAAGAAAAACCCAAACTACACAATGCAAGGTTGCACATTAGGAGCCACCACCCAGGAAAAAAGATTTAGGCTTCATCGTGGATAACATGTTAAAACGCTCCGCCCAGTGTGCAGCGGCAGTCAAGAGAGCAAATAGAATGCTAGGTATCATAAAGAAAGAAATGGAAAAAACCCCAAAGGATATTATAATGCCTCTGTATCATTTCATGGTGCGATCGCACCTTGAATATTGTGTGCAGTTCTGGTCGCCGTATCTTAGAAAGGATATAGCGTTATTAGAAAAGGTACAGAGAAGAGCCACCAAAATAGTAAAGGGGATGGAAGGATACCCCTATGAAGAGAGGCTAAAAAGGTTAGGGCTCTTCAACCTGGAAAAGAGATGGCTGAGGGGAGATATGATAGAGGTCTATTAATTAATGAATGGAGTGGAACGGGTAAACATAGATAGACTGTTTACATTATCAGAATATAGAAAGACTAGGGGACATGCAATGAAGCTACAGGGTAACCTATTTAAGACTAATAAGAGAAAATATTTTTTCACTCAACATGTAATCAAACTTTGGAATTTGTTACCGGAGTATGTAGTAAAAGCTGTTAATGTAGCTGAGTTTAAAAAAAGGTTTGGACAAGTTCCTGGAGGAAAGGTCCATAAACCATTATTAAAAGGGACTCAGTATATCACTGCTTGACCCTATACAAGCATTGTGGAACCTGTGTCTTTTGGGGAAGCTGCTAGGTACTTATGGCCTAGATTGGCCACTGTTGAAAACAGGATACTTGGCTTCATGGACCTTGGTCTGACCCAGTATGGCATATCTTATGTTCTTATGTTACTTGGACTCCATGCTGAGTTATCGGATTCAAACCTATGAAGTGTACATAGGCATGTACCTAAAGGCTTTAAACCAAGAGTTGTCTGGGTTTTCAGCGGGGCTTCTGGAGAACCCCTCCATCGGTTCCAATCCCTGACCTCCAGGATTAAGGACTGTTATAAGTTCCTTTCCCAGGTGGCCTATGATGGCTGTGAATCAGCGGCTTGGGTAGCAGTGGCCGGCATCGGCACCCATTGCCAAGCCTGGCTGCAGTCCTCTGACCTTGAATAATGGGTCCAAAACAAGCTGCTCAACATCCCCTGCACTGTGGAGAACCTACTCGGCAAACCTATGGCCGACAAGGCAGCCGAGATTGAGGCCGATGTGGTGACTCGCAGAGGCTGTTCTAGAAGACCTCATCCTTAACCCCACAAGAAACCATTGGGGAAAAAGGCCTCTGTTCCCAAGGAAAAAGGGGCCCTTTCAGCAGAGTCAACACTACCAGCCCTTCTCAGGCCAGCAACAGGGTTCTCACCCTAAAAGGCAAAGCCATGTGACTCAGAAGCCGAGGGCCCAGAAGCCCCAGCTCCCGTCCAGCCCAGGGGGAGCTTTTGAATCCTGGGGCAGGGCCTCCCCTCCCCTGGGAGACCTTCATCAGCCTGACACTCTTCACCCACAACTGAGCCAGTATCACCTCGGACCAGTGGGTACTGCAGGTGCTAAGGGAAGGATACCTTCTTTACCTACAGCAGGTACCACCCAGGTTCTTTCCAGGAGAGCCAGTGTGACCTCTCCTTCACCAGACCCTTCTGCTGTCAGAGCTCACAGGTCTGCTCACGGACAACACAGTAGAGCCTGTACCCAAACACCTATGGGGAAAAGGCTTCTACTCCAGATACTTCCTCGTCCCAAAGAGAATTGGAGGCCTCAGACCATTCTAGACCTGAGAAACTTAAACAAGTTTCTGGTGAGGAAGAAGTTCAAGATGCTTTCCCTTGGAACCCTGCTGCCTTACCTCCACCAGGGAGATGGGCTGTGCTCCTAAAGGATGCATATACTCATATCCTGATCCACCCCTCCCACAGGCAGTACCTACGGTTTGTGGTGGGAGGAGGGCACTACCAGTACAGGGTGCTACCCTTTGGCCTGGCCTCCTTGCCAAGGGTCTTTACCAAATGCCTGGTGGTGGTAGCCACCTACCTGCGCCTACAAGGGGCTTTCGTCTTCTCCTACCTGGATGACTGACTCATCAGGTGCAATATGGCCTCAGAGGTTAGACAGGCCACAGAGCGTGCAACTCTCCTCCTGCAGCACCTGGGGTTTGTCATCAAGTACCCCAAATCCCACCTCTTTCCAGCCCATAGCCTGGAGTTCATAGGTGTTCAGTTGGAGACGTTATAAGTCAAGGCCATCTTCCCAAGAGAAAGGGCAGAATGCCTTAGGCAACTGGCAAGAGAGGTACAGCGCTACCAATCAGTGCCGGCTCATCGTCGTCTCTGCCTACTGGGCCATATGGCCTCAATGGTCCATGTCACGCCCTTAGCCTGCTTAAACATGCGGACAGTCCAGTGGTGCCTACGCTCGCAGTGGACTCAGGTCACGGGCAGGCTACGGGACAGGGTCAGGGTTACCTGCCAGCTGGCAGAGTCCCTCAACTGATGGCGAAGCTTGTGCCACCTCCAGGCAAGAATACCCTTCCAGGCATCCATGCCGCAGAGGATCCTGTCCACAGACGCCTCCCTCCTAGTTTGGAGGGCACATTGTGGAGACTGCCGCACACAGGGCAGCTGGTCTCAGGAGGAGTTACTCCTACAGATTAATCTCTTGGAGCTCAGGGCAATCTTCCTAGCCCTACAAGCATTCCACCACTACCTGTGACACCGACCTGTGCTGGTCCAGACAAACAACCAGGTCACCATGTTTTATATCAACAAGCATGGGGGCACGGGCTCGTACTCCCTCTGCCAGGAGGCGGTAGCCCTCCTCTCCTTCGCAGCATACAACAGCATGCTTCTGTGAGTGGTGTACCTCCTGGGCCAGGACAACTGCCTAGCAGACAGGCTGAGCAGAGTCCTTTGCCCACACGAGTGGCATTTAAATCCCAGAGTAACGAAGCAGCTCTTCTACTTCTGGGGCAGGCTCATGATCGACCTATTCGCCTTTCTGGACAACACACAGCTATCCTGCTTCTGCTCCTGCCAGCCACACCCAGAGAGAGTGGTGTCAGATGCCTTCCTAATCTCGTGGTCCAAAGGCCTACTTTTTGCATTCCCACCGTCTCCCCCCCCCCCCCCCCCAGTCACCAGGACCCTTTTCAAGGTCCAGAGCAAGAGGGCATCAGTTATACTGATTGCACCCAGGGAGCCCAGGCAGCCCTGGTTTCCACTGCTGCTCGCCCTGTCGGTGGCACTCCCAATCCCGCTGGGCCATGCCCCGGACCTTCTGTCTCAGGAGCAGAGTAGAACCTCAACGTGGTGCTCTCACAGTTCACCAGATCACCATTTGCGCTCCTAGCCACTTGCCACCTGCGATACCTTTCTTGGATAGTGGCCTTTCTGGTAGCCCTTACGTGATATTCTCCAAGGACAGCAGGAATCAGTCCTCACAACCCTCCCTCCTTCCCTGGGAGTTGCCTCCCTATCTTGTTTTATTTTTTACTACAATCCTAGCTATGTCATTTGACTGAGCAATTTGGAATCCTTGGACAAGAAGGAGACCACGCATGCTTGGTAGCATGTCCCAAAGGCTTTCTTTGAAAGCTGGGGAAATACTCCACATGGACTTCGTCGGCACTGACATCACCTATATGTGAGGACTGATTCCTGATGTCCCTGGAGAACACCTGTTACAGGTGAGTAACTATGCTTTAAGTGCTGTCGAGTTTCTGTCGACTCATGGCGACCCTCTAGATAGCTGTCCTGAACTGTGTTGAGTCTTCAGTCAGGCACTTCATTGTTGATAGAGTGGCATCCATAGCTGCTGTTATTGTATTGCTCTATCTCATTGCTGGCCTTCCTCTTCTGTGTTGACTTTCTACCTTTCCAAATGATATCTTTCTATAATGATCTCTCTCTTCGTATTATGTGTTAAAAGTATGAAAGTCAAAGCCTTGTCATCTCAGCTTCTAAAGAAAGCTTAGGTTTGATCTCCTCTAGTACTGATTGGTTTGTTCTTCGGGCAGTCCAGTGTATACACAGTATTCTTCGCCAGCACCATAATTCAAAGGCATCAATTTTCTTCCTGTCTGTTTCTTTCATTGTCCAACTTTCGCATCCATATGACGTTATTGAAAGTACCATGGCTTGGACAAGTCGAATCTTTGTATGGAGAAAGACATCTCTGCTCTTGGGAATATTATCTAGTTCCTTTATAGCCATTCTGCTAAGAGCAGTGTGTTGTCGGATTTATTGACTGCTTGTCATTTCTTTCTAGCTAAAAAAGGGTAGATATAGAAGGTGAAACCCAGGCAGGCAGAGAGGAAGGGCAATCAGTGGGAAGGAGAGGGGAGGTCGAAGGTAGTATGGAATAGATGGATTTTGAGCAGAGCCTTAAAAAGGGGGAAGGACATTTTAGTGCGAAGTGTATGCGGCAATGAGTTCCAGAGTGCAGGGCCCAATGGAACTCATTGCCGCATGGAACTATGGAACTCCCTTCCGGAAGGCCTTTGAGCACTACACGATACCAAAGACTTCAGAAAGAACTTAAAAACTTTATTGTTCACAGAACACTATGGGAACATCACATAAGAAGGGATAATTTGCTATCCCCATTGAGGTCGGACTCTGGTAGACCAACCTACTGCCCATTCATACCTGCTCAAGTTATTCCAAATGTACATAGTCCGGATGTTGAAATATCATATGAAACCCCTTTTAACACTTTTTTTGTTTTAACCTGCACTTGTTACCCCTCATTTGATATGTTCTCTGTAAACTGAAAGTTTGAATGTAAACCGCTTTGACTTAAGGAGAAGGTGGTCTATAAAACCTGTTAAATAAAATTAATAAATAAATAGTGAAGGTTGTTGGAGTCTTTCACCAGTCTTCACTCCTCGGTTGTCTTCATACAGTCCTGTTTCTCTGATGATTTGTTCTGTATATAAATTAAACAGGTAGGGGGAAAGTACACAGCCTCATCATACACTTTAACTGATTTTAAACCATTCTGTTTCTCCTTGTTTTGTTTGAACTGTTGCTTCTTGATCATTGTAAAGGGTGTGCAAAAGAACTATCAGGTGTTTTGGTATACCCATGCTTCTTAAGGTGGCCCAGAGTTTATCATGGTTTACACAGTCAAAAGCCTTGTTGTAGTCAATAAAACACATATAGATATCCTTTTGATATTCTTTTGTCTTTTCAAGAATCTACCTCACGTCTGTGATGTCTCTTGTTCCTCGCCCTTTCCAGAACCCTGCTTGCACTTAAGGCAATTCTGCTGAAAGATCTTGAGTGGAATCTTGCTGGCATGTGGGATCAGAGGGATTGTGTGATAATGTCCACAGTCAGTTGGATTACCTTTCTTCAGTATTGGTATAAACACAAATCTTTTCCAGTCACTTGGTCATAATGTTCTCTTCCAAATTTCCTGGCAGATCCTTGTAATTATGGTAATAGCCACATCAGATTGCTGTAATACTTCAATGGGAATGCCATCAATGCCCGATGCTTTGTTTGATAATGCTTTCAATGCTGCTTCGACGATTTCTTTATCATCAGTGGTTCCACATCATAAGGTAAGGTTGAAACGCTGTTGGTCCACTTGATGTTTATGGTATAATGACTGTATTCTTTCCACCTTTTCTTGATCATCTCAGCATCATTCAATATGAATCTCTGAGCACCTTGTAGCATTCCAATTCAAAGGCTGGAATTTTTTCTTGAACTCTTATAGCTTTAGGAAAGCTAATCTTCTTCTATTTGTTTCTGATTCTAATTCCTTGAATGCGTCATTGTAGTACTTCTCCTTGTCTTGTCTTACTGCACGTTAGAAATATCTGATGAGTTCTGTGATTGCTTGTTTTTCTCTTCTGGCTTTAGCTGTCGGGGCAGTTTAGAGTTTCTTCAGTCATCTGTTTTGGCCGTTTTTGCTTTTTCAACTTTTATAGAGAGTTCTCACTTTTTTCCAGCACGATTTTCTTGATGTCATCCCATAAGTCTTTTGGAGCTCTGTCATTTGTATCCAAAGCAGCAAATCAATTTCACAGGCAGTCTAAATTCTGGTGATATATTCTCAAGGTCCTATTTTGCTATATTCACGAGTGACTTGCTCTTTTCCGGCTTTCGCTTGAGTTTCCATACTTGTAGTTGGTGATGTGTACCACAGTCAGCTCCAGGTTTTGTCTTTGTTGATGTTGCAGAGCTTTTTCCATCATTGATTTCCACAGACGTAGTCAATTTGATTTTTGTACAATCCATTGGGTGACATCCAGGTGTAGTGTCGGTGCTTGTATTGCTGGAAGAAGGTGTTTGAGATGAATAGATCATTGGTCTTGAAAAATTCCATCAGTCTTTCTCCAGCTTAATTTCTGTTAACAAGTCTATATTTTCCAACCACTTTGCCACTGGCGCATTTCTTGCCAGCCTTTGCATTCCAGTCACCCATGACTATCAGGAGATCCTGTTTGCATGTTCTGTCAGTTTCAGTTCCTATTTCTTCATAGAACTGATCAACTACTTCCTCTTCTGCAGCTATTTTTCCGGCAGATACCTGAATAATGTTTAGATAGGCATTCTTCGTAGACAAATAGAAATTAAACATTTGCTGATCACATTGGGTGGCATTTTTGAAGGCATTTACATGGGTAACTGCCCTAGTTAGTTACCCATGTAAATGCCTTATCTCCAGGAACAAGCAGGAATGTAGTCTTCACATATGGGTATCATCGGTACCGACGGAGCCCGCGCGGGAACGCTCCCCAGCGTCCAATAAGAAAGCCTTTGGGGCGTGACAAGATGGCGACGGGACGCTCTGTGAGTTGAAGCAACTCTCTCCTGGTTTCCTGACCTTGAATAGCTTACTGCTGGAGGATATGGGGCGGAGGAAGCGTAAGCAGGCTGTGGATCCTCCCGGGACAAGCACGCCTCATTCTTCGGTTCAGCGAACCTTGGGGGAGTGTGGATTCCGGAGCGGTGGAGAAGCTGTGTCTTCGGCAGCACCGATGGTGGAGACCTCGGCGCTGAGCGTATCGGGGGTTTGGTTGTCACCGGAGATGCGTTCTCCCCCCCCCCCTTTACCGCGACCCGGAAGTATTGGAGTACCAGACGCTGAGCCCTTTGCCTTGTTGCCAACGAGCACGCCGTTGAGGGGTTCATCGGGAGGCGCGTCTGGTCCTAGTTCTTCACCTGTGGTATTGGAGCAGCGGCAGAGAGTCCTGGAAGAGCGGGAGTTGGTGGAGATTCCTGATGTGAGTGCCGCGCAGGGAGGAGATCTTCCGGGGAAGTTTCTATTGGTGAAACCTGCGGTTATAACTTTGGAGGCGCTATGGGAAGGTCTGGCTTCACTTTCATCCTCTCTTCAGATGTCGTTTGGTGTGCTGAATAATGACTTATTAGGGGTTAAGACTGTGTGTAATACTCTGGCTAATGACCAGTCTGGTCAAGTGGAGAGGCTGTCTAAACTTGAGCATGAAGTGGGGTATTTGCAGGAAGCTGTGACTGTTCAGGCAGTAGATAAGAATGTGACTGCTCGGAAAATAGAATATCTGGAAAATCAAGTTAGGAGTCGTAATTTGCGTTTCCTTAACTTTCCACGTTCTCCCCTACTTTCTCCCCTGGAAATGGTGAGGAAGTATTTTGGGGAGGTACTCAAGCTTTCCCAGGACCAGTTTCCACCTTTGGTCCGGGTGCAATACCTCCCTGCTGGGATAGGGAAAGGTGCTGCTAGTTCCCCCCTGGTTCTTGCTGAGAGAGGTGACCTGACGGGTTTCCTGGAATCCTCACTTGATGTTATTACTGACAAATCGACTCTACTTGTCACTCTGGCCTTAGAATCAGATAAATTTTTTATTCTTCGTTTGTATTTTAAGAATATCAATGAGGAATTCCTAGGTTCCAAGGTTCGAATTTTTCCTGATTTATCTAGAGTTACACAGTTGAGAAGGAAAAGTCTTTTGGCTTTTCGCCCCAGAGTCTTGGCTCTAGGGGCAACTTTTCTTTTGAAATTTCCTGCTAAGTGTTATGTGGCTTATAAACAAAAGATGTATGTTTTCTTTGAACCTAGGCAGCTCAATGAGTTCTTAATTGCTAGGGAGGAAGTTGTGGTGGAGGTTTCTCAGAAAGCCCATACGGCTGACACTTAAGCCTTCTCTCCTGTTTCGCCTGTTTAAGTAATTGCTAGGATGTTGTATTGCATTGTGGGTTTTTTTTCCTAATACGCCCCCTTCTTTTTTTTTTTCCTTTGTTTGGAGGTCTAAATATTTGGATAACATGGTAGTTTTTTTTTTTTTTTTCCTCTACTTAGGTTTGTTTTGAACTTATTACTTCATGTTTGATCCAATTTCTTTGTCATTCATGTATTTGCCTGGATGTAAATGTATATAATATGCATAAATAAAAAATGAAAAAAAAAAAAAAGAAAGCCTTTGGGAGCATCCCACAGCACCTGCGTGCTGCCCTCCCGCCTTTCCCAACTGTCCCTCTCCAGTTCTTCATTTTCCGTGGAGCCGACAGGTCGCACATCCTGTCACCGCAGAAAAAATTCCCATCTATTCTTCTTTTTTTGTGGTCGCATCTGCCTTCCTTCGACGCTACACCAGTACCGATGGTTCTTCTTTCTTTTTTTCCAAAAAAAACCCCCAAACCCTTCCTTTCTGGAATCTTTTCCAGTTATTTTCTCCTCAGGTGCCACGTGCCATTTTGGGCACTAGGCCCAATGTTTTTCTTCAAAATGGAAAAACCCGCTTCGGGTTTTAAAAAGTGTTCCAAGTGTGGCAGTACCATCTCCGTCACCGACACCCATAAGTGGTGCCTCAAATGTTTAGGTCCTCAACACTCTATTTTGGAGTGTGTAGTGTGTTGCCTGTGGGATGATATCGAAGAGGGGCCGGCAGAACCGAGCTGCTAAACTTAGCACCCTTTTTCCCTCTGATGCAGCCTCTGTGGCATCGACATCTTCCAGGGCTTCGTCTTCCTCCCATGGATCTCAGGTAACTAAACATAAATCTGGCCGGTCCTCAAAGGGTAGATCTCCCTCTAAATATCGAGATGCCTCTGGCGTTGCCCTTGAGGGACTTTCATCGGCAAAATTGCCCCGGCGGGAGGCTTTGGCTTCCAAGGCACTAACGGGGCTCCAGGATGTTCTCAAGGCCTCAACCTCGGCAGAACTACTGGTGCCATGCTCTGGGGTACGACTGCTTCATCCGGTACCGATACCCAAGCATCAGCAGCATCGATAGACCAGAGATTCTTGGCTATTGAACGCAGTCTGGCGGCTCTTCTCACGGCCTCGATGCCCTTGAAACCGCTTCAGACAATTCAATCGGTACCGACACCAACTCCGGTACTGGTATTGACTGCATCGACATCGGCAGGTATTTTACCGGGACTGAGTCATGCTTATCCATCCGGTATCGACAAGTTGGTACCGGACACCTCCGATGCCGACTTCGATCGGTACCGGTACCGTGCCTTGCACGATCACCCAGATCGGAGATACTTTGAATCCTCGGATGAGTCTGAAGACTCTGAAAGCTCTGCCGATACCAGAGTACTTCCTCCTGAGGATTCTTCTCCTCAGCGTAGGATGTCTCCACCAGAGGATATGTCCTTTCAGGATTTTATCTGAGATGTGGCTCGAGGTCTTTCCATCACAGTGGCTCCTGAAAAAGAGCATAGGGCAAAGGAATTAGAAATCCTACAATACCCTAAAGCTCCCAAGGAGGCAGCTACCTTACCTATTCATGAGATCTTGCATGATCTCATGTTAAGGATGTGGGAAACACCTCTAACCACATCTCCTCACTCTCGAAGACTCGACACCATGTATCAAGTTCCTCCTTGTCCTGGGTTTCAGAAGACTCAGCTACTACACCATTCCATGGTGGTGGAATCAGCTATGAGAAGGATCAAGAGTGCAAAAAGGCATGCATCTAATCCTCCAGGACGTGAGGGTAGGACTCTTGATGCCTTTGGACGTCGAACCTTCCAGGCTTCTATGCTTTCTGCTAGGATCAGTTCCCATATATTATATATGGGAATGTTCCTTAAGGAGGTTAGAGGAGATTTAGTGCTTATGAGCCCTCTCCTTCCTGATGATAAGAGGCAGGATTACTGCGCCCTTGTCAAACATGCTCAGGATGTTTCCAAGTTTGTCAATCGTGCAGCCTTTGACTGCTTTGAGTGCATAAGCAGAAGCTCTGCTATTGCCATAAGTGCACGTAGGATTGCCTGGCTCCAGGCATCTGACTTGGAACTTTGGGTACAGGATAAACTAGGGAATATTCCTTGCACAGGAGAGAATCTCTTTGGCAGGAAAAAGCTAATGAGATAGAAGCTGACAATATCACCTTGGATAGATTTGTCTAAATCTACAGCTAATCCTGCAAGGAAAAAATCTTACAAGAAACCATTCTTCAGTAAGAAGAGGTTTTATCCCTCCTATACCCAGCAGGGGCATCGTTTGGGTCAGTCTGCCCAAAAGGGACAGCAGCAACAACCTGAGCAAAGAAAAACAAAAGCTGCTAAGCCTCAACCGGCTCAGCAGACTCAGCCTCCACAGGGGCTTTGACTCCTATCTAGAGAACTTTGCCTTCCTGGCCCTGAACGGTCCAGAACCCTCCACCATTCCAGGAAGGTTATGTCATTTTGCCCCAGATGTGGTCAGATAACAGCAGAAAATTGGACTCTGTCTATTGTAAGAGAGGGGTACAGGCTTCATTTCCTCAGCATGCCCCCTCCTACAATGGTAAGACAGTTCAATTCTCAGAACTCTCTCAACAACCAGTTAGCTCAGGAGGTCACTGTGCTTCTTACCCAAGGGGCAATAGAAGAGGTACCCATCCTACAACAGGGTACAGGGTTCTACTCCCCCTATTTCCTTATTCCAAAGAAAACAGGAGGACACAGACCCATTTTAGACCTCAGAGAATTGAACAAATTCCTGTTCAAAGAGAAGTTCAAAATGATTTCTCTAGGAACTCTGCTGCCATACCTTCAGAGTCAGGATTGGCTTTGTTCTCTAGATCTCAAGGATGCGTACACTCATGTTCTCATCCATCCAACTCATCGAAAATTCCTTCACTTTCTATTTCAAGGGAAGCACTACCAATGCAGGGTTCTTCCTTTTGGCCTGGTCTCTGCACCAAGGGTGTTCACAAAATGCATGGCTGTGATGGCAGCATTTCTTCGCACCCTAGGAATATTCGTCTTCCCTTACTTAGACGACTGGCTCATTCAAGCCCCTTCAGAGCCAGAGTCCAGGGTTGCTCTCTCTCACACAAAACACATCCTTCAGCATTTGGGACTTGTCATAAACTTCCCAAAATCCATTCTTGCTCCCATTCAGTCCTTGGAGTTTATAGGAGCTCTGCTGGATACCAGACAGACAAGGGCCTACCTTCTACAGGCCCGCTGCCTTCGCATTGTGCAATTAGCCTCCCAAGCAGTGTTAAAACCACACCTCACTGCTCGGGAAATGTTACAGTTCCTTAAGCTCGCCTCCATGTTAGGGCAGCCCAGTGGACTTTATCCACTCAGTGGACTCAGGCATCAGGTTGCCTGTCAGACAAAATAGCAAACTCAGATCGCCTTATTTTGTTCCTCCAATGGTGGCAATCACCCCAAAACCTTTTGTTGGGGTCCCCTTTTCAGCAACCCCCACCTCAAGCCACTCTAACAACAGATGCCTCACAGGTGGGTTGGGGAACCCACCTGCAAGGTCTTTCTACCCAGGGTACCTGGACTCCACAGGAGACCTATCTACATATCAATATCCTGGAACTCAAAGAAATCTTCCTTGCCCTTTGAGTATTCCACACCCAGTTCAGCTACAAGACAGTCCTAGTTCAAACGGACAATCAAGTAGCCATTTTCTCCAGGACCAAGCAGGAAGTCAGTCCTCACATATGGGTGTCATAGGCGCCGATGAAGCCCCAGCGGAGCATTTCCCCAGCTTTCTATGAAAGCTTTTGGGAATGCAGGTGGGAATGCAGGCACGCATGCGCAGTTCCCTTCCCGCCTAATGGTGCCATCTTACCTCAGTCTCTTTTTTTCCGTGAAGCCCACCGGATGTGTGTCCTGTTTTCCGGGTTAAAATTAGATTTTTTCGGCGATTTCCCTATTTATTTTCCTGGTTTGACGCCGGTTCCCCTCCCGCCGGGTTCGGTACACCGGTATCGAGCCCGATTCTTCTTTTTTGGTTTTTTCCCTTCGTGGCTGGCGTTCATGCCCTTTTTTCCCCGATGGCTCTTTTTTCCCCGATGTCTTCCAGCGGTTTTAAGAAGTGTGATCGGTGTAAGAAACTAATGTCTTTCACCGACACACACGACTGCTGCCTTCGGTGCCTCGGCCCCGACCACGATCCTAAGTCGTGCGGGGCATGTGGGAAGATGTCTTCCAAGGCACTCCGAAGTCGCCAGCAGCAAAAGGAAAGGCTTTTCTCGGACTCAGCCTCCGGCCGGGCCCGGACCTCATCTGAGGCCTCGACAACTCGGGATTCCGATCCCGAGCGCCTTCGAAGCTCCTCGGACAGGGGGTCCCCCTACCGGGAAAGCAAGAGGAAGAAGCGGCTCGTGAGGGCGTCGTCGGAGGAGGTCCCTGGCTCCTCGAGGGCCAGGTCTAAGACCCCCGACCGTCGCCCCAGGCCCGTGGAACAAGAGAAGCCTGCCAAAGTTCCTCGCGTGGAGCCGGAGTCTGCTGGACACATAAGCCCCGTAGTCCTCGAGGACTCTCCTCCCAGGGAGCCGACGTCGGGCTCGGCGCTGCTGGGGCCCGAGTCGGTGGCTGCTGCGTCTCCCGAACTGAGTCTCAGGATGACAGCCTTGGAGAGCAGATTGTCTGCCTTCATGGAGCAGCAGCGGGCACTGATGGCCAGCCTGTCTGGCGCATCTGCCCCGACCACCGGGACATCGACGTCGAAGTCGACCCTGGAGGCCGAGCCAATACTCGAGTCCATCGTGGCTCGGAGTTGTCCTCGGTCACGGTCTCCCTCGACCTCCCGTTCGGGATCGAGGGCGTCAACGCCGGTGCTTCCGGCGTCGGGGCGGGTGCTCCAGGGCCCTGCGGGGTCGGACCCTGACTCTTCCTCGGACGAGTCAGCTTGGGAGACGGAGGACGAGAAGTCTCCTGATACCTTCAAGACTCTGTGCGTCCCTTCTGACTCACCGCAGTCTGAGCCCCGGAGTAGGTCCCCCCCGGAGGACACTCTGTTCTCGGAGTTCGTCTGGGATATGGCCACTGCCTTGGCTATTCCGGCGGACCCCGAGGAAGAGCCTCGAGCTGAAGAGCTCGAGGCGCTGCAGTATGACTCTCCTCCGAAGGAGGCCTTTACTGTCCCAGTTCCTCCGATGCTGGAACGGCTCCTCTTCCGTATGTGGGAGGCACCGGCCTCAGCGCTGGTTCTAAGCAAGCGAGTGAATTCGAACTATCGACTCCGGAAGAGCCCTGGTTTTCAGAAGGCACAGCTACCACACCATTCTATGGTTGTGGAATTGGCCATGCATCGTCTGAAGAGCCATAAGATGCACTCTCCGGTGCCTCCTGGCAGGGAGGCCTGAAACCTCGATGGCGTCGGTAGAAAGTGCTTTCAGGGCTCGATGCTTGTTTGCCGTGTCCAGTCCTACCAGCTGTACATGGGCATGTACTTGCGGGATCTGGCCAAAGAATTGGCCGGGTTCTCTGCTGGTCTCTCCGTGGAACCCTTGCAGAGATTTAAGTCCTTGTCCTCGGGGATTCGGGACTGCTCGAAGTTCATGTCCCGTGCCGCCTACGATGGCTTCGAGGCTTCGGCCCTAGTTGCGGCAGCCGGCATCGTGGTTCGATGCCAGGCATGGCTGCAGTCATCGGACCTCGAGCCATGGGTTCAGGACAAGTTGGTCGATGTCCCTTGCCGAGGTGAAAACCTTTTTGGCAAGCCCATGACCGAGAAGGCCGCTCAGCTCGAAACTGAGCACCTCACACGGACAAGGCTGTCGAGGAAGACCTCTGCCCCCTCTCATAAAAAGAAGGGCTCGGGTAAAAAGCCCTTTTACCCGAGGAAGGGCACTGCCTACAAACAGTACCTGCAATATCAGGCTGCCCAAGCTGCCCCCCAGGGTCAGCAAGCCAAGGGCCAGGGTAATGGGCCCCGTAGGCAGAGGTCCCTCAGGCCCCTGCTACCACTCAGCAGGGTGGGGGTTTTTGACTCCTTGAGCGTAGCCTCTCCTCCACTGCTCTCCCAACCCTGCACAGGAGGTCGCCTCGCCCTCTTTGCCCACCAGTGGCCCCTTGTCACCGGGGACAGTTGGGTGCTGGAGATAGTCCACAAGGGATATGCCCTCCATTTTCACCAACTGCCTCCACCATATTTTCCAGGGGAGCCTCCAAGGCCTCCCCTGCACACAGACCTTCTTCTGCAAGAGCTACATGGTCTGTTGGTGGACAGGTCGATGGAGCCTGTGCCTCCCCACTTCCAAGGTCACGGTTTCTACTCCAGGTATTTCCTGGTGCCCGAAAGAACCGGTGGCCTTCGGCCCATTCTGGACCTCAGAAACCTCAACAAGTTCTTAGTGAAGGAGAAGTTCAAGATGCTTACTCTTGGGACTCTTCTGCCCTACCTCCAGCAGGGAGATTGGCTATGCTCCTTAGATCTAAAGGATGCGTACACTCACATCCTCATTCATCCAGACCACAGAAAGTACCTCAGGTTCATTGTGGGAGGAAACCATTATCAGTACAGAGTGCTGCCTTTCGGCCTCACCTCCGCCCCCAGAGTCTTTACAAAGTGTTTAGCAGTGGTGGCGGCCTACCTGAGAAATCAGGGAATCTTTGTCTTCCCCTATCTAGACGACTGGCTCATCAGGGGTCAGACGTGTCAGGAGGCCAATCAGGCCACCCTCAGGACTATTGTTCTTCTACAAAGCCTGGGGTTTGTCATAAACTTCTCAAAGTCCACTTTGCTCCCCTCCCAGAACTTGGAGTTCATAAGGGCAAGGTTGGACTCCCTCCTGGCAAAGGTATTCTTGCCAGAAGACAGAGCCCAAAGGTTGATGGCCTTGGCAAATCTGTTTCTCACCAGGTCCCTTGTCTCCGCCAGACTCTGCCTGAGGCTTCTAGGCCACATGGCTTCGACAGTGCATGTGACCCCCAATGCCAGGCTCCATATGAGGCCTGCACAGTGGTGTCTTCGGGCTCAGTGGTCACAGGCCACAGGCAGCCTCAGAGACAGGATAAGGGTGTCCAGACCATTTCTGCACTCCCTCAACTGGTGGCTACACCCTCCCAATCTGCTGAAAGGGGTGCCTTTTCAGATTCCAGGGTACACAGTAGTGCTAACAACAGATGCCTCCCTACAAGGCTGGGGAGCTCATTGTCTGGACAAGTGCACCCAGGGCCTCTGGTCTCCCTGGGAAGCTGCACAGCAGATCAATCTCCTCGAACTCAGAGCTATTCGATTAGCACTCAAAGCTTTCACTCCTATCCTGACTCACCATTCTGTCCTGATCCAGACAGACAACCAAGTTGCCATGTTTTATGTGAACAAACAGGGCGGAACCGGGTCCAGGATCCTTTGTCGGGAGGCCCAGGACCTTTGTTCTTTTGCCCTCAAGCACAACATGCTCCTCAAGGCTGTGTACCTTCCAGGCCAGGACAACTACCTGGCAGACAGATTAAGCAGAATATTGCAGCCCCACGAGTGGCAGCTCCATCGTTTGGTAGTTCAAATGATTTTCCTAAAATGGGGACTTCCATCCATAGACCTGTTTGCCAGTCCTCTGAACAAACAGCTGCCAAACCTCTGTTCCAGGCAACCGCATCCTCTGCGGATAGCAGCGGATGCTTTTCTGATATCCTGGTCTCAGGGCCCTCCTGTATGCGTTTCCTCCCACGCCCTTGGTGGCCCGAACTCTCTTCAAGATTCTTCAGGACAAGGCCTCGGTCCTGCTAGTGGCTCCCCTCCCGGTGGCCGAGACAGCCTTGGTTTCCTCTTCTGTTTCAACTGGCGGTGGATCCTCCACTACCTCTGGGGTTGCAACCCGACCTTCTCTCACAGGAGCAGGGTTCCCTTCTGCACCCCAATCTCAGAGCTCTCAATTTGATGGCCTGGAGGCTGCAAGGGTAGTCTTGGCTCCCTGGAGCTTGCCTCAGGTTGTTGAGGAGGTTGTCCTAGCCTCTAGGAAACAGTCCACTAGGAAAACCTATGCTCTCAAATGGAAAAGGTTTTCTGTGTGGTGTCAGCTCCGTACAGTTGATCCTTTCTCCTGTACTGTGCCAGTAGTCCTTCAGTACTTACTGCACTTGTCAAATCAAGGCCTTAAATCCAATTCTGTTCGGGTCCACCTCTCAGCTCTAGCAGCTCACCACTCTTTGGTGGAGGGACATTCTCTATCTGGTCACCCCTTGGTGTCCCTCTTTCTTAGGGGCTTGCTTTTGCTCAAGCCTCCCATCTGTCCTCCTGCCCCTGAGTGGGAGCTGAATGTGGTCTTGCAGCAACTGACTCGCCCACCTTTTGAGCCCATGGCTACTTGCCCACTGCGCTTCCTCTCCTGGAAGACACTCTTTCTGATAGCCCTTACCTCGGCTAGGCGAGTGAGTGAGCTTCAGGCCCTAGTCTGTGATAGGCCTTACACCAGAATTTACAGGAACAGGGTAGTCCTTAGGACTCATCCCAAGTTCCTCCCTAAGGTTGTCTCCTCTTTCCACCTCAACCAGGAGGTGGTTCTTCCAACATTCTTCCCTAGGCCTCATGCGAGCCAGGCTGAAGCAGTTCTGCATACCCTGGACTGTAGGAGGGCCTTATCCTTCTACCTTGACCGTACGCAGGGGCATAGAAGGGCTACTCAGCTCTTCGTATCCTTTGACCCCAATAAGTTGGGGCTGGCTGTGTCCAAGCGTACCTTGTCCATCTGGGTAGCTGACTGTATCACCTGGGCTTATAAGTCGGCTGACCTTCCTTTGCAGGGTAGGGTCACGGCCCATCGTGTCAGGGCAATGGCTGCCTCAGTGGCTCATCTCCACTCTGTGCCCTTGGTAGACATCTGCAGGGCTGCAACTTGGTCTTCAAGCCAGACCTTTGCGGTCCATTACTGCCTGGAGAGGGAGTCCCGTAGGGACAGTGCTTTTGGCCAAGCAGTACTCCGGAATCTCTTTGAGGTTTAGGAAACTCTTGCCCTCTGTTGGGCTACCGGTGGAGGTTGTGTCCTTGAAAAGCCTTTCTTTGCTGCTGAGACTAGAGGGAGTTCTCTTGTTCAGCCTGGGTTCCTCGGTAGCCCAGAGCTAGGGAGTCACCCATATGTGAGGACTGACTTCCTGCTTGGTCCTGGAGAAAGAGTAGTTACTCACCTGTAACAGGTGTTCTCCAGGAGCAGCAGGAATCAGTCCTCACAACCCTCCCTCCTCCCCTTGGAGTTGCAATTGTACATAGTTTATTTTTCATTTTTGTGTGCTGTTCTTAGCTATGTCATTTGACTGAGGTAAGATGGCACCTTTAGGCGGGAAGGGAACCGCGCATGCGTGCCTGCATTCCCAAAGGCTTTCATAGAAAGCTGGGGAAATGCTCCGCTGGAGCTTCATCGGCGCCTAAGACACCCATATGTGAGGACTGATTCCTGCTGCTCCTGGAGAACACCTGTTACAGGTGAGTAACTACTCTTTCTCTGTGAACAAGCAGGGCGGAACAGGCTCTCTGTTGCTGTGCAACGAAGCTTTGCGACTATGGGCCCTCACCAGAGAGCATCAGATTCATCTCCTTGCGGCGTATCTTCCAGGCATTCAAAACTCTTGGGCAGAGAGACTCAGTCGAGTTTTGCTTCCACAGGAATGGTTTCTCCATGCAGACCAGGTGGCAAAAATGTTCCAAAATTGGGGAACCCCGGACATAGACCTCTTTGCAAGTCCATTGAATGCCAAACTTCCCTGGTTCTGTTCCAGAATTCCTGCTCAGGGTTGTCAGGCCAGGGATGCTTTCCTCCTCCATTGGGGCCAGGACTTCTTGTATGCTTTTCCACCCATTTCCCTAATTCCCAAAACCCTGTTCAAGCTTCAGAGAGACAGAGGTCATATGATTCTCATAACTCCACATTGGCCATGGCAAATGTGGTAGTCTCTGCTCCTTCATCTCTCTCAAGCTCCGCCTCTGGAGTTAGGATCTGCTACAAATCTCCTTTCTCAGGAGGACGGGATGCTGTGGCATCCCACTCCCCAGTCCCTGCATCTCAGGGCCTGGTCGCTGAAAGCCTAGAACTTCACGGTCTTAATCTTAATCGGAGTGGAGGAGTGGCCTAGTGGTTGGGGCAAGGTACTTCGGGCCGGAAGGTCAGGGGTTCAAATCCCACTAGAGGACAGCAACCTTGGGCCGGAAGGACTGGGGTTTCTAGTCCCACAGGTGCTCCTTGTGGTCTTGGGCAAGCCACTTAACCCTCCATAGCCCATGTTCCCTGTAAAATAGTTCTCTGTGTGCTGTGCTTTCCTGTCTAATCAATGTGTTTATACCTCAAAAATTTCCTGTCATGATTTGACAATCTCCAATCTGTAATCAAAACCGCTGCTGATCGCTGGAAGTAGCGGTATACAAATGTATACTAAATAAAATAAATAAATAAATCTTTCTCAGCAAGTAAAGAATGTCCTTTATGCTTACAGGAAGCCTTCCACAAGATGCTCTTATGCTTTCAAGTGGAAAAGGTTTACCATATGGTGCTCGCAGAAGGGTCTTGACCCTCTTGCGATATCTCTGGAATCATTACTGGAGTATCTCCTTCATTTGTCTAATGCAGGGCTTAAGACCAATTCAGTGAGAGTTCATTTGAGTGCTATTGCAGCTTCTTTCAAGCCTCTAAATGGACAACCTATTTCCTCTCATCCTCTCATAGCGAGATTTATGAGAGGCCTTCTTTTAACTAAGCCTCCCTTTAAGCCACCACTGGTAGCATGGGACTTAAATCTGGTTCTTGGGCAGCTCATGAAGCCGCCTTTTGAACCATTAGCCACTACCTCTTTGAAATTCCTTTCCTGGAAGGTCATCTTTCTTATTGCAATCACATCAGCACGTGGCATCAATGAACTGTAAGTGTTGGTGGCTGATCCTCCTTATACAAGGTTCCATCATGATAAGGTAGTCCTTAGGACTCATCCACACTTTATGCCAAAGGAAGTGTCACCTTTTCATTTAATACTATAGCAAAAAAACCTCCGCACTGTAACTTGAAAGCATAATACGTAACTGATCAGAGACTTAATGAAGTTACACAAATCAGATAGTATCCAAATTTACAAGTACTACACTCTGTTGAAATGATAGCAGAAGGTCTCAGTTCATTTGGGCAGCCAATAGACTGTCATGTAATCGTCTAATGGACTTATATCCCTATTAACATCAGCGACCTTACTTCAAAGGGCTGCTACCAAGAGCGTAGATAAAAATTGCTTTAGAAGATGATTCAGAAAATGTTGTTAACTTTCAAAGAAAAAAGTGCTTAACTTTCAGGAAGACTAAACTTAGATTGTCCCAACGCTGACAGACGCGCCACTAAGTGCGTTTCACCCTCGTGCAGGTTTCGTCAGGGGAATCTTGTAAAGCACTGGAAATAAATAAAGTACAAGTTCATAGGTTACCAACTTTCAGTAATCAACTCTCAAAAATCAATGTACACGATACTGAAAACACAGCATGTTGTAATACTGCACCTCGAACCCGGAAGATCCACTTTCTCTTACAGACAGTTTTTTCTGATGGTTCATAAAAACGCCGCGCATGCGAAGTAATTTTATAAAGCACATGCAGACATGGCAACCAACCAGCTGCCTGTTTACAAACACACCTCCCACTCGACTCTGGCATTGAGCCCTTCTGGGGCCACTGACTGCAGTTTAAAAATCCAGCGTTGTTCATTAAGTAGCAAGGTCTGCTCAAGAGATTTCCCGCCACGTGCTACATGGACCTGCATAATACAAAAACACCGTAGATCAGAAAATTGATGATGATGTTGAAGGCAATGGTCTACCATTGGCGCTTCCCTTCGCTGACACTTGAGTTTACTTTTATGTTCAAGCATACGCGTTCTGAACATGCGGCTAGTCTTTCCGACATACAGTAAAGCACACGGGCATTTAACAGCATACACCACCTGTGTAGATGTACAAGAGGTCATACTTCGCAATTTATAGACTCTGCCATGGTAGCTAAATTCTGACAATTCTTCTGTGATAGTACATACTGTGCAAGTGCCACATCTTCGATGACCCGCATTCACAGGGTCTCCCTGCAGCGGTGCTGATCTCAAAACTGCTGGACACAATAGCTCCTTGAGATTTTTCTGTCTCGTCCAGACACATCGGATGTGGTACTGTTCGAGCCCTGGAATACTGTTAAGGACATTTGTAAAATTTGGCCACAATGGGGTTCGGTGAATTCAGATAAGTGTATTCCTTTTTTGAAATAAGATGTATTTCTAAAGCATCATCAGTCAGTGCTTTAATCCGTTCCTGCAGAGTTACTGTAGGATCAACCGTCAAAACTCGATACACCTTGTTGTCCATAAGTTGACGAAGGGCTTCCGCACGATATTGATTACGGCTTAATATCACAATTCCAAGGACAACAAGGTGTATCGAGTTTTGACGGTTGATCCTACAGTAACTCTGCAGGAACGGATTAAAGCACTGACTGATGATGCTTTAGAAATACATCTTTTATTTCAAAAAAGGAATACACTTATCTGAATTCACCGAACCCCATTGTGGCCAAATTTTACATTGTCCCAAAAATCCATAAAGATACTGTTAACCCACCAGGGCGGCCAATTGTTTCCACGCGTAATTCTGTGTTGGAACCACTGTCAGTATACCTAGATTCCTTCTTGCGACCTTTAATGCCATCTATTCCAGCATTTATAAAAGACACCACTCATTTTTTGTGTATCTTGGAGGATTATCAACAACTTGCTAGTTTACCGGAAGTAATTCTAGTAACACTGGATATCACCTCATTATATACCGTCATTCCACAATTGCAAGCTTATACAGTAGTGATGGAAGCATTGACAAAGAGGGGCGATTTATCTTGTGCCCAATTGGATTTTTTGTCAGAACTGACTAAACTCACCTTGCATAATAATTTTTTTGTATTCGAGCAGCAACTTTACCATCAATTATCAGGGGTAGCGATGGGCGCGACGTGCGCTCCATCGATTGCAAATTTATATATGCAATGGTTTGAGAATAAATGGTTGGAAGTCTCCCCATATAAAGCTTTTGTGAAATTGTGGAAGAGATACATTGACGACATCTTTGTCCTATGGTGTGATCCTGAAACAAAGTTACACTCCTTCTTTATATGGCTTAATGAGAGAGAAAGTAACATTAAATTCACGCTTACGTATAATGTTAAACAAGTCACTTTTTTGGACGTGGTGGTTCAGAAGACTGTAACTGGATGGAGCACTTCTATACACCGGAAACAAATAGCTAAAAATACTTTTCTGCACTATTCTAGTGCACATCCAATGTCATTACGTAACAGCTTACCGCTGTCACAATTCATTTGATATCGTCGCAATTGCTCAGACATACGAGATTTTAAGATTCAGGCTAAAGATCTAAAAGATCAATTTCGACAGAGAGGCTATCCTGAAAGAGTTATCAATAAGGCATACAAAAGAGCATTATATAGCAATCGTGATCTAATGTTACACCCAACTAGCACCTGCAGTTTGGGGACCGATGAGCGGCATGTTAATTTGATTACTTCTTTTTCTCCGTATAGCCATTACTTACAACACAGCCTTAAACGGCATAAAAATGTCCTTAACAGTATTCCAGGGCTCGAACAGTACCACATCCGATGTGTCTGGACGAGACAGAAAAATCTCAAGGAGCTGTTGTGTCCAGCAGTTTTGAGATCAGCACCGCTGCAGGGAGACCCTGTGAATGCGGGTCATCGAAGATGTGGCACTTGCACAGTATGTACTATCACGGAAGAATTGTCAGAATTTAGCTACCATGGCAGAGTCTATAAATTGCGAAGTATGACCTCTTGTACATCTCTTGTGCTTTACTGTATGTCGGAAAGACTAGCCGCATGTTCAGAACGCGTATGCTTGAACATAAAAGTAAACTCAAGTGTCAGCGAAGGGAAGCGCCAATGGTAGACCATTGCCTTCAACATCATCATCAATTTTCTGATCTACGGTGTTTTTGTATTATGCAGGTCCATGTAGCACGTGGCGGGAAATCTCTTGAGCAGACCTTGCTACTTAATGAAACAACGCTGGATTTTTAAACTGCAGTCAGTGGCCCCAGAAGGGCTCAATGCCAGAGTCGAGTGGGAGGTGTGTTTGTAAACAGGCAGCTGGTTGGTTGCCATGTCTGCATGTGCTTTATAAAATTACTTCGCATGCGCGGCGTTTTTATGAACCATCAGAAAAAACTGTCTGTAAGAGAAAGTGGATCTTCCGGGTTCGAGGTGCAGTATTACAACATGCTGTGTTTTCAGTATCGTGTACATTGATTTTTGAGAGTTGATTACTGAAAGTTGGTAACCTATGAACTTGTACTTTATTTATTTCCAGTGCTTTACAAGATTCCCCTGACAAAACCTGCACGAGGGTGAAACGCACTTAGTGGCGCGTCTGTCAGCGTTGGGACAATCTAAGTTTAGTCTTCCTGAAAGTTAAGCACTTTTTTCTTTGAAAGTTAACAACATTTTGTGAATCATCTTCTAAAGCAATTTTTATCTACGCTCTTGGTAGCAGCCCTTTGAAGTAAGGTCGCTGATGTTAATAGGGATATAAGTCCATTAGACGATTACATGACAGTCTATTGGCTGCCCAAATGAACTGAGACCTTCTGCTATCATTTCAACAGAGTGTAGTACTTGTAAATTTGGATACTATCTGATTTGTGTAACTTCATTAAGTCTCTGATCAGTTACGTATTATGCTTTCAAGTTACAGTGCGGAGGTTTTTTTGCTATAGTATTATATTCCTCTGGCAAAAGAGACCACTAAAGAAGTTGTATACTGCAAGTATGGCTGGACCTTTTCATTTAAACCAAGCAGTTTACCTTCCTGTATTTTTCCCAAGGCCTCATGCCTCAAATTCAGAAAGGAATCTTCATACTTTGGATTGTAAAAGGGCTCTGGCTTTTTACTTGCAAATGACACAGCAACATAGAAAGTCCTCCCAACTTTTTGTTGCTTTTGATCCTAGTCATTTGGGACTTCCAGTCTCCAAAAGAACACTGTCCAACCGGATTGCACAGTGTATATCTTTTGCCTATGAGAGTAAAAACCTTCCTCTGGAAGGCCATGTTACAGCTCACAATTTGAGAGCTGTGGCAGCCTCTGTGGCTCATCTTCTTTCTGTGTCTATCGACGACATCTGCTGAGCAGCTACTTGGGCTTCGGTTCATACCTTCACAGCCCATTACTGCTTAGACAAGGACTCCCGCCGGGATGCCTTGTTTGGTCAGGCTGTTCTTCAACACCTGTTCCATACTTAATCGACTCCTACCCACCATCCCTGATAGGATGCCAGAGATCCATGGGGGGAAGTGGGAGCCCTTTCACAAGGGCACACAACATCTGGGGTCTTCTCCCTGGCATCTGCAGCTAGGGAGTCCCCATATGTGAAGACTACATTCCTTATCGCTTCTCCGGGCCAGTCCAGGGACAGGTAGGGTTGTCAATCCTCTATAGCAGCTGAGGGCTGAAGACTTTAAGTTTTCCTGAGAGGTGAAGCCCCTCCCCCGAGGGTAATCCAGCAGTCTTTCAGTCCTCAGCAGCTATAGAGGGTCGAATCTCTGCTTCTCCCTCACTTCATTCTTATGATTATCTCTCTTTGTTATTTTCTATTCAAAAGATATTGGCTCTAGCAGGGCTGATATTATTCTTGAGTCCTTCTAAATTGTTTGGGTAATGCGGCTTTAATGTAATTGGAGACGTCGAGTGAGTCAGTATCCCGGTGTGAGGCAGAGCCTGTCTCTATTCACCGGCTCCGTCTCCGTCGGCAGAGTGTGGTCTGGGAGCCCCAGTGATGCCTCTGCCGCAAATGCTAACTCTGTAGACTGTTTCCCGCTGGCTGCGGGACTACCGGGTATGCTCCGCGGTTGCTAAATGCTATCGGTGAGTCTTGGCTTTATTTTTATCTAACGCCGTGAAGATTCCCCGAGTCTTCCTGTCAGCGGGTAATTTTTGCTGTACTGTTCTTTATCCAGCGACATCGCTTTTTCGGCGGAATCGGCTTCTTCCTTTTCTCCCCGCGTGTTTTTTTCTTCATGGCGGACAAGCCGGTAAATAAGTTAGAGGAGACTGCTTTACCCGCTGAAAAGGCGGGAAAGTCGGCCATCTTGTCGGCGCCGGTCGGCGCTCTGGCAAAGCAGCCTCGGCCGCACAAAAGAAAGGCTAAGTCATCTAAAGAGCCTGTTCCTGGAGAGAAGCCTGCACATTCCAATTTACTGGCTCAGGGGGACATAACTTCCTTTTTTTCGCCCGAATTTATCTTGGCGATGCACAAGGCTTTTTTGCTTAAATCGGCACAGCCAGAGCAGCCTACAGCGTTTCCCTCTCTTGACATACTCTCTCCTGAGGGGCAGGGTACAGAGGATCCTGGAGAGGGGACTTCTAAGTCTAAGGAGGTTCTGGGGGTTCCGTTGGACCCTGGTCTATCCCATGATTCGGTATTCCTCGGTCAGGGGGACATAGAGGGGTTAGCAGAATCCACCTTAGATCTGGATGCAGAGGAATTAGAGGAAGGGGAGATTGTCCCTGGGGAGGAGCCTAATGTTTTCAGGGTCTTCTGTAAAGAGGAGCTAGCTGCTCTTATTGCGCAATCTCTGGCGGCTCTCCACCTGCTTCCCCCTTCTTCCTCTCAGGAGCCCTTGGAAGATCCCTTGTTGCAGGGGTTTAAGACTCAGCAACGCTGTTTTCCCATGCATCGCGTGATTAAGCAGATGATAGATTCCGAATGGGAATGCCCTGAAGCTACTCTGCGCGGAGGCCGCGCTTTGGCTCGCCTGTACCCTCTTCCGCAAGAGGAAAGAGATGTATTGCGCATGCCTAAGGTGGATGCCTTGGTCTCAGCGGTGACTAAGAAGACTACTATCCCTGTAGAAGGGGCAGCGGCGCTTAAGGATCTCCAGGATAGAAAACTGGAAGTTCTGCTCAAGCAGGCTTTTGATTCTAGCGCTTTAGCGCTGCAAGTGGTGGTTTGTGGAGCTTATGTTTCTCGTGCATCCATTCGCTGGCTGCAGGGGGACGCGGCTGGGGAGTCCATTTCGGAAGTTCCAGACAATGCAAAGTTGGAATCGGCCGCGGCTTATACGGCAGATGCTTTTTATGATTTGCTGCGAATTGCAGCAAAAACCATGGCCTCTATGGTAGCGGCCAGGCGTTTCCTCTGGTTGCGTAACTGGTCGGCGGATGTTTCCTCGAAGGTTCGGCTTAGTAAACTGCCTTTTAAGGGGAAGTTACTTTTTGGGGAGGCCTTGGAAAAAATTGTCAAGGATTTAGGTGACTCGAAAGGCGGACGTTTGCCTGAGGATAGGCCTAAGCCGCCGTGAAGTTCTGGGCCTCTTCGGGGCTCCACTCGGGATTCCCGCAGATTCCGGGTAGCGCGTTTTGCGCCCTATTCTAGGGGACGGTCGAGTTTTCGTGGTCAGTCCTTTCGAGGAGCCAGAGGTTTTGGCCGATCTTATGGGACGGCCTCTCAACCTTCCATTAAAAAGCCGCAATGAAGGTCAGCTGGTCCAGGCGTTAGTTCCGGTAGGAGGGCGCCTGCATAAGTTTCTAGCAGCCTGGGCCGCAATCACTTCAGACAAATGGGTTTTGGAAGTAATTCAAAAGGGCTATGCGCTGGACTTCGCATGTCCTTTACCACCCGCCTTTGTAATGTCCCCGTGTGCGCACGGTCTGAAGATGCAAGCTATTTCGGACACGCTCGACCGTCTTTTTCAGCTGCAAGCGATTGTTCCAGTGCCACTGGACCAATACGGCTGCAGTCGATACTCGATCTATTTTGTGGTTCCCAAAAAGGAAGGTTCTTTTCGTCCCGTGCTAGATCTAAAAGGTGTAAACCGTACTTTGCGGGTGCCACACTTTCGCATGGAAACCTTGCGCACAGTAATTCGGGTGGTGCAGCCGGGAGAATTTCTCTCGTCCATAGACCTCACCGAGGCTTATCTTCATATACCGATCAGACAGTCTCATCAGCGCTATTTACGTTTCGCCCTTCCGATGGGGCATTTCCAATTTCGCGCCCTGCCGTTCGGTCTAGCGACGGCTCCACGTACTTTCACGAAACTGATGGTGGTGGTAGCGGCGGCGCTTCGAAAGGAGGGTATCCGGGTGCATCCGTATCTCGACGATTGGTTGATCCGGGCCGATTCTCGGGCAGCGTCGGTGACAGCGACGGCTCGCGTAGTACAGCTGCTCGAACAACTCGGTTGGGTGATCAATCACACCAAGAGCCATTTGCTACCAGGGCAACAGCTCACTTATCTCGGAGCCTGCTTCGACACGGCGCGAGGGGTGATCTTTTTGCCCGATCTGCGGGTGGAGAAGCTCTTGAGGCAGGTGCAAGCTTTTCTGGGTCTTCCAGCTCCGTCGGCATGGACCTATTTACAGCTTTTGGGGTCCATGGCGGCGGCTCTGGATTTGGTTCCGTGGGCCAAAGCCCACATGCGACCTTTGCAACAGGCGCTTCTTTCCCGATGGTCTCCGCAACTTCACCCTCTCTCGCAGCGCCTTCCCTGTCCAGAACACGTGCGACTCAGTCTGCAGTGGTGGTTAATTCCGGAACATCTTACCGCGGGAGTTCCTCTACAGGAGCCCTCGTGGGTATTGGTTACCACCGATGCCAATCTCTCGGGATGGGGGGCTCATTGTCAGTCGCGAGTCGCTCAGGGTTCGTGGTCTCCCGAAGAGAGTTCGTGGTCGATCAATCGTCTGGAGCTCCGTGCAGCTCGTCTCGCCCTGTTGCGCTTTGCAGACTTGCTCAAGGGGACTGCGGTCAAGATTTTCTCCGACAATGCAGTAACAGTCGCTTATATCAATCGTCAAGGCGGCACCAAGTCTCTCGCCCTCCTGTCCGAATGTCAAGAATTAATGGTTTGGGCAGAATCCAATCTCACGACTATTTCAGCAGCACATGTAGCTGACAAGGAGAATGTGCAAGCCGATTATCTCAGCCGCAGTATCCTCGATCCAGGAGAATGGGAGCTGAACGCGGCAGTTTATCACGAGCTGACTTTGCGTTGGGGCTCTCCAGTAATGGATCTGATGGCGACATTTGCCAATTCCAAGGCCGGTCGGTTCTTCAGCAGACGCAGAGAACGCATGTCCGAGGGGCTCAATGCTCTAGTGCAGCAGTGGCCCCGGGACTCCCTATTGTACGTTTTCCCTCCTTGGCCAATGTTGAGTCGGGTCATTCAGCGGATCGCGCACCACCGCGGGAGGGTGATTCTCATTGCTCCGGATTGGCCTCGTCGTCCCTGGTATGCCCATCTCGTGCGGCTTCTCATAGCTCCGCCTTGGCCTCTTCCGGCCTGTATCAATCTGTTACATCAGGGTCCAATTCTCATGCCCAGGGTGGATCGATTCTTACTTACGGCTTGGCTCTTGAAAGGGCTCGCTTAAAGCGCAAGGTTTATGCAGATTCCGTGATAGACACCTTGCTTCAGTCAAAACGACCGACGACCTCGCTGGCGTATGTGCGCGTATGGCGTCTGTTTGAATTCTGGTGTGCTCAGCACCATATTCCTCCTATGTTGTCTACCTTACCTCAGCTCCTCCTTTTCCTTCAGCATGGCTTCGACAAAGGTTTAGCTCTCAGTACCCTTAAGGTTCATATCACGGCGCTTGCTTGTTTTCGGGGTTCCGTGCAGCGTCGTCATCTTTCGGCGCTTCCTGATGTTCAACGATTTCTACGAGCTGCTAAGATACTCCGTCCTCCGGTGCGTCCCATCGTTCCCCCATGGGATTTGAATGTGGTTTTGGAGGCTTTTTTCCCGGTCCACCTTAGCTTCACTCAGCTCTCGTGAGGTCCGCGAATGTTCCTGGAAAACAGCCTTTTTGGTCGCTTTGTGTTCGGCTCGCCGGATTTCCGACTTGCAGGCGTTGTCTTGCCGAGAACCTTATCTTCAATTTCTGCCGGAGCGAGTGTTGCTACGAACCGTACCTTCCTATTTGCCTAAAGTGCTGTCTGTTTTCCATGTTAATCAAGCCGTGGCCTTGCCAGTATTTCCGGATAGTTGCAGTGCTCCCATGGATCGGGCTCTCAGGCATTTGGATCTTGGCAGGGTATTACGCACCTACCTGCGCGTTTCCAAATCCTTTCGGAAAACGGATAGACTTTTTGTCCAATACGCCAGGTCTTGGAGAGGTTTACCAGCCTCCAAGTCCACCATAGCTCGTTGGGTTCGCTGTGCTATTGTAGAAGCTTACGCTGCTAAGGGGCTTTCGCCACCGGTGGGTTTAAGGGCTCATTCTACTCGAGCTTTGGCCACTTCCTGGGCGGAGTTTGCTTTTGTACCGCCAGTAGATATCTGCAGAGCAGCTACGTGGTCTTCATTACATTCTTTCACCAAGCATTACAGATTGGATGTTCAAGCCCGGGATGATGCGAAAGTGGGGGCCTCGGCTCTAATCGCAGGGCTTGCGGGTCCCTCCCATATTTAGGTACTGCTTTGGTACTGCCCTACCTGTCACTGGACTGGCCCGGAGAAGCGATAAGGAATATGAAATTAGGTCTTACCTGCTAATTATCTTTCCTTGAGCTTTCTCCGGGCCAGTCCAGGGTCCCACCTCTTGCGGTTTGTAGGTCTTTTTTGTTCCTATCATACAGAGCTACACCGTTTTCAGGCCTTCGTCCGTGAGAGAGGTCATGACTGGGGCTTTCAGATTTCATTCAGTGCAGACTAAGGTTATGTTCTACTAGTTAAAAAAAAACCAAAAAAAAAAACCAAACACACTATAAGAGCCCGGTTGATGGCTTCTGCATTTTTTTCAAGGACTTTGGAACATTATCAGTGTTACAGGGTTAATCTGGTTTTTTTCAGTTATTTCTTTTAGTTGCTTTGTCATGAGAAGACTGCTGGATTACCCTCAGGGGGAGGGGCTTCACCTCTCAGGAAAACTTAAAGTCTTCAGCCCTCAGCTGCTATAGAGGATTGACAACCCTACCTGTCCCTGGACTGGCCCGGAGAAAGCTCAAGGAAAGATAATTAGCAGGTAAGACCTAATTTCATATTCCTGCTTGTTCCTGGAGATAGCATAGTTACTCACCTGTAACAGGTGATCTCCAGGAACAGCAGGAATTTTGGCTTCACAACCCACCCACCTCCCCTAGGAGTTGTATCTCACTTTCTCTCTCTTTCTCTCTTTCCCTCTCTCTTTTGTCTCAGCTTTAAACTCAACTGGAGAGGGACAGTTGGGAAAGGCGGGAAGGCAGCATGCAGGCGCTGTGGGATGCTCCCAAAGGCTTTATTATTGGACGCTGGGGAGTGTTCCCGCGTGTCCTCTGTCGGTACCGATGATACCCATATGTGAAGACTAAATTCCTGCTGTTCCCGGAGATCACCTGTTACAGGTGAGTAACTATGCTATCTGGGATTTTCCAAAGGCACCTACATGGGTAGTGCCTTTTGAAAATCCTGGATAAGTCCCTAACGCGCCCAGATGCTATGTGGTTAGCATTGGGGCATGTTGGGGGTGTTCCGGGTTAGAGCAGGGGCAGAGGAAATGGCTAAATGCGTACTAGTGATTTTCAGTGCTACCCGCTTAGCCCTCTGTACCTTGAAGATAGGCAAGGTTTTTCCTCACCTATCTTTCAGTTGCAGAGGCTAAGCATGTAGGATCGAAAATCGCTGCTACCCATTTAGCCTCAGCAGCTGCCGGAGCATCCAGCTAAACCCGGATTTTCCTTTCCATCACCATGGAAGTGAAAATCTGGGTTAAAGAGGTCGGTGGGCAGGCTATGTGCCGACACAGTACACAGCCTGTCCAAATGAAAATCGAGCCCAGTATATTTCAGATGCTCTCATACGTTACTGTTCATCTTGTTTTATGTAAACCGCCTTGACATTGAAAGGCGGTATAGAAACCTAGCTAAATAAATTACAATTCTTGTAAGTATCTTCTTGATTATAAATGCAGCACCATTTCTTCTTTCTCTTTCATTTCCAGCATAGTAGACCATGTGATCATCAGATGCAAAGTGCCCAAAGCCAATCCATTTCAATTCGCTGACACCCAACAGATCAAGTTGTACACATTCCATGTCATTCTTGACCACCTCCTACTTTCCTTGGTTCATGCTCATATATTCCAAGTCCCAATATGTAAGACATCTTTGCAGATTCTGACTCTCATTTCATGTGCAGCTACATCAGCAGTCAGACATCCTGAGGGCTTTGATCCAAGTACATCATAAATGCTGGCTTTAAGCTGAAAAATCTTCAGTTCATCCCCAGTCACCAGTTAAGTGCCTTCTGACCTAGTGCTCTCATCTTTCAGCACTATAGTGAAATTTTTTTCCTGTGACTATCCTTTATAGCCGGGGTCTCAAACACGCGGCCCATTGGCCAAGAATGTTGTGCAGCCCGCAATGCATTTGGGGGTGGGGACAAATGCCTTCCGCGCAACAGAACACGCTGTTTGTAAATGACCATTTCTTCCTTTTCCGGCATGTTAAGCAGCTATGGAAAGGAATCGGGTCTGTCTAGCAGCCTGAAGGGTAAGTTCAGCTTTTGTGTAGTGACGGGAGCAGCTGCTGCGATGTATGTGTGGTGATTTTGCGGCCCGCGGGTTACCTTATAAGTCCTCATTTGGCCCTCACAGCAATTTGAGTTTGCGACCCCTGCTTTATAAGCAGGCCTTTTTTCCATGCAGGTAATTGTAGTGGTGGTGCCATTGTCACAGAAATATGGTCCTCTGCTGCCAACACTGTCCCATTCTGCTGCTGCTCAGATCGGTAGTTTGTTTTTAGTTTGGCACCTCAAGTGTGAGACCTGTCTATCTTGAGAGACCCTCCCAGTAGTTAAGCTACCAGTAGCTTAGCTTTCAGCATCACTGATGCACTCAAGCCCTCACAGCATAACAAGCTGCAAACCAAGTGAGGGAATGATATATTAAGTCAGTAAAATCAATCAGTCACTCACTCATGGAGGAGTTCCAACACCTGTAGGATGAAGAAGTCATGTGCTCTCAAGCAAATGACTGATACCATTCCATTTAAGTTGGGCATGGAGGAGGAACACAGGGCAAAAGAGCTGAAAATTATCCAGTATCCAGGTCCCGCCCCCCCCCCCCAAGGAAGCGGTAACTGCCCATACACTGCATTCTTCAAAGGCTGCAGATGAGAATGTCGGAGACAGCCCCCCTCCCCCCCCCCATGCCTCTTGTTAGTAAGAAGGTCAGCTCTGTATGTAGAGTTCAAAAGGCGCCTGGATTTGAGAAGCTTCAACTTCTATACTACTCTGATTGTTGAATCCATTCTCAAAAGAGCCAGAAGTTTCAAACGCACTCTTTGCCCCTTGGGGGAGAGACTAGGACCCTAAATTTTTTTGGAAGAAAATTTTATTGGAACAGCATGCTCACGGCCCATGTGGCTTCCTATCGGCTCTTCATGGTGGAACACCATGCACAACCTTCTTCTCTCTTCTCCAGCACCCCGGCTCTACTGCAGCTCTCCTAGCGGGGATAGAGTGAGCCGGGGCACCGGGGCCGCCTCCTCCAGCGCCGACTGCCCAATTGGGGCAGCCGGCGGGCCATTCAAAAAGGAAGCACCGTCCGACGCGTGGCCCTCTCTTCTCCAGCACCCCAGCTCTACTGCAGCTCTCCCGGCGGGGATAGAGCGAGCCGGGGCACCGGGACCGCCTCCTCCAGCGCCGACTGCCCAATTGGGGCAGCCGGCGGGCCATTCCAAAAGGAAGCGCCGTCCGGCGGGCCTACACCTGAGGGCCCTTTGGCTTGGCCCTTAGGTGCGGGCCTGACGGGACGGGCCTATGAATTAACCACACATGTAGCCTGTCCAATTCATCATGGGCATACCAACAGCGCTTCCTAAGCACCGCCAATAGGTGCAACCACGCTTCCCGTTCCAGTGTGACCATCCCGCCAGGAACAAGTTTGAAGAAGCCAGTCCCAGCAGACACGTGCAGCCTCCTCAGCACAGGTCTGGACAACGTGAAGCTACTTGAAGGACAAGGTGAACGAGTGAGCATTTCGGACTTAAGTTCTTCTTGACAAGTAACTTTGTAATACAATGCTTAGATACTTTGCCTTACAATGTTAACAATCAGCGTGTCAGTATACATTGTTTATTTTGAATGACTCATTACTGCTATTAACTAGCTAGCCATTACTGCCATTAACCAGCTAGCTTTTCTGAAGGCAAGTTGCTTACTTATCTCTCATGCACTCCCCTGTTTAGCCGATAGCCTGAAGATACTATTCCTGTCTCCTACTCCTTGCTGCTTGAGCTGATAGCTACCCTGTTAACAGGCTGCCTGTCTGACCTATATTACTTGCAAATAGATTCTGTTTGACACCATCTCACTCTGTACATGTTTGTACGCTATCTGTGCTAGACTACCTAACCAACTTAGCCCTAGAAAACAATCCACTAGTGAGTGGTTTACAACGCCTAGCGTTATCAAGATGGAGCACATTATCCCTGCCATATTTGGCCTTTTCCTATTCACTAGCTGGCTCCCAAGCTCTCTAGCCCTAACTCCTTCATACAACCAGATCCCGATCCTACAGAGTCATGGGAGAAGATGGGCAGGTACATCCCATCATAAGGTAAATTGGGACACACGATCACATCACCCCCATCTTCTACACATTGCACTCCAACACTCCATGAAAACTAAACAGGACAAAAGCCCCTACCCACGAAGCCTAAAATGTGCCCTCATCAATGCCCGCTCAATCCGTAAGAAGTGGCCAGTGATAGCAGACATTATATCCCTCCATAATCTCGACATCCTCATGGTCACCGAAACTTGGCTATCCCCTGAAGATAATGTCATACTCAACCAGCTCCTCCCCATTAATTTCTCAGCGTATACAAGCCATAGACAGAACAAAAGAGGTGGTGGAGTTCTCATCCTCACCAGGACAGAGCTCCATTTCCAGCTGGATAACTCCACTAGTACAAACCACCTGGAGGCAGTCTCCATTTCCAACAAGATCTGCTCTATAAATCTGATTTATAGAGCTCCTTCAGCCTCCCCGGAGGACCTCCCAACTATTATAAAACTCGCATTCAATATCCAGAATCCAAATACACCAAATTGGATTCTAGGTTTTCAACCTGCCAGCACTTCAGGATAACCAATCTTCTGTCTTTCTTGAAGCCCTAGATATCTTAGGATACAAGCAATTAGTAAATGAACCCACTCATGTGAAGGGAATTACACTAGATCTTATATTTGCTGCGCAGACAGTTTCTGACCAATCCCATGACACAGTGATGTCCATAACTACTGTACCATGGTCAGATCACAAACTCATCATTTTCCAGATTCCCACTCACGACAGTCAATCGAAGATCAACAGAGAGCCGAGTAAGCCCTCTAAACTCCCTCTAAACTACCTACTAAAAGCTTCCGCCCATTCAATAGAGATCTTATCCTAGCAGAAACCAGCTCGCTCCTTAATGAGACCACCCTAAACCTGGAAGAACTGATCACTTGCTGGAACAATAAGCTCAGTGCGATCGCCCTTCGTCCACCACCTAACGGGTCATCAAGGAAACGAGCTACAGCCCCATGGTACACAGCTGAGCTGAAAGCATCACTCAACTTATTACGGAAGTTTGAGAAAAGGTGGCGAAGGTCGCACTCCATTCGAGACCAGACAGCATACATCCATCAGCTAGCCATTCACCGCAACGCCATAACAGAGAAGATGAAACAGTACCACTCAGACACCCTGAAACGCTTGTTAAATAAACCCCACAATCTGTTTAACCTTGTCAAGTCTCTATCCAAAGAGCCAACACCTGAGCACCAATGTGAAATCCATCCACAGGAGTTTGCTACTTACCTACAATCCAAGTTATGTCAGACGAATAAATTTTCAATTGTTGTCTCCTCCACAGACCAAGTGTGTACAACATCTCTAACGTCTTTCTCTACCCCTTCCAAGAAGTGCATCGAAGACACTATCATGACCCTCAATACCACTACTGCGCAAACAGATCCTTGTCCGGCTTTCTGGATAAAGGAACTGCGCTCCGACCTCAGTCCGATAATAACCAAGATAATTAACCTATCCTTCACAAGCGGTTACTTCCCATCGGCCCTCAAGCACACGTCGATCAGACCGCTGCTAAAAAATAGCAAACTAGACCCCCAAAAGGTAGACTCCTACAGACCCATTTCAAGTATACCTTTTCTCGCAAAATTAATCGAAAATGAAGTGCAAAGACAGTTACAAGACCACATCGACTCTGCTGCTCCACTAGACCCATGCCAACATGGATTCAGGGAGTCACATGGAGTGGAAACACTACTTACCACCCTTTTCAATAATATAATTACTGGTGTTGACAGCATCTGTAAGGGGTTTGCACTCATCTTCCTTGATATTGCTGCAGCCTTCGACTCAGTAAACCATGAGCTTCTCCTAGGACGGCTGAAAGAGAAGGGCATCTGCAGAACAGCACTTGAATGGTGCAGATCATACTTGTCCGGTAGATGGCAGCACGTACGATCAAGTGGAACAACATCGGAACCGTTTCATCAAGGTCAAGGAGTTCCACAGGGATCCTCCCTATTGGCGTTGATGTTCAACATATACATGCAACCCATTTGTAATATCATCCGGTCTTTCAATGTCAGTTGTATGGTATATGCTGATGATGTCCTGCTCTATATGCCGTTCTCCATAGATCAAGTGGACCTCTCCCCCTTGACCAACTGTTTCAATGCCATATCTGAATGGCTGCTGTCACAAAACCTTCAAATTCAGCATAAGAAAACCGAGGTGCTCTTCATTACGAGGAACCCGAACTTCAGCCCACCCCAATACGTGAAGGTGAAAGAAGCCGACTTACAAGCAAAACTCACAATTCGGTACCTGGGAGTTACACTGGATCAAAACCTTGACATGAAGACTCATATAGCTAACACTGTAAGAGCAATCTATTACAAGATCCGTTCACTAAGACATCTACGCCCCTTGCTTGAACCAGAAGATTTTCGGACAATTTACCAGGCGCTGATCATACCACATTTTGATTACGCCAATGCTATATTACAAGGTCTCCCCCAATCCACCTTGAACCCCTTACAGCTCGCTATGAATAGTGCAGCGAGGATTCTCTATGGTTCATCTAAGAGAGACCATGTGACACCCCTTCTAAAGCAGTTACACTGGCTTCCTATACAAGCCAGGATCATCTTCAAGACAGTGCTGCTGACATTCAAAGCTGTCAATAATCTCTCCTCCTCTTCACTAACTGAACTTATTCAAACAGCAGCCCCTAATAGACCAAAAAGATCCACAGCGATAAATATGCTAACAATGCCGAGAGAATTAAAAAGATGCACCTCGACAACTGCAAACAGGGCCTTCAGACTCTGCGCCCTACGATTCTGGAACTCTTTACCAACAAACATCAGGACAATCACTAACCTAATCCAGTTTAGGAAGGCCCTAAAACACTTCCTTTTCCTCAAATACTTCCCAGAGAACAATGAATCATATCCCCACTCAGATACTTACATCTGTACCAATATACCCTATCAGCCAGGCGACCACACCATGCAAGGGGTCCTTGACCATTGATTCTCATGCTATGTTTTTTTTTTCTTTTTCTATGACACCGTTGTGTAAATAGTTACCTTTTGTTATCCAAGTTTGGTTCCCATGTTAATTGTAAACTCAGCCTTATGTACCCTGTCTGATTGTTCTGTTCCATGTAAACCGCGCTGATGCTGAATAGTGCAGTATATAAGAAACGGTAAATAAAATAAATAAATAAACCTATATAATTTTGCTCAATTTCTCCCTCCAAAGGTTTCACAATACCCCTCCTTAGTGGAACAAGGGAAGAAATGCACAAAAGATATGGTTCAAGTGACTTGGTGATATTTTTGATATAGCATCAAGAGCCTCCACAGTGAGTATTGGCACCCAGAGACTTTCATGGTTCTGGGACTCAGACTTTACAGCCCAGTCTGCAGGAGTAGCTCACTGATATGCTGTACCATGGAGAGTATCTTTTTGGAGATGAGGTTCAGGAGGCTACTACTGTTATCAAATAGCATAGTGATACATTGCGAACCCGCTCCTGGTCTGCTATCGACCCAGCCTCTACTTCCATGAGGGCTCTCTTTCAGGAGCCACCATCTGTGATCAAGACCCTTCAGGAGTCTCTCCTAGTGATTGTGTCCCTCCAATTTGACCAAGAGCTCTTCCTTTCAGGAGCCACCTTACCAAAAGCTGTTGACAACAGATGCATCCATACTGAGCTGGGGAGTTCATCTCAATGAGTCACATCCAGGGATTATGGGCCACCCAGATCAATCTCTATCAGATCAGTTTCCTGGAATAAAGATCTATTTCAAATGTTCTAAAGCTTTCAGAGAGAATCAAATTATCGTGATTCAAACAATCAAGTTTCCATGTTCTATCAACAAGCAGGTAGGAATGAGCTCGTTCCTCTTGTGTTGAGAGTCAGTCAGACTGTGGAACTTCACCATCTCTCATAGAATGATGCTCAGAACCATGTATCTGGAACTTCACCATCTCTCATAGAATGATGCTCAGAACCATGTATCTGGTGTGTGAAAAGTATGCTCTGGTAGACCCACTGAATTTTTTCTTTCATCCTCACGAATCTACTCTGAACAGGGAAGTTGCATGGACTGTCTTTTGAGAGTAGGGCACCCCCTCAATAGACCTTTCTGCCACACCCCAAAAAGAGCAAGTCCCTCAGTTTTGCTCCAGCGTTGGATTGGAGAGCAAACTAGCTTTCCTCCCCTTTGGGGGTGGGGCCTTCTGCACGCTTATATGCTCATGCCTCTGATAGTGAGAACTCTCCTGAAACTCCAAAATGACAGAGGCACCATGATTTTCATAGTGACTACTTGTCCCAGACAGCCTTGGTTTCCCCTTCTCTAAGACTTGTCATCTGGAAGCCCATACATCTGGGCAATTCTCTAACCTTGATTTTGCAGGATCCAGGGAATTCTTCTTTTTTTTTTTAGTTTCTTATATTTTCCAGAAAAAATACAAACAAAAGAGAAAAACAACTTGTAGTAAATCAAAATACACAATTCTTCTCTTTAACATGAGATAAGAAAAGACTAATCACAGCCCACCCCACCCTGCCCCTCCCATCATCATGCGATCATCAGGGGTTGTATAAAAGAAACACAAAAACATCTGCAAGCCTGCGAGGCCTATAAGGGCTATATAAGAGCAACCACTCCACTACATAAGAGATGAGGAGATTTGTCTAATAACCCCTTACAATATCTCATACCAAACTTTAGAGATGTAATTTTGTAGGAGTTTCCACTTAAGAAGAGAGGAGGATGTAAAGGAACTACCACCCCATGGTATTTGCACATAAATGTAGCATAAGTACAAGTGTTCCACCATTCGCGTCAACCAAGCTCTGCTGTATGTTTCCAGTTAGAAATAACGAAATATAGGGCCACTCCCAACATGAAGTCAATTAAAACTGACAATCCCTCTGTAACGATGAGATGCCAATTGCTGTTTGAAAAAACGACCCCAGACTAGGAGAGAGTGGCCCGGAATCCCAGTACCATCTTAATACAGTTCCATATTGAAACCCAATAAGACTGAATGTTAGGGCAATCATACACATGTCTCAAAGTGCCAACATCTCCTCGATGAGACTAACACTCATTCCCAGCTGCCAGATCCCATTTAGCAACCTTTCAATAGGCAATCCTCCTTAGGAGTTGCATTTGCTAATTGTTGAAAGGCCTTCTGAGTATCCGATATGACCCTATGAGACTTTAACCTCCCAAAAGATACAGTACCATGCCAGGAAGAAAATTCTAGGGGGAAGGAATACTTTAATCTCTCTACTAGTTCAAGCCATATTGAGTGTATACCTACGGCCCCCTTCACCCATCGCGAACCTTGTTTTAATAAAAAATCAGTGCTAGGCCTGCAAATCAAGGAAAATCGCCCCACTTTCCTCTTTTTAAGATTTAAGTTTCCTGAGAGCAATTCTAGGCGGTTATTTTTCCATAGAAACTGAACTAAAATCATTACAATTTGACAATAGACTTTACTTGTAAGGAAAACTAGTAGCATTTCTACTGTATAATTCATTTAGAAGTGATAATCATATTTATAGCTTCAAGATTACCCCACCAAGAAAATAGATCGCTGATCACTTTGCTGTTATATTATTGAAAGCTCGTTGAGTCAAATAGGCAAATGAGATTGCAGAATGATCAGAAATGTGAGCCGCATGAATAGTAGACTCACTAATTCTGGAACAAAGTCCCTTGGAAACTAGGAAAAATCAATATGTGATATTTGAAAAACCATGGGGGCTAGAACTTTACTAACTAAGATGGCTACCCCATTATTCTTATGATGGGCAGCTGAAAAGCCCTTAAATAGTAAGGCTTTAAATCAAGTTTCAACGACTCCTTTACATTCAAGTGTGTCTCCTGCAGCAGTAAGATGTCAGCACTTTCTTTCCTACCATACAGAGGAAACCTTTTCCTCTTAATGGGATTGTTAATGCCCTTAACAATCAGTTAAACGATCTTAAAGGAAGGCATACTGACAATATAGCTCCGAGTAACAGTCAAATATTGCAGAAACATACCAAATTGTAACATTTAGTTTTACAATGTAGAATAACTTCTTAAGCGCCCTCAAAGTGTTAGCTGCACCTATAGCACAAAGAAGAAAACTCAACAAAAGAAACACATTTTAGCCCCTGCCCCATCATATGATCACTCACAATAAGAACACCTAATTCTGAAAAAATATCTTTCCAAAACCACCTAAACCCAGGGGGGCTATATAACACACAAAACGTAGCAGGTGAGCCCACCAGGAGAAGCCAGACACGGAGAGCAAAATAACCTAATACTTCTGCACTTCTATGTAACCAGCATAGTACCCTAGAGCTCCTTCAAAAAGACAGAATGGATGTTCCAGTATATAGCAATGTTACATGCTTAAATGTCGCTTCTGCGTGAATAAGTCGCCTTTACACAACCTCAGAACAGTCAAACGCCCATGCTAGCAAGTGCCATAAGAAATATAGCAAATAAAAGTTGCAAATTGACTTTCACCACATCACTGTTGACTCCTTATCCTCCAGAAATGCAACTCCCCAGGATCATCAAAAGTCTTGGTCTGGTTATGTAGCATGACTCTCATGCAGGCAGGATAGAGCAGTCCAAAACGGGCCTGCAGTTGTACCAAGCGTGGATGCAGCGCCAGAAAACTCTTTCTCCGATCCACCGTCACCTTCGCAAAATCCGGGATGAACAGGAGTTTGTCCCGAATATTCCAAAGTTGAAAGTGCTCTGGCTGCTCCCATTATTTGCAATACTTGCTGAAAACGTAAAACTTTCAAGATGATTGGGCGTGGACGCTTGCCTGTGACCACGGACTGAGTAGGCACTCTGTGGGTGTGCTCGATCTTGAACAACATAGCAAACTGCAACTTTAACACACCTGGAATCATGGCCTGCAAAAAGGACACCATGTCAGGGCCCTCTGCTCCCTCAGGAACTCCTAGTATTCTTATGTTGTTCCTCCGAGAGCGGTTATTACCGTCTTCCACCTCTCTTTGTAATGAACGTATCAACTTGGCCTGCTTCTCAACGGCCTTGAGCCTTTCCCTATGTGAAGCCACCACGTTCTCTACCTTCCCCAAATGAGCCATGTTTGACTCCAAAGAGGTTCGCAAAGCATTGATATCTTCCTGCATTGCACATAGCGATTCTCCATTAGCTTTGACCAAGTCTTTGACTGCCCGAATTTCAGCCAGGATCTCCTGCGAGGTCTCAGGACAATCTTGGATGACTGCCATCTTGTGAGGTGAGAGAGGTTCTATCTTGGTTCTCTTTGCGCTAGCATTTTGAGATACTTGGTAATCCAGCCGCATCTGTTTGCAGCCCAACATATCCGGGATCAAATGGTATCAAAGTAGGTAGGAACTATTTGATTAAAGATTGCAAAAGTCAGAATTCTGGTCTATTTCCCTCTGGAGCAGAGCTCTTACACGTCCATCTTGACCAGAAACCAGGCTCCGCCCCCAGGATCCAGGGAATTCTTCTGCATCCCACTTTCAAGTCCCTAGCCCTCACAACTTGGATGTTGAGAGGCTAGTATTCAACCCTTTGATTTATTATTGTATTCTCTTTTGTTTTATAATTGTAGGATAATCAACTGATCGCTCAGAAGATACCCACTGAAATGGAATCAGGACCCCCAGTGTAAATAAGATGTAGATATGTTATACAATGTACATAGTTCCCCCCAGTTACTTCCAAGTTGATCTCCTGTTTATTGTAAATACAACTCAGGGTTCCTGTGTTGTATGGTTGATGTTGAATGTAAACCGCTCTGATCTAAAATAGAGCGGTATAGAAGAACTGTTAAATAAATAAAAAATAAAATAAAATAAATTGTACTCTCCTTCCTATTTAGTGTAGCTAATGTCCTTTTGGTTTCTAGGCGAGATTCCACTAGGAGTTCTTGTGGTGGAGGTTTGCCATCTGGCATGAGGGACAAGCTCTAGATACTTCCTCATGTTCCATACAAAAACTGCTTATTTATTTATTTAGACAGTTTTTGTATACCACCTTATCCTTCAATCAAAGCGGTCACAACACAATTGGGGGATACATTTAACACGCGGGGATATGAGACACATACACTAATACTTACAGGGAACATGGGCTATGGAGGGTTAAGTGGCTTGCCCAAGACCACAAGGAGCATCTGTGGGACTAGAAACCCCAGTCTTTCCGGCCCAAGGTTGCTGTCCTCTAGTGGGATTTGAACCCCCGACCTTCCGGCCTGAAGTACCTTGCCCCAACCACTAGGCTACTCCTCCCTGCTTGAATACCTTCTGCACCTCCTACAGTTTGGTCTCGATGAACTCCATATCTGTTCACTTCATGTACAGGTTTGTTCCACTGAAGCCTCTCTTAAGGTTGCCTGCAGTATCTTGGGATCTCAACATGGTTTGGTCTTAGCTGATGAAAGCTTCTTTTGATGTACTAGATACCTGTGCACTGAAGTTCCTCACATGGAAGGACCTGTTTTTGGTAGTGGTTACTTCAGTATATAGTTACCATGCTCCAGGCTATATTAGTGAATCCGCCCTATGCTAATCTTTTTTACAATAGGGTGGTGCTGTTTGTTTATCCCAAATTCATTCCAAAAGTGGTGTCTGATTTCCACCGTAACCAGTCAGTCATCTTGCCAACATTTTTCCAAGGACCCCCCTGCTCACAAAGGTGAAAGTGTGCTGCACACATTGGACTGCACAAAAGCTTTGGTCTTCTATCTGGAGCAGACTAAAGCTCTTTGAAAGTCCACTCTGATTTTTGTTTCTTTTGACTCCAACAAAATGTGGGCTGCTGTGAACAATGCACACTTTCAATTTGGCCGCTAGTGGATGGTCTTTTGCATTTATACCCAGGCAGGTCTGACGTTTGAAGGTCATGTCATTATTCATAATGTCTAAGCCATGGCTGTGTCGGTGTTTCACTTGAGGTCATCCTTCATGGATGAGATCTGCAGGGCTGTGACCTAGACCTCTGTTCACACATTCACATCTCATTACTGTTTGGAGGGGCACTCCCTATGTACCACAAGTTATGGTCAATTTGTCCTTTGAAATCTGTTTGAGGTTTAGAATTCAACTCCAATCCCTCCAGGGTGTTTCTTTTCTGTTTAGTCTGCTTAAAAAGAAAATTAAAAAATAAAATAAAATTGCTGAAAAGGCCTGCTGCCAACAAAAACAATTTCTCTGTCAGCTGTTTGGGTTATTAGTAGTTCTTTTTTTTCCTTTGGAGGCAGCTTGTAGCTAAGGATTAACATAAGTAAGGACATGTCCACAGAGTACGTCTGCTACAAGTGAGCAACTTTGTTTATTGTATCTCTAAGCTACACAGTGATTCATCAGCCTCAGCTGGTTACTTTATGTTGCGCTCCTTGCTGTGAGTACCTAGTTTTCAATTCTGTTCTCCTCTCCATGGAGTAGTCACAGGGCCGGCCTGTCTATTGTGCGAGAATGTTGTTCGTACAGGGCCCTGCACTTTAGGGGGCCCCGCGACAACATCCTGCAATGCTGTTTACCTCCTGGTAGGTCCCGGCGCACCCCCCTACAACAGCTCCTGGAAGGCCCTGGCTCACTTCTCTAAAGCCGCCGAAGTGAAGAGTGCCGTTTTTCTTTACTTTGGCAGCTGTGTTCTAATGTAGGCTGCTGGCATGCCAGAGGTCAAAGGACATTTCCTGTGTCCCGGCACTCAGGGCGCCAGCGGCCTACATTAGAACACAGCTGCTAAAGTGAAGAAAAACAACGTTCTTCACTTAAGCGGCTGTAGAGAGGTGAGCCAGGGCCTGCCGGGAGCCCTCTAAAGCCAGTCAGTCAGCTGCCGGGCTCTTCAGAAGAGGGGACTAGGACTGGAAATAGCTGATGGGGGCTAGGGCTGGAAATGGGCTGATGGGGGACTGGGATAGAACTGGAAATGAGCTGATGAGGGAACTAGGACTGGAAATGGGCTGATAGGGGCTAGGATAGGACTGAAATGTGCTGATCGGGGGGGGGGGCTAGGACTGGAAATAGGCTGAGGAGGGGGCTAGGATAGGACTGGAGATGGGCTGATGGAGGTGCTAGGATAGGACTGGAAATACTGATGAGGGACTAGCATTGGAAATGGGCTGATTGGCAGGCTAGGATAGGACTGGAAATGGGATGATGGGGGGAGGGCTAGGACTGGAAATGGGCTGATGGGGGGCTAAGATAGGACTGGAAAGGGCTGATGGGCTGCTAGTTTGGAACATAAGATATGCCAAACTGGGACAGCCCAAGGTCCATCAAGCCCTGTATCCTGTTTCCAACAGTGTCCAATCTAGGTCATAAATACCTAGCAGTCTCCCCAAAAGACACAGGTTCCTCAATGCTTATATTGGGTCAAGCAGTGGTATCCTGGGTCCCTTTTAATAATGGTTTATGCACCTTTCCTCCAGGAAGTTGTCCAAACCTTTTTTAAACCCTGCTACACTAACATCTTTTACTACATCCTCTGGTAACAAATTCCATAGTTTGATTACACGTTGAGTGAAAAATATTATCTCCGGGAACAAGCAGGAATGTAGTCTTCACATATGGGTATCGTCAGCACCGACGGAGCCCGCACGGGAATGCTCCTCAGCGTCCAGTAGGAAAGCTTTTGGGAGCATCCCACTGTTCCTGTGCCACTGCATTCCCGCCTTTCCACTCTCCCTCTTCAGTTTTTCATTTTCCGCAGAGCCGACAGGTAGCAAAAAAAGTCCCCGCAGAAAACTTCCTTTTTTGTGGTCGCGTCTGCCCTCCCGTCGACGCCTATATCGGTACCACCGGTGCCTTTTGTTTTCTTATTTCTTTTCTTCTAAAAAAAGATAATTCTGTTTTGAGGGTCTGTTCCCTCTTGGTGCTTAGGCGCCGTTTTGGGCACTAGGCCCCATTTTCTTCCAAAATGGAGAAACCATCTAGTGGTTTCAAAAATGTTCAAAATGTAACAGTACCATTTCTGCTACCGACACCCATGATTGGTGTCTTAAATGTTTAAGGCCTGATCATTTGCCATCGGAGTGTCTCCTTTGTAGAAAGATGACCAAAAGAGGCCTGCAGAACAGAGCTATAAAACTCGGCACCCTCTTTGCCTCAGATGCAATGTCCATTGCATCAACCTCGTCCGGGGCTTCATCTTCCTCCCATGGATCTCAGGTAACCAAGCCCAGGTCTTCCAAGGTCCTCAAAGGGTAGATCTCCTTCTAAGCATCGAGATTCTCCTAGTGCTCTCGAGGAAAACACGCCAGCAAAACAGCCCCGGCGGGAGGTCCTTGCCTCCAAAGCATTAACAGGGTTCCAGGATGTTCCAAGGCTTCCACCTCTGGAGAACTCTTTGTGCCATGTTCTGGTGTTGTGGCCTGCTCCGCCAGTACCGACACCCAGACATCGGCAGGCTTCATGGATCAACATATCCTAGCCATTGAGCGCAGTCTTGCGGCCTTATTAGCAGCCTCAGTACTGCTAAAGCCGCTACAATCGACGCAGTTATCTGTACTGATACCGGTACCGAATGTACCTGCATCGACCAATGCGCCCCTCCATGCTTCCTCCCATGCTGGTCCTAGAATTGGTCTCCGGCATTGAGGGTCCACTATCGAGGCATTCCGATGCCGATTTTGATCGATACCGGCGACAAGCAATACGAGATCATCCGGTCCGTAGATACTTTGAGTCCTCCGATTCCGATGATTCCGAGGACTTTGTCGGTACCGGAGCGGTTCTTCCAGAGGATCCCTCTCCTTAACTATAACGTCGGATGTCTCCTCCGGAGGACATGTCCTTTCAGGACTTCATACGTGATATAGTACGGGGACTCTCGATCACCGTGACCCCTGAGAAAGAACCGAGAGCTGAATAATTAGAAATTCTGCTACCCTTCCCATTCACCAAATTTTGCATGACCTCATGCTTATAGGATGTGGGAAACACCCTTGATGGTGTCTCCACATTCTAGGAGACTCGATACAGTGTACTGGGTACTGCAATGTCCTGGTTTCCAAAAAACACAATTACCACACCATTCCTTGGTGGTGGAATCGGCAATGCGCAGAATCAAGAGTGCTAAGACGCATTCTTCCAACCCTCCAGGTTGTGAAGCAAGGACGCTCGATGCCTTTGGGCATCGATGCTTTCAATCCTCGATGCTATTGGCCAGAATAAGCTCTTACATACTGTATATGGGTATGTTTCTTCGGAAGGTTGCAATAGATTTGGAACTCATGGCTCCACTTCTTCCCGATGACAAGAGGGCCGACTTTCTCACTCTGTTCAAATATGCTCAGAATGTTTCTAAGTTCATGAATCGTGCAACCTTTGATTGCTTTGAGTGCATTAGCAGAACCTCTGCTATTTCCATCAGTGCACGTCGCATTGCCTGGTTACAAGCATCTGATTTAGAACAGTTGGTGCAAGACAAACTGGGGAATATTCCTTGCACAGGAGAAAACCTCTTTGGTAAGGATTGGCAGGACAATTCTTCTCAGCTTGAGTCTGAAAACACCACCTTGAACAGAATATCAAGGACCACTGCCAACCTAGCTAAGATAAAGACAGTTAAGAAACCCTTTTTCAACAAGAAAAAGAAATTCTATCCACCTTACACCCAGACTGTCCACTGCCCAGTCCATGCTCCCCAAAAGGGGCAGCAGCAACCCAAACAACAGAGAAAGGCCCATGTCCCCAGAGCTCAACCAGCTCAGCAGACACAGCCTCCTCAGGGGCTTTGACTCCTTCCTAGAGAACTTAGTCATCCTACCTCTAAAAGATCCAGAGCCTCTCAACATTCCAGGCAGACTCTGACATTTTGCCAAGAGGTGGCAACAGATATCAGAGCAGTGGACCCTCTCCATTGTAACAGAGGGGTACAAACTCCATTTCCACAGTATGCCCCCTCCCACCATCACAAGACAGTTCAATTCTCGGGCCCCCTTCACTACTCTCTTGTGTCAGGAGGTCACCTCACTACTTGAAGGCGGTACCTTAGGAGGTACCTGTGTCCCAACAGGGCATGGGTTTCTATTCCCCCTACTTCCTCATTCCAAAGAAGACAGGGGGATAGAGACCCATACTGGAGCTCAGAGAGTTAAACAAGTATCTGTTCCGAGAAAAATTCAAGATGACCTCTCTCGGAATACTTCTTCCTTACATTCAGAGTCAGGATGCATATACACATATCCTCATTCATACAGATCACAGGAGGTTTCTTCCATTCCTCTTTTAAGGAAGACATTACCAATACAGGGTTCTACCCTTTGGACTGACTTCTGCCCCAAGAGTCTTCACAAAATGCATGGCAGTAGTAGCAGCATTCTTGAGAACTCTGGTGATATTTGTCTTCCTCTACTTAGACGACTGGCTCATCCGAGCATCAACAGCTCCAGAAGCCAGCTTCGTTCTCTCCTGTACAATGCAAATCCTGCAGTACTTGGGATTGGTCATAAACCTCCCAAAATCTCATCTCACCCCTTATCGGTCCCTAGAGTTCATAGAGGCTCGTCTAGACGCAAGGCAGTCAAGGGCTTTCCTGCCACAACCATGTTGTGCTCAAATACTCCAGCTGGCCTCTCAAGCAGCTATGAGAACTTCTCTAACTGTTCGAGAAATGCTTTAGCTGCTGGGGCATATGGCATCCACTGTTCATGTGGTCCCCTATGCTCGCCTACACATGCGGGCAGCCCAGTGGACACTAGCCTCTCAGTGGACACAGGCGTCGGGTCACCCTGGTGACAAAATCAGAAACTCTACACGCCTCATTTCGTCCCTACAATGGTGGCAATTGCTGAAAAACCTTCTCGTAGGGTCTCCTTTTCAGCAGCCACTACACCAAGCCACCTTGACGACAGATGCATCCAAGATAGGTTGGGGGGGCTCACTTGGACAATCTCTCCACTCAGGGTCTCTGGACCGAGCAAGAGGCTTGTCTTCACATAAACCTCTTGGAACTCAAAGCCATCCTCTATGCTCTTCAAGTATTTCAGGACCGCCTGAGCTACAAGACGGTTCTTGTCCAGACTGACAATCAAGTCGCCATGTTCTATGTGAACATGCAGGGTGGGATGGGTTCTCAGGTGGTGTTCAACAAAGCTCTACACCTCTGGGCCTTCGCCAGAGGCCTTCAAATCCACCTAGTAGCGATGTATCTTCCAGGCACACAAAATCTCTTGGCAGACAAACTCAGTTGAGTACTGCTGCCACACGAGTGGTCTCTTCATCCAAAGCAAATTGCTCAAATCTTTCATATCTGGGGAATTCCAGATATAGACCTCTTTGCAAGTCTTCAGAATGCCAGACTTCCCCGGTTCTGTTCCAGAACTCCGGCTCAGAACTGTCAGGCAAAGGATGCCTTCCATCTCCATTGGGGTCAGGACTTCCTCTATGCCTACCCACCCATTCCCCTGATTCCCAAAACTCAGAGCTTCAGAGAGACGGGGCCAGAGCTTCAGAGAGAGGGGCCATATGATCCTCATAGCCCCATGCTGGCCATGACAGATGTGCTTATCCTCCTCCTACGTCTCTCTCAAGCCAAGCCTCTGGAGTTGGGATGTGCTCCAGATCATCTTTCCCAGGAGAACAGGACGCTATTGCACACGAATCCTCAGTCTTTACACCTGAGGGCGTGGCTGCTGAGAGCCTAGAATTCCAGGATATCAACCTTTCTCAACAGGTGGATATCCTTTTGGCTTCAAGAAAACCTTCCACAAAGGAGGGCTTACACCTTTAAGTGGAGAAGGTCCTCTATCTGGTGTTAAAAAAAGGAACTTAATCCTTTTTCAGTTCTAGTGGAGGCGTTACTGGAGAATCTCCTGAATTTATCATCCTTTGGTCTTAAGACTAATTCATTAAGGGTCCACCTTAGTGCCATTGCAGCTTTCCACAAGCCCTTTGATGGACAACCTGTCTCCTCTCAACCGCTTGTAGCATGGTTTATGAGAGGCCTACTCTTAACTAAACCTCCCATTAAGCCACCACCCATGGCATGGGATTTGAACCTTGTCCTCGGGCAGCTTATGAAACAGCCCTTCGAACCCTTAGCCACTGCATCTCTGAAGTTTCTTTCTTGGAAGGTAATCTTCCTAATTGCTTTCATTTCTGCAAGATGCATCAGTGAGCTACAAGCTTTAGTGGCTGATCCTCCTTATACAAGGTTCCACCATGATAAAGTAGTTTCGCCTTTTCATTTAAACCAGTCGGTTTACCTTCCTGTATTCTTTCCTAGGTCTCACGCCTCTAGTGCAGAAAGGAATCTTCATACTCTGGATTGTAAAAGAGCTTTAGAGCTTTCAGAGAACTAAGCAACATAGAAAGGCTTCACAGCTTTTTGATGCCTTTGACTCCAGTCATCTTGGTTTACCAGTTTCCAAGAGAACTCTTTATAACTGGATGAGAGCAAGGAACTTTCTCTCGAAGGTCATGTCACAGCTCACAATGTGAGAGCAATGGAAGCCTCTATGGCCAACCTTCGCTCAGTGTCCATTGATGACATTTGCAGAGCAGCCACCTGGGCTTCAGTACACACCTCTGCAGCCCACTACTGCTTAGACAAGGACTCCCGTCGGGATACCTCATTTGGCCAGGCTGTTCTCCAGCATCTCTTTCAGTCTTAGAACAACTCCTACCCGCCATCCTGGGTTTCGATGCCAGAGATCCGTGGGAGAAAGCATGACCCATCTCAACCTGGGTTTCGCAGCTTTCTGGGGTCATCTCCCTGGCATATCTCAGCTTGGGAGTCCCTATATGTGAAGACTACATTCCTGCTTGTTTCTGGAGATAGCGTAATTACTCACCTGTAACAGGTGATCTCCAGGAACAGCAGGAATTGAGTCTTCACATCCCACCCACCTCCCCTGAGAATTGTATCTCTATTCTCTCTTTTTCTATCCTTCTCTCCTTTTGTCTCAGCTATAAACTCAACTGAAGAGGAGAGTTGGAAAGGCGGGATGGCAGTGGCACAGGCACCGTGGGATGCTCCCAAAAGCTTTCCTTTTGGATGCTGGGAAACGTTCCCGTGCAGGCTCCGTCGGTGCCAACAATACCCATATGTGAAGACTCAATTCCTGCTGTTCCCGGTGATCACCTGTTACAGGTTAGTAACTACGCTATCTCCAGGAACAAGCTTTATATCTTTTAACCAGTTCCTGATCCACAATGGGCTGATGATGTGTGTGGGGGGGGGGGCCTTGGACTGAAAATGGGCAGATGGGGGGGCTGGGATTGGAAATCGGCTGATGCAGGGGCTTGGACTGGAAATGGGCTGATGGGAGGGCTAGGATAGGGCTGATGGGGGGCTAGGACTGGAAATGGGCTGATGTGGGGGGCTTGAACTGGAAATGGGCTGATGGTGGGCTTGGACTGGCAATAGGCTTATGGGGAGGCTTGGATAGGTCTGGAAATGGCTGATGGGAGGAATAGGACTGGAAATGGACTGATAGGGGCCAAGGATTAGACTGGGAAGGGCTGATGGGGAGCTAGGACTGGAAATGGGCTGATGGTGGGCTTGGACTGGAAATGGGCTGATGGGGAGCTAGGATAGGACTAGAAAGGACTGATGAGGTGCTAGGACTTCAAATGGGTTGATGGGGAGCCTAGGATTGGAAATGCAGTGATGAGGGGCTAGGATTGGATTGGAAATGGGCTGATGGGGGGGCATGGACTGGAAATGGGCTGATGGTGGGCTTGGACTGGAATTGGGCTTATGGGGAGGCTTGTATAGGTATGGAAATTGCTGATGGGAGGGCTAGGACTGGAAATGGACTGATGGGAGGTCTAAGATAGGACTGGAAATACTGATGGGGGTGCTAGGACTGGAAATGGGCTGATGGGGAGCTAGGATAGGACTGGAAATAGCTGATGTGGGGGCTTGGACTGGAAATGAGCTGATGTGGGGGCTTGGACCGGAAATGAGCTGATGGGGGGGCTCGGTTAGGATTGGAAATGTGCTTATGGGGAAGCTTGGATAGGTCTGGAAATGGGCTGATGGAGGGGCTTGGACTGAAAATGAGCTGATTGGGATGATAGGATAGGACTGGAAATGCAATGATGGGGAAGGACTAGGACTGGAAATGGGCTGATAGTGGAGCTAAGATAGAACTGGAAATGGGCTTACGGAGGGCGGCTAGGATATGACTGGAAATAGCTGATGGGGGAGCTTGAACTAAAAATAGCTGATGGAGGAGCTAGGACTGGAAATGGGCTGATGGGCTAGGATTGGAAATGGGCTGATGGGGCTTGGACTGCAAATGGGTTGATGGGGCTTGGATAGGACTGGAAAGGGCTGATGGGGGTCTAGGATTGGAAATGGGCTGAAGGGGGGGGTTGGACTGGAAATGGGCTGATGGGGGGGTCAAGGATAGGATTGGAAATACCGATGGAGGAGGAAGGACTGGAAATGGGTTGATGGAGAGCTAGGATAGGACTGGAAATTACTGATGGGGGCTTTGAGTGGAAATGGGCTGATGGGAGGTCTATGATAGGACTGGAAATACTGATGGGGGAGCTGGGACTGGAAATGGGATGATGGGGGGGTTAGGCTCCAATTGGAAATTGGCTGATGGGGAGGCTAGGATTGGAAATGGAGTGATGGGGGAGGCTTAGATAGGATTGAAAATGGCTGATGGGAGGGCTAGGACTGGAAATGGGCTGATGGGGGGGGGGCTTGGATAGGACTGGAAAGGGATAATGCGCACCTAGGACTCAAAATGAGCTGATGGGGTGGCTCAGCTAGGATTGAATATGAGCTTATGGGGTAGCTTGGATAGGACTGTAAATGGGCTGATGGGGAGGCTTGGACTGAAAATGGGCTGATGGGGGGGCTCTAGGATAGGATTGGAAATACTGATGTAGGAACTAGTACTGGAAATGGGCTGATGGAGAGCTAGGATAGGACTGGAAATAACTGATGGGGTGTGCTTGGACTAGAAATGAGCTGATGGGAGGTCTAAGATAGGACTGGAAATACTGGTGGGGGTGCTTGGACTGGAAATGGGCTGATAGGGAGCTAGGATAGGACTGGAAATAACTGATGTGGGGGCTTGGACTGGAAATGGGCAATGGGGAGCTAGGATTGGAAATGGGCTGATGGGGGGCTCGATTAGGATTGGAAATGGCTGAAGGAGAGGCTAGGATTGTAAATGGGCTGATGGGGAGGCTTGGATAGGACTGGAAATGGGCTGATGGGGAGCAAGGACTGTAAATGGACTGATGGGGGCTCGACTAGGATTGGAAATGGACTGATGGGGAGGTTAGGATTGGAAATGGACTTATGGGGAGGCTTGAATAGGACTGGAAAAGGCTGATGTGGAGCTAGGACTGGAAATGGGCTGATGGGCTAGGATTGGAAATGGGCGGATGGGGAGGCTTGGATAGGACTGGAAATGGGCTGATGGGGGAGCTAGGACTGGAAATGGGCTGATGGGGGCTCGACTAGGATTAGAAATGGACTGATGGGGGCTCGACTTGGATTAGAAATGGACTGATGGGGAGGTTAGGATTGGAAATGGACTTATGGGGAGGCTTGAATAGGACTGGAAAAGGCTGATGTGGAGCTAGGACTGGAAATGGGCTGAGGGGTAGCTAGGATTGTAAATGGGCTTATGGGGAGGCTTGGATAGATCTGGAAATGGCTGATGGGAGGTCTAGGACTGGAAATTGGCTGATGGGGGTCTATGATAGGACTGGAAAGGGCTGATGGGGAGCTAGGCTGGAAATGGGCTGATGGGGTGCTCGACTAGGATTGGAAATGGGCTGATGGGGAGGCTAAGATAGGACTGGAAATAGCTGATAGGGGAGCTAGAACTAAAAGTGATGGGGGAGCTAGGACTGGAGGGCTGATGGGGACTCGACTAGGATTGGAAATGGGCTTATGGGGCGGCTTAGAAAGGACTGGAAATGGCTGATAGGGAGGCTAGAATTGGAAATGGGCTTATGGGGTGGCTTGGATAGGTCTGGAAATGACTGATGGGAGGGCTAGGACTGGAAATGGGCTGATGGGGGACTATGATGGGGAGCTAGGACTGGAAAGGGCTGATGGGGAGCTAGGACTAGAAATGGGCTGATGGGGTGCTCGACTAGGACTGGAAATGGGCTGATAGGGAGGCTAGGATTGGAAATGGGCTTTTGGGGAAGCCTGGATAGGACTGGAAATGGGCTGATGGGGGGGGGGGTTGGAAAGGAAATGAGCTGATTGGGAGGTTAGGATAGGACTGGAAATGCGATGATGGGGAAGGGCTAGGACTGGAAATGGGCTGATGGGGGCTAAGATAGGAGTTGAAATGGGCTTACGGAGGGGGGCTAGGATGCGACTGGAAATAGCTGATGGGGGAGCTAGAGCTAAAAATATCTGGTTGGGGAGCTAGGATACGACTGGAAATAGCTGATGGGGGAGCTAGAGCTAAAAATAGCTGATAGAGGAGCTAGGACTGGAAATGGGCTGATGAAGTGCTAGGATAGGACTGAAAATGGGCTTATGGGGAGGCTGATGTGGAGCTAGAACTGGAAATAGGCTGATGGGGGGCTAGAATAGGACTGGAAAAGGCTGATGGGGAACTAGGACTCGGAATGGGCTGATAGGAGGGCTAGAATAGTACTGGAAAGAGCTGAAGGGGGCTAGGATTGGAAATGGGCTGATGGGGAGACTTGGATAGGACTGGAAATGGCTGATGGGAGGGCTAGTACTGGAAATTGGCTAATGGCAGGCTATGATAGCACTGGAAAGGGCTGATGGGGAACTAGGACTGGAAATGGCTGATGGGAGGGCTAGGACTGGAAATTGGCTAATGGCAGGCTATGATAGCACTGGAAAGGGCTGATGGGGAACTAGGACTGGAAATGGGCTGATGGGTGGCTCGAATAGGATTGGAAATGGGCTGATGGGTGGCTCGAATAGGATTGGAAATGGGCTGATGGGGAGGCTAGGATAGGACTGGAAATGGCTGATGGTGGGCTAGGATTGGAAATGGGGTGTTGGGGAGGCTTGGATACGACTGAAAATGGCTGATGGGAGGGCTAGGACTGGAAATGAGCTGATGGGGGGCTTGTCTGGGATTGGAAATGGGCTCATGGGGAAGCTTGGATAGGTCTGGAAATGGGCTGATGGGGGGCTTGGACTAGAAATGAGCTGATTGGGAGGTTAGGATAGGACTGGAAATGTGATGAAGGGCTAGGACTGGAAATGGGCTGATGGGGGGACTAAGATAGAACTGAAAATGGGCTTACGTAGAGGGGCTAGGATGTGACTGGAAATAGCTGATGGGGGAGCTAGAACTAAAATTAGCTGATGGCAGAGCTAGGACTGGAAATGGGCTGATTGGGGGCTAGGATTGAAAATGGGCTGATGGGGGGGTCTTGGACTAGAAATGGGTTGATGGGCTTAGGATAGGACTGGAAATGGCTGATGGGGGTATAGGATTGGAAGTGGGCTGAAGGGGGGGTGTTGGACTGGAAATGGGCTGATGGGGGGCTAGGATAGGACTGGAAATAGCTGATGTTGGGGCTTGGACTGGAAATGTGCTGATGGGGGGGGTAGAACTGGAAATGGGCTTATGGGGGGCTAGGATAGGACTGGAAATAGCTGATGTGGGGTCTTGGACTGGAAATTTGTTGATGGGGGGCTAGGATTGGAAATGGGCTGATGGGGGGCTAGGATAGGACTGGAAATGGGCTGATAGTGGGCACGGCTAGGAATGGAAATGGGCTTATGGGGGCAAGGATAGTACTGGAAAGGGCTGATGGGGGGCTAGGATTGGAAATGGGCTAATGGGTAGGCTAGGATAGGACTGGAAATAGCTGATGTGAGGGCTTGGACTGGAAATGTGTTGATGGGGGGACTAGGATTGGAAATGGGCTGATGGGGGGGGCTAGGATAGGACTGGAAATGGGTGATGGGGAGCTAGGATTGGAAATGGGCTGATGGGGGTTCTAGGATAGGATTGGAAAAAGCTGATGAGCGGGGGTCTGGAATGGAAATGGGCTGATGGGGGGCTAGGATAGGACTGGAAATAGCTGATGTTGGGGCTTGGACTGGAAATGTGCTGATGGGGGGGGGGGAGGTCTTGAAATGGGATTGTGGGGGGCTAGGATAGGACTGGAAATAGCTGATGTGGGGTCTTGGACTGGAAATTTGTTGATGGGGGGCTAGGATTGGAAATGGGCTGATGGGGGGGCTAGGATAGGACTGGAAATGGGCTGATAGTGGGCTCGGCTAGGATTGGAAATGGGCTTATGGGGGCAAGGATAGGACTGGAAAGGGCTGATGGGGGGCTAGGATTGGAAATGGGCTAATGGGTAGGCTTGGATAGGTCTGGAAATGGCTAATGGGAGGGCTAAGACTGGAAATTGGCTGATGGGGGGCTAGGATAGAACTGGAAATGGCTGATGGTGGGCTAGAATTGGAAATGGGCTTTTGAGGAGGCTTGGATAGGTCTGGAAATGGCTGAAGGGAGGGCTAGGACTGGAAATTGACTGATGGGGGGAGGTAGGATAGGACTGGAAAGGGCTGATGTGGAACTAGGACTAGAAATGGGCTGATGGGGAGCTAGGACTCAAAATAGAAACATAGAAACATGATGACAGAAAAAGACCACATGGCCTATCTAGTCTGTCCTTCCATATCAAGAACTACAACAGTCCACTTTTTACCTTTAGAGATCCTCTGTGTTGGTCCCATGCTTTTTTTACTTCAGTTACTGTCCTCATCTCTACCACCTCCACTGGGAGACTATTCCATGGATCCACTACTCTTTCCGTAAAGAAATATTTCAGCATATCACTCCTGAATCTATCTTCCTTCACCCTCATCCCATGTCCCCTCGTAGCAGAACTTGCTTTCAATTGAAAGAGGCTCTCTCCCTGAACATTTATGCCACGGAGGTATTTAAACATCTCAATCATATCACTTCTATACCGCCTTTCCTCTAAGGTGTACATATTAAGATCATTAAGTCTGTCCTCATATGCTTTATAATCAAGCCCACTAATCATTTTAGTTGCCACCCTCTGCACCGACTCCATCCTGTTCACATCCTTTTGAAGATGTGGTCTCCAGAATTGCACACTATACTCCAAATGAGGTCGCACTAAAGACTTATACAGAGGCATTATCACCTCCTTTTTTCTGCAAGCCATTCCTCTCCGTATGCACCCAAGCATCCTTCTAGCTTTTGCCGTCGCCTTTTCTACCTGTTTAGCTACTTTAAGATCATCAGACACAACCACGCCTAGGTCCCGCTCTTCTTTAGTGGACAAAAGTACTTCATCTCCTATACTGTATTGCTCCCTTGGATTGCTGCAGCCTAAATGCATGACCTTACATTTTTTAACATTAAATCCCAGCTGCCAAATTCTAGACCATTCTTCAAGCTTAGCTAGATCCCTCCTCATGTTATCTACACCTTCCTGGGTGTCTACTCTATTGCAGATTTTGGTATCATCTGCAAAGAGGCAAACCTTACCCGAAAGCCCTTCCGCTATATCACTAACAAAGATGTTAAAAAGAATCGGACCAAAGACAGATCCCTGGGGCACACCACTGGTAACATCCTTCTCCTCAGAGTGAGCTCCATTTACTTGTACTCTTTGTCGCCTCCCACCCAACCAATTTCTAACCCAAGCAGTAACTTTAGGGTCCATCCCTAGGGTGCTAAGTTTGATTAAAAGTCGCCTGTGAGGAACAGTGTCAAAGGCTTTACTGAAATCTAAATACACCACATCTAGAGCTCTCCCTCGGTCCAACTCCCTGGTCACCCAGTCAAAGAAATCAATCAGATTTGTCTGACAAGACCTGCCTCTGGTGAATCCATGCTGCCTCTGATCCTGTAATCCGCTGGACTCCAGAAACCTCACTATTTTCTCTTTCAGCAGCGTTTCCAATAATTTACTCACCACCGAAGTTAAGCTAACTGGCCTGTAGTTTTCAACCACATCCTTACTTCCGCTTTTGTGTAAAGGCACCACATGAGCCTCTCTCCAGTCCTTTGGCACCACTTCCGACTCCAACGAGGCATTGAAAAGGTCAGTCAGTGGAGTTGCTAGAATGTCCCCAAGTTCCCTCAGTATTCTAGGGTGTATCCCATCCGGTCCCATCGCTTTGTCTACTTTAAGTTGAGCTAGTTTCTCACGAACACAGTCTTCTGAAAATTGTTCAAGATGTCCCTCGCTTCTGTTCCTGTTTGTGGGTGTTTTCTGAGGTCCTGCTCCTGGTTCTTCATCTGTGAACACAGAACAAAAATATTTGTTAAGCAATTCCGCTTTACCGTATCAGCTTCTACATATTCCTCCCCTGCACCCTTGAGTCTGGCAATACCACTTTTGCCCTTCCTCTTCTCACTAACATATCTGAAAAATGTCTTAGCCCCCCATTTTATTGCATTGGCTATTTCCTCCTCCTTTTGAATCTTTGCCTTCTTGACTACTTTGCTAGCTTCTCTAAGTTTTTCCAAATGCAGATGCCTGTCTTCCTCTCTCTGTGATCTCTTGTATTTCATGAAGGCCTCCCTCTTTTTCTTCACTTTTTCAGCTACTTCCTTCGAAAACCATAGTGGTCTCCTTTTCCTTTTGCCTTTATTTACCATTTTAACAAAAAGGTTGGTTGCCCCTTAAAATGGGCTGATAGGGGCTCAACTAGGATTGGAAATGGGCTGATGGGGGAGTCCTGGATTGGAAATGGGCTAATGGAGAGGCTTGAATAGGACTGGAAAAGGCTGATGGGGAGCTAGGACTGGAAATGGGTTGATGAGGAGTCCTGGATTGGAAATGGGCTTATGGGAAGGCTTGCATAGGACTGGAAAAGGCTGATGGGGAGCTAGGATTGGAAATGGGTTGATGTGGGGGGCTAGGATAGGACTGGAAAAGGCTGATGGGGAGCTAGGACTGGAAATGGGTGATGGAGGGCTAGGATTGGAAATGGGCTGATTGGGACGCTAGGATAGGACTGGAAATGGCTTTATGGGGTGGGCTAGGATAGGTCTGGGAATAGCTAATGGGGGACCTATAACTTGAAATAGCTGATGGGGGAGCTAGGACTGGAAATGGGCTGAATGGGGGCTACGATAGTCCTGGAAATAGCTGATGGGGTAGCTAAGACTGAAAATGGCTAATGGGGGGCTAGGATTTTAAATGGCTGTTGGGGGCTAAGATTGGAAATGGGCTGATGGGGGGGGGGCTAGGACTGGAAATTGGCTGATGCAGGGGGATAGGAGAATGGGACTAGAAGGAGTGGATGCTGGGTGGGGCTGGAACTAGAAGGGAGCTGATGTTGGGGAAGGACTCGAATGGGCTTGGGGAAGTGAGGATGGAGAGGGGTAAAGATATTTTGTATGGGAGGGAAGAAAAATCTACAATTGGCCGGGTATTGGAAGAGTAAGTGGGGATTTGAGGATGGAGGGGTGAAATTTGAGTGGATGTATAAGGAATAAAGAAAGAAATGGAGGAAAGAGCAAAAGGAGAAAATCAGTATGTTAAAGCAGATGTAGAGAGAGAATGGTAAAAAACTAGAAGAGAGAAGGACAAATGGGTAGCTGACAATGGAGAGTTAGCAGAAGACATGAAGAAACTAGAAGAAAGTGACTAGAGCAATTGCAACTGAAAAATAACATGCACAGACAACAAAAGGTAGAAAAATACTTCTTTAAAAAAATTTATTAACTGGAATATGTCAGCTCTGGGAAATGTGCATCGTTAACGTTTTTGTGATTTGTTTAGTATAAGCTATTAATTTATAGTTTTATTTCTTCAGTGTTGTACATTCCAAGTTTGGTTTTTGGGGTTCCCAGTTTAATTGTTGTCTTCCTATTTTTAAATTGTGATCCCTTGTTCTTTGTTTTTTGATGGTCTATGTTCTGCATATGTAACCGAGCTGAGGTATTCTGTTTATTGTAATTTCTATTTGACAGTGCCTCTTCTCTTTTCCAAGTATGAGATGTATTGGTATTCTCTGAGATGTATTGCTTTAATATTGTCAGTGTTGCCTTTTTGATAGGTATGGTTTGGTGCTTTGTGAGTCCTGGTTGTGATGTTATGAAAGGTGGGTTTGCTGTGGGTTCTAAATGGGCAGTGTTTGTAGTACTTCCTAATGTGCCTGGCCGTTGGTACTGGAGTATAGTGATGTAGAAATCTGGAAGTTTTTCTTTATCCATACACGCATTAAAAGGCATGTTTACTAAAAGTTAATTCATGTTAACATTTTGCAAATATTTATGCATATGAGGCCCTGCAATGAGTCTCCGCACATGGCCCTGCACCCCTTTGGGCCACCCCTAAGTACCCATGTTTGGATAAGTCGTAAAGAATGCCCCAGAAAATGGTACCTGATTGATTTTTTTTCCTATTTTATTTACATGTGTGTGTGATGTTAATAACTTAAATCCAGACATATTATGCGTTACAGAAACCTGGCTCTCAGATACCGATTCAGTCTATATAAACCAACTCAATAATGAAGACTATGACACTTTCTATAAACATAGAACTAATAGAAAAGGCGGAGGTGTATTAATGATGACAAAAAAGACACTATGTGCCAAAACAATGCAATCCAATATTTCTAACAACATAGACACACTATTAATAAAAATTGGCCTTATGAAACTCTGCTTAGTATATAGGCCCCCAGACCAAAAACCAGACGGCCTTGATTCTTTCATTGAACTCCTCAGTTCTTCAACTGAACAGCACCCTATAATTATGCTAGGTGATTTTAACCTTCCCTCGCTACCAACATCGGAATCTAAATTATTCTTTGACACTATCTCAGACATGGAATATCATCAAATAATAAACACATCTACACACATCAAAGGTGGAACACTTGATCTTGTCCTTCTCCCTAACTCACTCTTCAAACTAATCAACCCAAATTCAGTTGAATGTACCCAGATACCCTGGTCAGATCACCACATTATCAAACTAAATTTTACTTATCCATCCACTAGCACTAACAACCACAACAGAAATGTCCCCACCACAAGATTTAAAAAGTTTAACAATGAAGAATTTATCGACTTAACAATCCCCCACCTTGTAACAACGGCAACGAATTTAGATGACACTGTCAAGAACTGGCATGACACCATCTTCAATGCAGCTAAAACTAATAAAATACACAAACGAGCACCTACTCTAACACTAGCACCAAACCATGGTTCAATACCACACTAAAACAAATGAAAAGGAACCTTAGAAAACTAGAACACAACTGGCGTAAATCTAAATTGACGATACAAAAGGAAATATACAATAATCACCTCATTAAATACAAAGAAATCTTGGACAGCACAAAAAAAGAATATTATGCCAAAATACTCTCAAAATCATATAACAGGCCAAGAGAGTTATTCTCCATTGTCAGAAATCTAACCAACCCCCAAACTACAGAAACAGAAATTACCGACATCTCAGTTCAAACTTTAGCCCACCATTATCAAAACAAAGCAAAAATGCCATCAATGTCTATAGACATTATCAACGCACCACACCAGCATTTAAATGAATGGTCAGAGTTCCACCCCATAACTAAAGAGACACTAAAAAATATCATCACCGGTCTCAACACCACAACATCTTATCTAGATCCATGTCCAGTAACATGGATAAAAAACACACTACCAATTTTATTACCCTACATTCTCTCAATAGTAAACCTCTCACTTACACAAGGCTACCTCCCACCATCTCTCAAACACGCACAAATACGGCCAATCCTTAAAAACAGCAAACTAGATAAAACATCCCCCACATCATATAGACCCATCTCAAGCATACCATTCTTGGCCAAAATAATTGAAAAAGTAGTTCAGTTACAGACACAAGATTTTCTAGACTCATCTTACCCTCTTGATGAGCAACAGTATGGATTTCGGCCCCGCCATGGAGTGGAAACACTTCTCACAGTTTTAATAGATGCGCTCCTAAGAGGGATTGACAATCCTAAACAGGCATTCATTCTACTTTTCATCGACATATCAGCAGCGTTTGATAGCGTACACCACACAATAATGCTCAATAACCTAAAACAAATAGGTTTAAACTCTACAGTACATAAATGGTTCTCATCCTACCTAAATGATAGAACGCAAAATGTAAGAATTGGAAATCAAAACTCAACCACATACAAGCAAGAAATTGGATTGCCACAAGGTTCAGCGCTGTCAGCTCTACTTTTCAATATTTACATAAAACCAGTCTGCAACATTTTCAAAAGTTTTGGAGTTCGATATCATCTATACGCAGATGATATTATGATGTATATTCCATTTACAATTCCCAACCTACCGCTCCAACTCCTATCGGACTGCTATAATGAAATCACAACTTGGCTAAAAGCACAAAACCTCCACATCAATCACACTAAAACGGAAGTTTTAATTGTAACCAAGAACAGATCCTATATCCCTCCATCACACATAAGACTTCAAAACCAAGAAATCAAAATAAAAAAGGAAATAAGATATCTAGGTGTTATACTAGATACACACCTTACAATGGAAACACACATCAGCAATACCATAAAGAAAATCTATTTCAAACTCAAAACCCTCAAACAACTTCGTCCACTAGTTTTTACACAAGACTTTATCAACATAATCCAAGCCACCATAACCCCACATTTTGACTTTGCCAATCTAATACTAATAGGCATAGCAAAACAAAGCATTAAACGATTGCAATTAGCACAAAATGCAGCAGCCAGAATCACATTGAAAATTAACTCCCTCCAACACATATCACCAATACTAGCCTCCCTCCATTGGCTACCAATCCAAAGTAGAATAATCTACAAAACAATAATAACATCATTCAAGGCCTTACATGACCTGGCCCCATCCATGATATGTAACTTAATACACAAAGAACCACCTAAGTCTACACACAGAAAAGGACAATTAAACAGATTAAAAATCCCGAAAGATTTTACAAAAGCCCATAAATCAACAAACAATAGAGCCTTTTCTCATATAGCTCCTACAATCTGGAATTCCCTCCCAGAGGAGCTACGAAAGCTAACAGAAATTATGGAACTCCGCAAGAATTTGAAAACCTATCTGTTTACCAAACATTATAATATAGATAATTCATTATCTACATTAGACAAAGGTTAAAGAGATAATCAGATTGCTCCATGCAAAAGCCCTCTAACCCACACAGTTAGCACTCACCCATGATGATCTTTGAATTATGTCCCCTCCCTTCCATGTATTCCATGTATATATATTCATATATAAACTTGTATATAGTTTTCACACTGTTTGGTATTATATCACATTGTTTATTCGATATTTAATATGATGTTCCTTGTAAATATGTTTTGTTATATTCGACGTTCCATGTAAAACAAACATACTTGCTTTGTTGATTGTTGTTAACTGTAAACCGCAACTGAACTTTGGAAGTTGCGGTATATAAATGTGATTAAAAATAAATAAATAAATAAAAACTGTAAAGTCAGTGTGAACTAGTTGTATCTTTTCCGTGTATTATTTCCGTCTTTCAAATAGTTTTTACCTTCATGGAATAATTTTAAGCCAATCTGGCTAGTTTTATTTTTCTCTTGTATTAATACCCTGGACTTACTGTAAACCACCATGATATTTCCTTTGAATGGCAGTATATCAAATGCTGTTAACTATATCATATTTTTCCAAAAGTAAATCATTTTTTGCCAATGGGGCAGTCCCAAGATTTAAAAAAATGAATGAGTTGGAAATATTTGCACTTTGTTGAAACAATAGAGGAAGTTGAAATGCTCCGTGATGGTTCATATCACTTAAACATAGTATCACGTCCTCTTAAATAGATAGCGGTCAGCAATTTTAAAGCATCTGGCTGCTGCTGTTTTAATTATAACCAGATATTCAATGCCAGAACATGACCTGCGCTGGTTATCCGGTCTTGCCAGACAGAGAGCTGGCTATTTGGTTATCGGAGATATTCAGCCCCTCACCAGATAGTGCAAACCAGATAAAGTTAGGACAGCCAAACAGATTGCTGCCAGGACTATCCCCGCTCTGCCCATACCCTAGTTTTAATAAGATAGTGCCACTGAATATTGGAATCACTGTGATTTAGCAGGTTCTGCTAACTGGCTAAACCCTTTTGAATATTCCCACCCAAAAATTTCTTTGATATTTGACTGTAGTGCAGATCTGTTGGGTGTGCAGAATCTGAACGAAGCCCCAGAATGTCAAAGAAATTAATACAATCTGTAAATTTGTTTTTTCCAGTTGAAGATGGAAAGTACTATCAACTTATTGATTACTTGTGAGTGAGTTTGGATAAGTTTTTTCAATTTCACTACAAAAACAGGGGCAGCAGATGATTTTTCTGGGTGGAAGAAGAAAGCTAAAATATCTACCTCTGCCCTACATCTCCCCCAAGCTCTTTGTTTGCTGATGCCGTATGCACAAAAAAAATTAGTCCAGCAAAGGATTACCTCCCATTCTGCTGCCTATGAAAAATATTTCTTAAGCATATCTGTGCAGCATAGAGGCTAATGAAATACAGAATTTATTTATTTATTTAACTGTATTTATATCCTGCTTTTCACCGGGTCAAAGCGGCGCTACATTTAAGGGTGGGGTAATTAAGTATAAGGGTGGGGCCATCACCGGGTAGGCAACATTGATGATTTCGACATGGACAGTATAGTTCAGTTTTCAGTCAGGGGTCCCTGATGGGTGATATCAGGGTTTGGTGCACTTTCTGGTGGGGATTGCTTCGAAGCATTCTTGGAATAGGATGGTTTTTAGCTGTTTTCTGAAGGACATTAGATCGTCGTTGTTTCTGAGGTGGCTTGGTAGAGAATTCCATAGGGATGGAGCATAAAGTTCAAAGGCTCGATTGCATGTCCGTTGAGAGCATTTGGTTCTTTTGTGAGGGACGGTGAGGGAGTTGCTGGAGGCCAGTCTGGTGGTTTTGCCATGGGCTGGACGAGACAGCAGGGTGCGGAGCTGTGTGTTCTGTATTTGGTGGATGGCTTTGTGGGTGAGTAGGATGGATTTGTATTTAGTTCGTGCTTCGAAGGGGAGTATGTGCAAGTCTCTTAGGATTGGGGTGATGTGGTCGCTTTTCCTTGCTCTCTGAATAATTCTCGCTGTGGTGTTCAATGCGGTTCGGAGGGGGTTGGTCTGTGTGGCTGGTAGTCCATGGTAGATTATGTTGCAGTAGTCCAGATGTGGGAGTGTCATAGTTTGCATTACCGTCCTGAAGTCTTGAGGTTCGAGGAGGGGTCTGAGACGTTGCACTGTTTTTGCTTTGTGGAATATAATTCCGGAGGTTTTAGTAATTTGTTGCTTGAGGGTTAGGGCTTGGTCAATGATAATGCCTAGATATCTTATTTGTGGATGTATTTGAATGCGTGTGGTTCCTATGTTAAGGTGTGTGGGCGGTGTGAAATCTGGGTCTTTTGTCACTATGAGGGCTTCAGTCTTCTTTATGTTTATGGATAGGTTATTTTCTTGTAGCCAGTCGGTCACTTCGATGAAACATGCTGATAGATGTATATTTGTTGGATTTGCGGTTGTAACTGGGGCGTAGAGCATGATATCATCAGCATATATATGAAAGTTGATGTTGTGGGAACGTATAACTGAGCAGAGTGGTTGAAGGTAGATGTTGAAGAGCATGGCGGACAGCGTGGATCCTTGAGGTACTCCTTGGTGTTGTTGGAAGGGGGGCGAAGTCGAGGTGCTAGTGCGGATTAGTTGTTGTCTATTAGTTAAGTAGGATTGAAACCATTGAAGTACGTTGTCTTTGATCCCAATTGAGTGCAATCTGCGTATGAGGATGTTGTGGGAGATGGTGTCGAAGGCTGCTGATATATCAAGCATATTAAACAGTGGTTCAATGTAAAAAAAAAATGGATTGACATCAAAGTGTTGTATCTTCTTGGGACTTGTGGAAACTATCTTTACAGCATTCCTACTCTTTCTTATATTTTAACTACAGATATCTTGATTTATGCATCGTTATTTATACAGATAATGTTTTACATTATAGCTGCCACTGGAGACATGCCAACCTACCAAATACGTACTCCAACTACAGCTTTGCCACAAGGAGTAGTAATGGCTGCATCACCAGGAACTTTGCACAGCCCTCAGCAACTAGCAGAAGAAGCTACACGTAAACGAGAACTCAGGCTTATGAAAAATAGGTGAGAATTGTAGCTTGGGCATGGAAATCAGTTAAAAGGTGCAATTATCTTCCACCATTTAATTTGCTTCGGTGTGGTATTGGCTGTATTTTATACTTATAAAGGTTTTCTGATTAGATATTTAGCGGCAAGCTATTACATTAAAAAAATAAGATGCAAAATAAAGCTAATTCTCCAGGACCAAGCAGGAAGTCAGTCCTCACATATGGGTGACATCGACGTCGATGGAGCCCTTGCGGGTGACATCGACGTCGATGGAGCCCTTGCGGAGCATTTCCCCAGCTTTCTATGAAAGCCTTTGGGAATGCAGGCACGCATGCACCCTTCCCGCCTAAAGGTACCATCTTGCTCAGTCTCTCTTTTTCCGTGAAGCCCATCGGACGTGTGTCCTAGTCCTCCCGGAAAATAGTTGGATTTTTTCGCAATTCCTTCGCTATTTTTTTTCCGGTTCGACGCCGGTTCCCCTCCCGCCGGGTTCGGTACACCGGTATCGAGCCCGATCTTATTTTTTCTTTTTCCCTGGAAGGCCGGTCCTTCGACCTCGCGGGGACTCTTTTTTTTCCCCAATGGCTTCTAGTGGTTTCAAGAAGTGTGATCGGTGCAAGAAACTAATGTCTCTCACCGACACACACGACTGCTGCCTGCAGTGCCTGGGTCCTGACCACGATCCTAAGATCTGTGAACCATGTGGAAAGATGTCCTCCAAGGTTCTTCGAAGTCGTCAGCACCAAAAGGAAAGGCTTTTCTCTGACTCGGCCTCCGGCCGGGCCTGGACCTCATCTGAGGCCTCGACCTCATCTGAGGCCTCGACATCTCGGGAATCTGATTCTGAGCACCGTCGGAGCTCCTCGGACAGGGGGTCCCCCGACCGGGAACGAAAGAGGAAGAAGCAGTTCGCGAGGGCGACGTAGGAGGAGGTCCCTGGCTCCTCGAGAGCTAGGTCTCAGACCCCCAACCGCCGCCCCGGGCCCGTGGAACTGGAGAAGCCTCCAAAGGTACCTCGTGTGGAGCCGGAGTCTGCTGGACACGTAAGTCCTGTAGTCCTCGTGGACTCTCCTCCCAGACAGCCGACATCGGGCCTGGCACCGCCGGGGCCTGAGTCGGTGGCTGCTGAGTCTCCTGAGCTGGGTCTCAGGCTGACAGCCTTGGAGTGCAGATTGTCTGCCTTCATGGAACAGCAGCGGGCGCTGATGGCCAGCCTGTCTGGCGCATCTGCCCCGACCACCGGGACATCGAAGTCGACCCCAGAGACCGAGCCGATACTCAAGACCATGAAGGCTCAAGGTCGACCTCGGTCGCGGTCTCCCTCGACCTCCCACTCGGGACCGAGGGCGTCGACACCGGTGCCTTCAGTGTCGGGGCGGGTGCTCGCAGGCCCCACGCGGTCGGAGCCCGATTCCTCATCGGACGAGTCCGCCTGGGAGATGGAGGACGAGGAGTCCCCCGACACCTTCCGGACTCGGTGCGTCCCGTCGGACTCACCGCAGTCTGAGCCCCGGAGTAGATCCCCTCCAGAGGATACCCGGTTCTCGGAGTTCGTCCGGGATATGGCCACTGCGTTGGCTATCCCTGCGGACCCTGAGGAGGAGCCTCGAGCCGAAGAGCTCGAGGCCCTACAGTATGACTCTCCTCCGAAGGAGGCCTTTACTGTTCCGGTTCCTCCGATGCTGGATGCTCTTCCGGATGTGGGAGGCACCGGCCTCGGCGCCGGTTCTAAGCAAGCGGGTCGATTCCATTTATCGACTCCGGAAGAGCCCTGGTTTTCAAAAAGCGCAGCTACCACACCATTCCATGGTGGTGGAATCGACCATGCATCGACTCAAAAGTCAGAAGATGCACTCCACGGTGCCCCCTGGCAGGGAGGCCCGGAACCTGGATGGTTTTCGTAGAAAGTGCTTCCAGGACTCGATGCTTGCTTGCCGTGTCCAGTCTTACCAGCTGTACATGGGCATGTACTTGCGAGACCTGGCCAAGGAACTGGCCGGGTTCTCCGCTGGTCTCTCCGGGGAACCCTTGCAGAGGTTCAAGTCCTTGTCCTCGGGGATACAGGAATGCTCTAAGTTTATGTCCCGCGCTGCCTACGATGGCTTCGAGGCTTTGGCCCGTGTTGCGGCAGCCGGCATCGCGGCCCGACGCCAGGCGTGGATGCAGTCATCAGACCTCGAGCCGTGGGTTCAGGACAAGTTGGTCGATGTCCCTTGCCGAGGTGAGAACCTTTTTGGCAAGCCCATGACCGAGAAGGCCGCACAGCTCAAAACCGAGCACCTCACGAGGACAAGGCTGTCTAGAAAGACTTCTGCCCCTTCTCAAAAAAAGAAGGGCTCGGGTAGAAAGCCCTTTTACCCGAGGAAGGGCACTGCCTACAAACAGTTCCCACAGTACCAGGCCTCCCATGCTCCCCCATAGGGTCTGCAGGCCAAGGGGCAGGGGAATGGGCCCCGTAGGCAGAGAGCCCCCAAGCCTCCGGCTCCTGCTCCCACTCAGCAGGGTGGGGGCTTTTGATTCCTTAGGCATAGCCTCTCCGTCCCTGCTCTCCCAACCCTGCACAGGAGGTCGACTTACCCTGTTTGCCCACCGGTGGCCACGTATCACTGGGGACAGTTGGGTGCTAAGCATCGTCCACAAGGGCTATATGCTACACTTCCAGCAGCTGCCTCCTCCATACTTCCCAGGGGAACCTCCAAGGCCTCCCATACACACAGATCTTCTCCTTCAGGAGCTCCAAGGTCTGTTGCGGGACAAGGCAGTGGAGCCTGTGCCTCCCCACCTCCATGGTCAAGGGTTCTACTCCAGGTACTTTCTCGTACCAAAAAGAACCGGTGGCCTCCGGCCTATCCTCGACCTCAGAAATCTCAACAAGTTCCTAGAGAAAGAAAAATTCAAAATGCTTACTCTTGGAACACTTCTGCCCTACCTCCAGCAGGGAGATTGGCTATGCTCCTTAGATCTAAAGGATGCGTACATTCACATCCTCATTCATGCAGACCACAGAAAGTACCTCAGGTTCATTGTGGGAGGAAACCATTATCAGTACAGGGTACTGCCTTTTGGCCTCACCTCTGCCCCCAGGGTCTTTACCAAGTGCCTGGCAGTGGTGGCGGCCTACCTGAGAAATCAGGGTATCTTTGTCTTCCCCTGTCTGGACGACTGGCTCATCAGGGGTCAGACGTGCCAGGAGGCCAGACAAGCCACCCTCCGAACTATTGCTCTTCTTCAAAACCTGGCATTTGTCATAAACTTTGCAAAGTCCATTTTGCTCCCCTCCCAGAACTTGGAGTTCATAGGAGCAAGGCTGGACTCTCTGCTATCGTAGGCTTTCTTGCCAGACGACAGAGCCCAAAGACTGATAGACTTGGCAAACCAGTTTCTCAGCAGGTCACTGGTCTCCGCCAGACTCTGCCTGAGGCTTCTTGGCCACATGGCTTCGACAGTACATGTGACCCCCAATGCCCGGCTCCATATGAGGCCTGCACAGTGGTGCCTCAGAACTCAGTGGACACAGGCCACAGGGAGCCTCAGAGACAGAGTAAGGGTGTCCAGACCATTCCTGAACTCCCTCCGCTGGTGGCTGCACCCACCCAATCTACTGCAAGGGGTGCCTTTTCAGATTCTTGGGTGGTGTTGACCACAGATGCCTCCCTGCAAAGCTGGGGAGCTCATTGTCTGGGCAAGTGCACCCAGGGCCTGTGGTCTCCCTGGGAGGCCACGCAACAGATCAATTTACTAGAACTCAGGGCTATTTGTTTAGCCCTCAAGACTTTCTCTCAAATCCTGGCTCATCAGTCTGTCTTAGTTCAAACAGACAACCAAGTAAACATGTTTTATGTTAACAAGCAGGGCGGCACTGGGTCCAGGCTCCTTTGTCAGGAGGCCCAGAACCTTTGCTTGTTTGCTCTCAAGCACAACATGTTCCTCAAGGCTTTGTATCTCCCTGGCCAGGAAAACTACCTGGCTGACAGGTTGAGCAGGATTCTGCAGCCCCACGAATGGCAGCTCCATCCTTTGGTGGTTCAGAAGATTTTCCTGAAATGGGGACTTCCATCCATAGATCTGTTTGCCAGTCCACTGAACAAACAGCTGCCAAGGTTCTGCTCCAGGCAACCGCATCCTCTGCGGCTAGCAGCTGATGCTTTTCTGATTTCCTGGTCCCAGGGCCTCCTGTATGCGTTTCCTCCCACGCCCCTGGTGGCCCGAACCCTATTCAAAATTCTACGGGACAAGGCCTCGGTCGTACTGGTAGCTCCCAGATAGCCGAGACAGCCTTGGTTCCCACTTCCTGCTTCAACTGGCAGTGGATCCCCCACTGCCTCTGGGGTTGCAGTCCGACCTTCTCTCTCAGGATCAAAGGTCCCTTCTGCACCCAAATCTCAGAGCTCTCAACTTGATGGCATGGAGGCTGCAAGGGTAGTTTTGGCTCCCTGGGGCCTACCTCAGGAAGTTGAGGAGGTTGTCCTAGCCTCTAGAAAGCAGTCCACTAGGAAAACCTATGCCCTGAAATGGAAAAGGTTTTCTGTGTGGTGTCAGCTACATACAGAAGATCCTTTCTCCTGTGCTGTACCAGTAGTGCTTCAGTACCTACTGCACTTATCCAATCAGGGACTTAAGTCCAATTCTGTTCGGGTCCTCCTCTCAGCTCTAGCAGCTCACCACTCACTGGTGGAAGGACATTCTCTGTCGTTTCACCCCTTGGTGTCCAGGTTTCTCAGAGGCTTGCTCTTGCTCAAGCCTCCAATCCGTCCTCCTGCTCCTGAGTGGGAGTTGAATGTGGTCTTGCAGCAACTGACTCGCCCACCTTTTGAGCCGATGGCTACTTGTCCTCTACGCTTCCTGTCCTGGAAGACACTCTTCTTGGTAGCCCTAACCTCGGCCAGGCGAGTGAGTGAGCTTCAGGCCCTGGTTTGTGACAGGCCTTACACCCGCTTCTATAGGAACAGAGTAGTCCTTAGGACTCATCCAAAGTTCCTCCCAAAGGTTGTCTCCTCTTTCCACCTCAACCAGGAGGTGGCTCTTCCAACATTCTTCCCTAGGCCTCATGCAAGCCAGGCTGAAGCAGTTCTGCATACCCTGTACTGTAGGAGGGCCTTATCCTTCTACCTTGACCGTATGCAGGGGCATAGGAGGGCTACCCAGCTCTTCATATCTTTTGACCCTAATAATTTGGGGTTAGCTGTGGCCAAGCGTACCTTGTCCATCTGGGTGGCTGACTGTATCACCTGGGCTTACAGGGCGGCTGACCTTCCTTTGTAGGGTCGTGTCACGGCCCATCGTGTCAGGGCAATGGCTGCCTCAGTGGCTCATCTCTGCTCTGTACCGTTGGTAGACATCTGCAGGGCTGCAACTTGGTCCTCAAGCAAGACCTTTGCGGCCCATTACTGTCTGGAGAGGGAGTCCCGTAGGGACATTGCTTTTGGCCAGGCAGTACTCCGGAATCTCTTTGAGGTTTAGGCAACTCCTGCCCTCCAGCCCTCCGTTGGGCTACCGGTGGAGGTTCTTTCAGTGAAAAGCCTTTCTTTGATGCTGGGACTAGAGGGAGTTCTCTTGTTCAGCCTGGGTTCCTGGTAGCCCAGAGCTAGGGAATCACCCATATGTGAGGACTGACTTCCTGCTTGGTCCTGGAGAAAGAGTAGTTACTCACCTGTAACAGGTGTTCTCCAGGAGCAGCAGGAATCAGTCCTCACAACCCTCCCTCCTCCCCTGGGAGTTGCAGTTGTACATAGTTTGTTTTACATTTTTGCGTGCTGTTTTTTAGCTATGTCATTTGACTGAGCAAGATGGCACCTTTATTTATTTATTTATTTTATTTATTTATTTATTGAACGGTTTTATATACCGCCTTTCAGAAAAATCAAAGCGGTTTACATAGAACAAAACTTGAACATTACATTGAAACTTATTCAAACAATTGAAATTACAGTGAACATTAAATTGTATATAATAAAAATGGTAATTTGAGGGTTACAATGCCGAGTAAATGCTGATTAGGTATATAGATAGTTTAAACATATATACAGATTTAAATATTTACAAATTTGAAAAATGTTATCATCTTATCTGAGCAAGGAAAAATGTATTGTAGTTCACTAGAATTATTAGTGTAAAGAGTAAATGTGATAATGTGGAGAACTGGGTATTGTAAGATAGAGTAAGAAAAAAGGAAAAAGTAAGTTGTGAATTAACGAATATGAGTATACATGAGTTTAAGTGGGAAATATTTCACCTATTGGGAATGAGTCTCCAAAGTACTCTATAAATAGGTGAGTTTTAAGATCTTTTCGAAATGCTGAACGATCTGTGATATCTCTGAGTTTATCCGGCAGAGCGTTCCATATTAAAGGAGCATTGAAGCTGAATGCCCTATTTGTTGTAGTTTTATTGAGTTTTGAAAAGTTGTTTGGAACAAGTAGTGTGTTCAGGTTCCTTTGTCTCACTATTCTTTAGGCGGGAAGGGGATCGCGCATGCGTGCCTGCATTCCCAAAGGCTTTCATAGAAATCTGGGGAAATGCTCCGCAAGGGCTCCATCGACGTCGATGTCACCCGCAAGGGCTCCATCGACGTCGATGTCACCCATATGTGAGGACTGATTCCTGCTTCTCCTGGAGAACACCTGTTACAGGTGAGTAGCTACTCTTTCTTTGCCACAGTCTTACTACTTGACTTAAGAGAGCATTTCTCCAATGCATACATCGACGACTCCCTAGGGGAACCACAGCTCTTCCCGCTGTTTCGGGGCGTCGTTCTTTGCACACATCCACTACCATTTCTACAGCTTTGCTCAATTCTCAGCAAGTTTGAATTACATTGTGCTACTGAAACACCTGTGGCTGGGATAGTGGGGAGGCTACACTGGTGTGAGCAGTAGAAAAGCAGCAGCAGCATATTTAAAGAAGCACCGACAGTTGTCTTTTTGGAGGGTGGAAGCGAGTAGGTTAATGCACTTCCCCAATCATGTTCTCTTCAATGCATTTACTCCCACCCTGCATTTACTTATCTCTGTCTACCCCACTAATTCTCTTCCTAACCTCTTCCCTAGCCAGCAGGAGAGCAGCAGAATGACATACGCTCTTCCTGATAGACATTGTAGAAGAGTCTGGAATAGCAGCAGAGGGTAGCTAACAGGAGGGGACAGTATGTTGCTTTTCCCATCTTATGTAGATGTGAGAGGACTAGGAAGGTGGATGAGTGCGTGGGAGGGGAGTTGGTAGAGTGAATGGATAGGGTGATCATTGAGCCGTGGGGGCGGGGAGGGTGCATGGGGCATAAAAGCATCAGAAGAGAGTTGGAGGGTAGTTGAATGCTTTGGGGGGTTGGGATGAGTAAGTGCATTTAAAAGGAATGGAGGGTGAATAAGAGCCTCAGACAGACAATTACCAAAGTAGCCTCTGTGTTCTGAGGCCATCAAAAAAACTATTGTAGAGCTCCTGATCTTAGTTGGGAAAACTCCCACAACACTTAGGTCCCGATATTCAGCATTGGCAGCTAGGCGCAAGTACAGCACCTAGTCGTCGGCGCTGAACAAAATACGGCATTGAATATCTGGGGTTGATGCACAACATCTGCAGAAACTAACCAGGCAATATTGAGCCGTTGCCCAGTTAGCTTTTACAGGTAAAGCTAGGCCAGCTTTTGCTGTGCCTAGCTTTACCCATGTGTCACTAACTGGGTAGTGGTGCAATATCGCTGCTACCTGGTTAGCAACCTTTGCCGCCTATGACACACCCTGGAATGCCCACGACATGCCCCTATACTAAGAGGTTATCATTGGGTCATGTAGCGGCATTAGTAGGGGATATTCAGAGGCACTAACTGTTACTGCCATTGAATATACTGTTCAGAGGCATTTACATGGTTTTATAGGTCTGTAAACCATGTAAATGTCTTTGAATATTGGGCCCTTAATGTTTTAGGTTCTGAATGTAGCATCTGGGCACACTTGCAGCACATGGCTGAGGTCCACATCCCCAGCACATGTACTTTGAGCCCATCAGTAGTTACCACATTGATCCTGAGCAAAACACAGATATTCCTGGCAGGCCGTGGAGGCCGTCTTACCTGAGTCAAGTGCATGTCAGCTCCAAATATACACTGCCTGTTCTTTGACAAATGCCAAGTTAATTCATTGGGCTACCCCTGTGGTCCTTGCATCGGAGGTACACCCCTCTGATCTGGCGAGCAAGAACACTCCTCCTTCATCACCCTGGTGTTTGGGGTAGCTAAGGAAGACAGTGCTCTGGTGTCTGATTCCTCCTCTCGCACTGCTGGTCATCCCCCTAATACTTTGTGCTACTCAGAGGGGATCTGTAGCTGCAAACCCACTCCCTGCTGGAGAGGGAGGAGAGTGCCAGAGCTAGCTGGGAGTTTTCTGCTTTTTATTTGTCTTCTCCAGAATTATTCTTCTCTCAAGCAAGCATGGTCCTTCTGGTGAGACAACTCTGAAGAGAGATCTGGCAGCCAGAACCCTGCGAGAGCTCCAATATGCAGGTATTATCAGTGGTGTTTGGAAACAGGGGATTCAGTAAATCTTCCTTCTCAGAATCCTGGGTTAGACTCCTGGAGTTCTAATGAAAATGTTAGATTTCAGGAAGGCATTCTTCACCACCAGAGGAACAAGAAAATTCTCTCATCCATTTCTTCAGAAGGGATAAGCTGGCAGCAATGATTGCTGAAGTATCTTCCTCCCCACAGCAGGTTGATGCTTCAGCTGCGGAGGTGAAGCTGCATGCGCCCCGCACCCCCCCCCCCCTCCCTGCAGGGGGTTCAGTAACCACTTAAGTCCTTCCCTTCCCAGAGGCTCTTAAAAACATGGTCCATACAGAATGGCACCTACTCGATTCCTCATTGAAGGGAGTCAAGAATATGAACAATTATCATGCCCTTTCTCAAAAGGATTTTGACACATGGCTTCACTTGCCTCAGAGGACACACATGTGGCTATGGTCACCAGCCATAGCACCATCCCTGTAGAGGGTAGAACTACTCTCAAGGACCATTTGGATAACAAAGTGGATGCTCCCCTTAAGAGCCAGTTCTTAGCCTCTGCCCTTATCCTCCAGGCAGCAGTCTTTAGAAGGCTGATGGCTCATGCCCTCTTCCAATGGATATAGTTGCTCCCTCAGCAAGCCCTCAGCAAGACATCTTGGACCTTCTGGAATCAGCAGCAGCTTTCTTGTTGGACACTATGTCTGATCAAATCCGCTTAGCAGCTATGGATATTATAGTCACAGTAGTTACACTACATTGGCTTTTGGCTTCACCATTGGGTAGTAGATACAGCTTCTAAATCCTGGTTCTTTAAACTTGCCTTCAGGGGGAAGCTATTGTTTGGGGAAAGACCTGGGAGAACCTGGTTAAAGAGTTGGGAGAATCCAAGCCTCTATGCTTTTCAGGGGGATAAGCTCTTTGGTCCAGAGAAGCAGTCAGTCCCGTCATCTTCTCATTCCTGAGACCAGGATTCCATGGATTTCCAGGACTCCTGGTGGTATGGCCTGGAGAAGTTCTTCCCCTTCACCTGCTCTCACTCCCAGACTCTTAACCTTTGCAAGGTCCGTGGGCTCCAGGATGCTACCTTCTCCAAAAATAGCCCTCCAATGCAGGACAAGAACAAGTCGTGGGCCCATTTTGAGGTGCCTCTGGTGGTTGGCAGGTTCTGCATGCTTCACCCGGAGTGGGCCCAAGTTACTTCAGATCGCTGCATGCTTGGTAATATTCAATATGGTTGCGATCTGGAATGCACAGGATCCATCCTGGACTCCTTTGTGGTCTCTCCAGGTGGTTTCAAAACCAGGACAGCTGCTGTCCAGGCCACCTTAGAAAGCTTGTTCTGTTCCTAGGCTATTGTTCCTGTGCCTCCTGCTGAATGGGGCAACGGCCCATATTCCATCTACTTTTGGTGCCGAGGAAGGATGGGTCTTTCCAGCCAGTCCTCAACTGAAGGAAGTCCATGCCCACCTGGGGGCCTTTCACTTAGGAACATAAAAAATGCCTTACTGGGTTAGACCAAGTCCATCAAGCCCAGTATCCTGTTTCCCACAATGGCCAATCCAGGCCACAAGTACCTGGCAGGTTCCTAAAGAGGCACACAGATTCCACAATGCTTTTCTCAGGCAAGAAGTGGATTTCCCCGGGTCCTCTCTAATAATGATTTATGGACCTTTCTTCCAGGAACTTGTCCAAACCTTTTTTAAACCCTCTGATAACGAATTTTAGAGTTTGATTACTCATTGAGTAAAAAAAAAAGTCTCTTATTAGTCTTAAATGGGTTACATTGTAGCTTCATTATGTATCTCTAGTCTTTCTACTTTTTGATGGCATAAATAACCGATCACGTTTACCCATTCTACTCCATTCATTAATTTATAGACATCTATCATATCCCCCTCAGTCGTCTCTTTTCCATGTTGAAGAGCCCCAACCTTTTAAGCCTCTCCTCATAGAGATATTCTTCCATTCCCTTTACCATTTCTGTTGCTCCTCTTTGTACCTTTTCTAATTCAGCTATATCCTTTTTAAGATATGGTCACCAGAATTGCACACAATATTCAAGGTGCAGTCGCACCATGGAGCAATACAGAGGCATTATAATATTCTTTGTTTTATTCTCAATTCTTTTCCTTATGATTCCAAGCATTCTGTTTGCTTCTTGGCTGCCGCTGCACTCTGAGTGGAGGGTTTCAATGTATTATCCATAATGATGCCTACCTAACTCTTTTTCCTAGGTGGTGGTTTCTAAGGTGGTACCTTGCATCATTTAACCATAGTTTGGGTTGCTCTTTCCAAGATTTGTAACTTTGCACTTGTCCACATAAATTTTATCTGCCATTTGAACATCTAGTCTTCCATTTTTTCAAGGTCCTCTTGCAATTTTTCAAAATCCTCTTTTATTTTTAACAACTTTGAATAATTTTGTGTCATCTGCAAATTGGAGCACCTCACTCATTATTCCTATTTCCAGGTCATTTATGAATATGTTAAAAAGCAGTGGACCCTGTACACATCCCTGAGGTACACCACAATTCACCTTTCTCTATTGAGAAAATTGCCCATTTAACCCTGCTCACTGCTTTCAATCTTTTAACACAATATTACACTGCCTCCAATCCCTTGACTTTTTAATTTTGCTAAGAGTCTCTCATGAGGAACCTCGTCAAAGGCTTTCTGAAAATCCAGATACACTATATCAACAGGCTCATCTTTGTCTACCTGTTTATTCACACCGTCAAAAAAATATAATAAATAAGACAAGACTTTCCTTGGCTAAATCCATGTTTGCTTTCTCCCATTAAACCATGAAAAGTATACATGTTCAGTAATTTTATTCTTTGTAATGATTTCTACCATTTTGCCCAGTACTGACGTCAGGCTTACAGGTCTGTAGTTTCCCAGATCACTCCTGGAACCCTTTTTAAAAATTGGAATTACATTGGCCACTCTCCAGTCCTCAAGTACCACAAATGATTTTAATGATAGTCCAAAGATTATTAATGATAGGTTTGTCATCTCATATTTCAGTTCTTTCAACACCTCAGATGTATACCATCCGGTCCAGGTGATTTGCTACTCGTCATTTTATCAAACAGTTATAATACATTTTCCCAGTTTATCGATATTTCTTTCAGTTCTTCCGCTATATCTCCTTTATGAAACATTTTGGGCACGTGTAACTTCTTTACATCTTCTTCAGTAAAGACCAAGCAAAGAATTCATTCAGTCTCTCCGCTACTTGTCCTCCCTTAGCGCTCCTTTTACCCCTGTATCATCCTATTGGCCAACTGACTCTCACAGGTTTGTTGCTATGAATGTACCTGAAAAAGTTTTTATTATACGTTTTTGCTTCCATTGCAATCTGCTCTTCAAATTCTCTTTGCCTGCCTTATCAGTGCCTTACATTTAACTTGCCAGTGCTTGTGTTGTTTCCAGTGTTCGTCATTAGGTTCCTTTTTACATTTCCTGAAGGATGCTTATTTGGCAACCACCTCTCTGACCTCACCTTTAAACCATGCTGGCAGTTTTTTGGCCTTCCTTCCACTTTTCTTAAAGCATGGAATAAATCTGGTCTGAGCTTCCAAAATAGTACTTTTAAATAATTCCCATGCTTGATATACATCTTTAACCTTTTGCAGCTGCTCCTTTTAGTTTTTTCTTAACTATTTTCCTCATTTTATTAGTGTCTCCCTTTTGAAAGTTGAAAAGTAGTACTGTAGATTTCCTTGCCATCCTTCTTCCATTTATTATATCAAATGTGATCATGCTATGATCACTATCACCAAGTGGCCCCAAAACCCTTATTTTTTGCACCAGGTGCTATGTTCTACTAAGGACTAGGTCCAAAACAGCTTCCCTTCTTGTTGGTTCATGATCCAGCTGCTCCAAGAAACAGTCATTCTTTTATCTAGAAACTTTATCTCTCTAGCATGTCCTGCTGTGACATTGACCCAGTCAAAACCAGAGAAATTGAAATCACACATTTATTATTGTGTTGTAACTTTTGTTAGCGTCACTGATTTCTTTTAGCATTTCATCATCCATCTATTCATTCTGGCCAGGCGGTCGGTAGTACGAGGTGCAATCAAAAGGTATCAAGGCTTTTACAATAACACAAGAAGTATAACACTGATTATTGAACTCAGTCTCCTTCAAAGTAGTCCCCTTCTGATAAAACACGCTTCTCCCAGCGTTCCTGACACTACTGGAAACCATTTTGAAATGCTTCTTTCATTATGCTGTGAAGCTGCTGTTTCTAATTTTGCTTAATGGCCTCCAAGTCATAGAATCTCCTTCCTTTCAGTGGTAATTTCAGTTTTGGAAACAAGAAAAACCCATAGGGTGTGAGGTCAGATGAGTATGGAGGCTGACAGACTTGCTTAATTTTGTGTTTGGCGAAGAACTGCTGGACAAGATGTGATGCGTGTGCTGGGGCTTTATCGTGATGAATCAACCATTCTCCATTCCTGTGCAACTCTGGCCTCTTACGATGAACTGCATCTCACAAACGAGTCAGAACTTGGACGTAGCACTCCTTATTGTTGGCCTTTTGGAACATATTCATGATGAACAATATCCTGGTAATCAAAGAAAGTATGACCTTGACATTGCTCCCTCACCTGACGGGCTTTCTTGGGTCTGGGAGAGTCTGGAGTCTTCCATTATGAGGACTAAGCCTTAGTTTCTGGGTCATAACAATAAACCCATGATTCATCACCAGTAATAATCTTAGTGAGGAAATCAGAGTCATTTTCAACACATTCCAACAACTCCCCAGCTGCAGACAGTCAATCTACTTTTTGGTCAGGGGACAGGAATTTCAGCCTGAATTTTGCAGACACATGTCTCATTTCCAAATCTACAGTAAGAATGAACTGTACCAACCCAAAACTGATGTTCATGTCCTCAGCAAACTCCCTGATAGTCAATCGATGATTTCAGTGTATTGCGGCACACAGTGCTTCAACTTTGCCTTCATTCCTGCTCATGGATAGCCTTCCAGAACATTCATCACTGTCATTTTGGTGGCCCCCTAGGAAACGTTTGTACCAGTCATAAATTTGAGCACCACTCATGCATTCATTGCCCTACAATTGCTGTAAATTGTCATAAGTCTCTTTGCATGAATCTCCAAGTTTCTGACAGAATTTAATGCAAATTCGCTGTTCAATCTTTTCACTCATCATAAATCTGACAAACTACTTTAACACGATACCAAATATCACATGATTTAAAAAAATGTATAGGTGTGCTGCAGCCACGCTACACTCTGCACATGCAGAGCACATAACTAGGTCACTGCATGCTTAATAGCATTATGATGCAACATATTGTTATATAGCTATACAAGTCTAAATACGTTTTGATAACGCCTAGTACATCCCCACTGCCATCACCTTCCGCTTTTTACATGGAACGTCTATCCATAGAGATTCTACAGTGTATTCTGTTTCCTGCAAAACTTTAGTCCTATGTGACTCAATGCCCTCTCTAACATAGAGCACAATCCCTCCACCAATTTGACATACTTTATCGTTGTGATATAGTTTGTACCCAGGTATTAGTGTCCCATTGGTTGCTCTCCTTCCCCCAGGTCTCTGAGATACAAATCATATCTAACCTTCCGTTTAGTGCTATATATTCTAGCTCTCCCATCTTAATTTTTAGATTTCTAGCTTTTGCATACAGGCATTTTAGAGGTTGTATTTTCTTCATATTAATCTGGTTATCAGTTGATAGGTGTAATTTAGAATCTTTTGGCTCTGTACTGAAGGACATCTGGCTTACTTTTATCTTTGTTAGAACCTGTCAGGATGTCCTAACTGCCCTCATTTGCTAGTATCCTTCAGGAATACATCCTTCTTAACCATACACGACTGTTGACTTTCCACTACTGTATAACTTAAAAACTACTCTGTTTCCTTTTTAAAAGTTAATGCCAGCAGCCTGATTCCATCCCAGTTAAGGTGGAGCCCCTCCCTTCCCCAGAATGTTGCCTAGTTCCTTAAAAATCCAAAACCCTCTTTGCAGTATTGTCTCATCCATGCATTGAGACTCAGGAGCTCTGCCTGCCTTTTGGGTCCTGTGCGTGGAACGGAAAGCATTTCAGAGAATACTACCCTGGAAGTTCTGGTTTTCATCTATCTCCCTAAAATCCTAAATTTAGCCTTCAGAACTTCTCTCCCACACTTTCCTATGTCATTGGTGCCAACAAGTACCAAGACAGCAGACTCCTCCCCATATTGTCTAGGTGGCGCGTGAGGTCTGCTACCTTTGCATCAGGCAGGCATGTTACCAGATGATCTTCACATCCACCAGCTAGCCAGCTATCTGCCTACCTAATGATTAAATCGCCTACTATAACAGCAGTCTTAATCCTTCTGTCATGGGCACATGGCCCTTGTGAAACCTCCTTATCTGGAGAGGGTTTTACATCTCTTGTGGGACAGGTCCTAGCTACAGGATCATTTCCTGCCTCACTAAGGTGATGCTTTCCTATCACGTGACCTCTCTCCTCCATGGCAACTGAAAGACTGCCAGATTGGAGGTGGGATTGGAGGAGGTACTATGTAACTCTGTCTATCTTATGTCCGCCAAGTCTGCTATTCTAGCCTACAGAGATTGAACTCGTTCCCTGAGGGCAATGAGCTCCTTGCACATAGTGCACAAGTAAGATACCTCACCAACTGGGAGAAAATTGTATATGTGACACTCATTGCAAAAGACTGAATAACCTCCATCTCGCTGATGGACCGCTGCCTACATCTTAGTTTTAAGGTTTTATTTAGCTATTTAAGTTATTTACTTAAAGTTGCTAGGGATCGTTGTACTGATACAACTATACCAATTATGTTTAAACTGCTTTATTCACCTCAAGATTAATTAACTTTATGGCCTTAATCTATTCTGGTGATGATAACCAGCTGAACTTGAAAGTAACTTTGACCACCCTTTCCCCCTTAATAGGTTTAAGAGCCTATAAAGCTAAGATTTTGCCTGAGATAAGGGGGAGTCGGGCTGGGTGGGAGGAAACTAACACTTAGTAAAGGTTGGCTTGCTACACAGGTCCCAGACCTGTTCTTCAAAGGTAAACTGTTAGCAATTTCCTGAGTGATTCACTCAGCCCTTGTTTTGATAGAGGGAGCATTTTAAATTGCTCCTTTGACCTTTCACTTGGCTTTAACTCTATTTAAAACAAATTCCCATATCTCTTACCTCCTTTAAGTGGAAGGCCTTTTTGTAAAGATATTTAGAAACAATTTATTTCTTTGAGCTCAAAGTAGATTTTACCCTGATTTTCCTTCTATGCTTAGCTATACTCTGATTCGATTTAAATTAAAAGCTCTCTGCTGATACTAGGCTCTGAGAGATTTAAATTTAAACTAAAAGCTCTCTGCCTTTTCTAAGCCCTGACTGAGTTTTAAATTTAAACTAAGAACTCTCTGCTGGATTTAAATTTAAACTAAAAGCTCTCTGCTGAGTTTTAAATTTGAATTTCCACATGAAGATTCTCAGGTCTTTCATCAAGGCAGTTTGGTATGGGGAGTCTCACTTCTCTAGTTCTGACCAAAGCCTTTTTATATATTCCCATTTGCGGGGACCTACAGTGATTCCTACATTTTGCCATTCTTGGTTCTTTCTTTAAGTTCTCCACTCTTTTCTTCATCTCTCTATTGCCCCAAGGATGTTCTCAAAGATCATGTTAGTAGTAGCCACTGCTCTGCAGCCCAGAGGGATCTGTGTTAATTTCTAGCTGGACGACTGGTTTATCTGAGCCAGGTTGCAGACAGAAACCTCTTGGGTGCCAGCCCGAATCGTCTGCTCTAGAGAGTTGGGGCTGGGTGATCCAACCACACCATGAGTCATTTAGAGCCCTCTCAATTGCTAGAGTACCTTGGTGTACGGTTTGATGTTCATGCAGGCAGGGTTTACCTTCTCAAAGAGAGTGGGAAAATTGCTGTCTCAACTGGCAGCCTTCCGGAAGCACAGGCTCTAAAGTTTTGGATTACTTTTAGTTCCTCGGGACCATGGCAGCAACAGTTGAGCTAGTCCCTTGGGCATGGGCTCATATGAGGCTGCTGCTAAGGTCCCTACTATCTTGCTGGTCTCCCAACTCACAGGCTTGCAAGGTTCCACCTTAGGAATCACCACCCAGGAAAAGGATTTAGGCGTCATTGAACCTTCTGCACAGTGTGCAGCAGCGGCCAAGAAAGCAAATAGAATGCTAGGCATCATAAGGAAAGGAATGAAGAGTTAAACAAAGTATATTATAATGCCTCTGTATCATTCCATGGTGCAACCACTCCTTGAATATTGTGTGCAATTCTGGTCATCATATCCTAAAAAGGATATAGCGGAATTAGAAAAAGGTACAGAGAAGAGCCACCAAAATGGTAAAGGGAATGGAAGGATACTCCTATGAGGAAAGGCTTAAAAGGTTAGGGCTCTTCAACTTGGAAAAGAGATGGCTGAAGGAAGATATAATAGAGGTCTATATATTAATGAATGGAGTGGAATGGGTAAACGTTGATCGGTTGTTTACACATCAAAAAGTAGAAAGACTAGGGGACGTACAATGAAGCTACAATGTAACCCATTTAAGAGTAACAAGAGAAAATATTTTTTTTACTCCATGCATAATCAAAATCTGGAATTTGTTACCAAAGGATGTAGTAAATGCTGTTAGTGTAGCTGGGTTTAAAAAAGATTTGGACAAGTTCCTGGAGGAAAGGTCCGTAAACCATTGAGGACCCAGAAAATCACTGTTTTCTCCGGGACAAGCATTGTGAAACCTGTGTGCCTTTTTGGGAACTGTCAGGTACTTCTGATCTCGATTGGCAACTGTTGGAAATGATACTGCACCAAACTGTGGCAACAGTGTGGTGCAATACACACAGCTAGTGTGTCTTCCAAGCAAGGGTTGTGGGACTCCCCCTGGAAATTGGTCACAGATTACCATAGAAGCACAGGACAGGGTACTGTGTAGCAGCCAGCTTTTCATAGGTCCTCTTTCCCTCCCTCCCTTTCTCCTCAACACCCACCCACCCCTGGGATAATAATAGCTTTATAGGTGCTTAAACCTCTTAAAGGAAAAGCTGTGCCATATTCACTCTCAGGTGCAGCTGCTTATCTTCATCAGGCATACATTAAGGACCTGAGATTAATTAAGCTTCAGGTGAACAAAGTACATTAAACGTATTAGGTATAGTTTTGTTAGTATAAGTATCCCCCTACTATATTTGGTCAATTCAACTGAGCAAATCGCTGCTGAAATGGTATAGACTGGTTATCCGCTCATAGAGTATAAGTATCCCCAGCAACTCTTAGTAAGTAAAGAACTTAAATATCTAAACACAACCTAAACTAAAATGCAGACAGCAGTCCAACAGCGAGATGGGGGCTTTCCAGTCTTTTGCATTGAGTGTCATATGTATGATGTTCTCCCAATTGGTGAGGGGTCGTACATGTGCACTAGGTGCAAGGAGCTCTTTGCTCTCAGAAAACGAGTCCAATCTCTGGAGGTTAGAGCCAGCAGACTTGGAAGACATAAGGAAGACAGAGAGGTACATAGACGAGACCTACAGGGATATAGTCCTGAAGTCCCACCTCCAATCTGGCAGCATCTTTGTTGCCATAGAAGAGAGAGGTCACGTGACAGGAGAGCATCACCCTGGTGTGGCAGGAAGTGATCCTATAGCTAGGACCTGTCCTCCAGGTGATGTAAAACCCTCTCGCACCGAGGAAGTTTCTTCAGAGCCATGTGCTCAGGAGGGAAGAGTTAGGACAGCCGTTATAGTTGGTGATTCGATCATTAGGCATGTAAATAGCTGGGTGGCTGGTGGATGTGAGGATTGTCTGGTAACATGCCTGCCTGGTGCAAAGGTGGTGGACCTCACGTGCCACCTAGACAAGGTTTTAGATAGTGCCTGGGAGGAGTCTGCTGTCTTGGTACATGTCGGTACCAATGGCATAGGAAAATGTGGTAGGGAAGTTCTGGAGGCTAAATTTAGGCTTTTAGGTAGGAAGTTGAAATCCAAAACCTCCAGGGTAGCATTCTCCAAAATGCTTCCCATTCCACGCATGACCCAAAAGGCAGGCAGAACTCTGGAGTCTCAATGCGTGGATGAGACAATGGTGCAAGGATGAGGGTTTTGGATTTGTTAGGAACTGGGGAACATTCTGGGGAAAGGAGGGGCTCTTCCAAAGGGATGGGCTTCATCTTCACCAGGATGGAACCAGGCTGCTGGCATTATCCTTTAAAAAGCAGATAGAGCAGCTTATAAACTAGATAATAGGGAAGAGCTGACAATCGCCCAAGAATAATGTATCCTTGAAGGATACTACCAAAAGAATGAAGTTAGGGCATATCAGCAGAGGGGTTCCAGTAAAGACAAAAGTAGCCCAAATGCCCTTGAGAACGGAGCAGACAGAGCGTAAAGATTCCAAATTACACCTGTCTACCGATAGCCAGATTAATATGAATAAAATACAGTCTTTAAAATGCTTATATGCAAATGCTAGAAGTCTAAAAAATAAGATAGGAGAGTTAGAATATATAGCACTAAATGAGAGGTTAGATATGATTGGTATCTCAGAGACATGGTGGAAGGAGGACAACCAGTGGGACACTGCGATACCTGGGTATAAACTATATCGCAATGATAGAACTGATCAAATTGCTGGAGGGGTTGTGCTCTATGTTAGAGAGGACATTGAGTCACAAGGGATTAAAGTTTTGCAGGAAACAAAATTTGTTGTAGAATCTCTATGGATTGAAATTCCATGTAAAAAGGGGAAGGCAATGGCAGTGGTGGGGGTGTACTATCGACTGCCTGGCCAGAATGAGCAAATGGATGATGAAATGCTAAAAGAAATCAGGGAAGCTAACAAAAGTTACAGCACATTAATAATAATGGGTGATTTTAATTAACCCGGTATTGACTGAGTAAGTGTCATGGCAGGACATGCTAGAGAAATAAAGTTCCTAGATGAAATAAATGACTGCTTCTTGGAGCAGCTGGTTCATGAACCGACCAGAGGGGAAGGCACAGAGAGAGCAGCAGCTCTTGCAGAACCAAACAGGAAACACAAGGAGCAAGAGTAGTGATGACACAGACGCTTTTATTAGTGATCCCCAACGCGTTTCGGCGGATTGCCTTCCTCAGGGGGTTGAAATCACTCACAAACATATAATAAACACAATATATTAAAACCATGGTAAAAACATTAGAAAAAAGGCGAAAAGAAAACATCAACCAAGATGAAGCTAACCGGGCATGATGTTAAAAATTAACATATTTTAATCCTGTGACTCTCAAAGTAAATAAATAAATAGTTAAAAAATATAAATAATTAAAAACATATATACAAATTGTTAATAAACATATTGATCTCCAGGAACAAGCAGGAATAAGTCCTCACATATGGGTACGTCGGTACCGACGGAGCCCGTGCGGGAAAGCTCCCCAGCTTCTTAGAATAGAAGCTTTTGGGACCTCCCACTGCACATGCGCACTGCCTTCCCGCCTTCCTGAACAGCTCTCCTCAGTTTCTCTTTTTCCGCGGAGCCAGCAGGTCGTGTTCCTGTCACCGCTGAAGAAATTGTTATTTTATTTGTTTCTTTAGACCGCGTACCTGCCTTCCCCATACCGATACCGGTATCGCCGGTCTTTTCTTTCTTTCTTTAAAAAAAAAATTATAATTCTTTTTTCTTATTTTTTAGCTTTTTGGTCACTTCAGAGAGGCCTCTCGGCCTACTCAATTTCTCCTCATGGAGAAGCCAGCCCCTGGATTTAAGAAGTGTACCAAATGTAATGCTGTTATTTCAGTCACAGACACCCATGACTGGTGTCTGAAATGTTTGGGGCCTGACCATTCCATACCGGACTGCCCATCTTGCTCCCACATGTCTAAACGTGGGCTGCAGAACCGGGCCAACAAATTCCATGTGCTGTTTGCTTCAGAGAATACAGCATCACAGTCATCCAGGTCTTCTTCTCCGGATGGATCTCAGGTAACCAAACCTTCTGTGGGCAAGTCCTCAAAGAGCAAATCTCCTTCAAAGCATCGAGAGGCTCTTAGCTTAGAACTTGAGGACCCTGCCCCAGCCAAACAACCCCGGCGGGAAGTCCAACTTCCAAAAACGCCAATTCAGGGGTCTCAGGTTGATATCGATGCTACGGCCTCGACAGATCACCTGTTAGCCTGCTCTGGGGTACCGGGTCACTCCGGTACCGACATCCAGGCAGCTATGGCGTCCATGGGCGATACTGTACAGTCCATGCAGCAGGCCGTCATGGCTTTCATTAAAGCTGCAACGCCATCGGTTCCGCTTTCAGCGGTTCCGGGCCCGATACCGGTATCGTCCGCCATGCCGGTATCGAGGCCGTCCACCTCTAAACGCAAGTCGGTACCGTATGGGCTTTCGCTCCATACCGGTTCCATACCCGATACGCCCGATATCGATACCGATCGGTACGCGTATCGTGCGTTAGAGGAAAGCACCGATTCCTCTGAGGATTTTCACTCCTCTGATGATTCTGCTGAGTTTTCACTCAACTTACCTGAGGAGCCCTCTTCTCCTAAAAGGAGAATGTCCCCTCCAGAGGATTTGTCCTTCCAGGACTTTGTTTTAGATATGGCTACAGCCCTTTCTATTACCACATCCTCTGAAAAGGAACCCAGATCCAAAAAACTTGATATTTTGGGATACTCAAAGGCCCCTAAGGAGGCAGTTACCCTGCCTATCCATGAAATCCTTCAAGAACAACTGATGGATTTCTGGGAAAATCCTTTGACTTTGTCTCCTTATTCCCGTAGGTTGGACACCATGTATAGGGTCCCTCCTTCTCCTGGTTTCCAAAAGACTCAATTGCCCCACCACTCTATTGTGGTGAAGTCTGCAATGAAGAAGATTAGGAGTACCAAAAGGCACTCTTCCACCCCTCCAGGACGGGAATGTAAGACTTTGGACTCTTTTGGTAGGAAAATTTTCCAGGCTAGTATGCTTATAGCCAGGATTAATTCCTACAGTCTCTATATGGGCATGTTCCTGGAGGAACTTGCCAAAAAGGTGCGGCATTTTGCCCCCTTTATCCCTGAGGATAAAAAGCAGGGATTCCTTTCCCTAGTGAAACAACTCTTAGAGGTTTCTAAGTTCTCTAATAGGGCAGCATATGATTCCTTTGAGGGAGCCAGTAGGGCTTCGGGCATTGCTATTGCAGCCCGACGTCTTGCTTGGCTCCAGGCCTCTGATCTGGAACCTTGGGTTCTAGATGGCTTACGGAATCTGCCCTGTACAGGTGAGAACTTATTTGGGGAAGAGTGGCAAATCAAAGCCACCCAGATGGATGCTGAAAATGCCACCTTGGAAAGACTTTCAAAGTCCACTTCAATTCCTACTAAGAAAAAGTCTTTTAAAAGGCCTTACTATAAGAAGGCCAGAGTTGCTTCAAATACTGGCCAGCAGTCTTCTCAACCTCGCTATACTGCTAAGCGTCAGCAATCCAAACAAGCACGAGCTAAGCCTGCAGCAGCTACTGTAGCTCAGCAGGCTCCAACCCCTCAGGGGTTTTGACTTGCTCCTAGGGAACTTGCCACTTCTGGTTCTAACACAACCAGAACCTCTCACCATACCCGGAAGGTTGGTTCACTTTGCTCCCAGATGGGAACAAATCACAACAGAACAATGGACCCTCTCTATCATTCGAGAGGGTTACAAACTTCATTTCTCCAGCCTTCCTCCCCATCATATGGTGAGACCATTCAATTCTCCCCCATCTCTCCTAACCCTGTTGGGTCAAGAGGTTTCCTCTCTTCTTGCCCAAGGGGCCATAGAAGAGGTTCCTCTTCCTCAACAAGGGTCCGGTTTCTACTCCCCTTATTTTCTCATTCCAAAGAAGACAGGGGGATTCAGACCAATCCTAGATCTGAGAGAATTGAACAAATTTCTCTTCAAGGAGAAATTCAAAATGCTGTCTCTCGGCATTCTCCTTCCTTACCTCCAGGGTCAGGACTGGCTTTGTTCTCTAGACCTACAGGATGCGTATACACATATACTCATCCATCCATCCCACAGAAAGTATCTTCGCTTTCTGTTTCAGGGAAAACATTTCCAATACAGAGTACTCCCCTTCGGTCTAGCCTCTGCTCCAAGAGTATTCACAAAATGCATGGCAGTCGTAGCCGCATTTCTAAGAGGCATGGGAATCTTTGTCTTCCCATATCTGGACGACTGGCTCATCCGAGCTCCAACTCAGTCACAGGCCCAGATTTCCCTGGACCACACAAGGAGCCTTTTGCAGTATCTGGGACTGGTAGTAAACCTTCCCAAGTCCCAACTCATCCCTACTCAATCTCTAGAATTCATAGGGGCCCGGTTGGACACCATCACTGCAAGGGCCTACCTTCCACATGTTCGAGGCCAGCGCCTCCTGAGTTTGGCCTCCCAAGCTCAGTCCAGCACTCACTTGACAGCCAGGGAAATGCTACGCCTACTGGGTCATATGGCCTCCACAGTGCATGTGGTGCCCTATGCTCGTCTTCATATGAGAGCAGCTCAATGGACCCTGGCCACTCAGTGGACTCAGGCGTCAGGAGCGCTCTCAGACCAAATACAAACCTCCGATCGTCTGTTTTGGTCCCTCCACTGGTGGACTTCCACCAAGAATCTGTTGTTGGGGGCTCCATTTCAACCATTGCTACCCCAAGCAACCCTCACAACAGATGCCTCCCAAACAGGGTGGGGAGCCCATCTGCAAACTCTCTCCACTCAGGGCACTTGGTCTCTACAGGAGACCACCCTTCATATCAATCTTCTGGAACTGCGAGCAATTTACCTTGCCCTCAAGGTCTTCCACTCCCTCCTAGCCAACCTCACTGTCCTAGTTCAGACGGACAATCAGGTGGCCATGTTTTACATAAACAAACAAGGAGGGACGGGCTCTCTGTCGCTTTGCAACGAAGCTCTAAGACTATGGGCCTTCGCCAGAGAGCATCAGATTCACCTGCTAGCAGTGTATCTCCCAGGAGTTCAAAACTCTCGGGCAGACAGGCTCAGTCGAGTTCTGCTGCCACACGAATGGTCCCTACATTTGGACCAAATAAACCGAATCTTTCAGGAATGGGGGACCCCGGACATAGACCTCTTTGCAAGTCCGTGGAATGCCAAACTTCCCCGGTTCTGTTCCAGAACTCCGTGTCAGGGAGCTCAGGCTACGGACGCCTTTCTCCTGAATTGGAATCAGGCATTCCTATATGCCTTTCCACCCATTCCTTTGATTCCCAAGACTCTGTTCAAACTCCAGAGGGATCATGGAACTATGATCCTCATAGCTCCACGCTGGCCACGCCAAGTGTGGTTCCCTCTACTTCTACAGCTCTCCCAGGGATCCTACTTGGATCTGGGAGCTGCGCCAGACCTCCTGTCTCAGGAGGAGGGGACTTTGTGGCACCCAAACCCCAAATCCCTTCACCTCAGTGCTTGGTTACTGAAGGCTTAAGCCTTCAAGACTTTCATCTTTCCCAACCAGTGAAAGATATCCTTTCTGCCTCTAGGAAACCCTCTACCAGGCGTTCCTATGCTTTCAAATGGAAACGTTTTTCCATTTGGTGTGCTCAGCAGGGTCTTGACCCTCTGGCACTTCCTTTGAATTCTCTTCTTGATTATCTCCTGCATCTATCCAATGCAGGCCTCAAGACGAATTCGGTAAGAGTCCATTTAAGTGCTATTGCAGCATCCTTGAAACATATAAATGGACAACCTATCTCCTCTCATCCTCTTGTTGCAAGATTCATGAGAGGCCTGACTCTCACTAAACCTCCCATCAGACCACCCCCGGTCGCATGGGATTTGAATCTAGTGCTCGGTCAACTTATGAAGCCACCTTTTGAGCCAATGTTTTCCACCTCCTTGAAATTTCTTTCCTGGAAGGTCATCTTCCTCATTGCAGTCACTTCGGCTCGCCGCATCAGTGAGCTGCAGGCTTTAGTGGCTAATCCACCTTACACAAGATTTCATCATGATAAGGTGGTCCTTAGGACGAATCCCCACTTTATGCCTAAAGTGGTCTCGCCCTTTCATCTTAATCAAGAGGTATATCTACCTGTCTTTTTTCCAGCTCCTCATGCATCCAATGCAGAGAGGAACCTTCATACTCTGGATTGTAAAAGAGCTCTCGCTTTTTACCTTAATAGGACTCAGCCACATCGAAAGTCTTCTCAACTTTTTGTGGCCTTTGATCCTTCCCATTTGGGACTTCCAGTCTCCAAGCGTACACTTTCCAATTGGATTGCTCAGTGTATTTCTTTTGCTTACCAGAGCAAAAACATTTCTCTGGAAGGCCATGTCACTGCTCACAATGTGAGGGCCATGGCAACTTCTATGGCTCATCTGCACTCTGTTTCCATAGATCAGATCTGTCGAGCCGCTACCTGGGCCTCGGTTCATACCTTCACAGCCCATTACTGTTTGGACAAGGACTCCCGCCGGGATGCCTTGTTTGGCCAGGCTGTCCTCAAGCACCTGTTCCATTCCTAAACAACTCCTGCCCACCTTCCCAGAATGGATGCCTGAGATCCATACGAAGATGGCGAACCTTTACAGGGGATCCCATGCATCTAAGCTAGGGAGTCCCCATATGTGAGGACTTATTCCTGCTTGTTCCTGGAGATAGCACAGTTACTTACCTGTAACAGGTGATCTCTGGGAACAGCAGGAATTAGTCCTCACAACCCACCCACCTCCCCTAGGAGTTGTATCTTTTATCTATCTATCTTCCTGTCCTCTCTCTGTTGACTCAGCTATAAACTCGAAACTGAGGAGAGCTGTTCAGGAAGGCGGGAAGGCAGTGCGCATGTGCAGTGGGAGGTCCCAAAAGCTTCTATTCTAAGAAGCTGGGGAGCTTTCCCGCACGGGCTCCGTCGGTACCGACGTACCCATATGTGAGGACTAATTCCTGCTGTTCCCAGAGATCACCTGTTACAGGTAAGTAACTGTGCTATATCTATAACTACATTATATAGTATACCCAATAACAAATATAGTGTAGACATGAGATAACTGAACCATGTTTAAAAAATGTTAAAAAACATTTTAAAACAACGCAGGGCAGAAGGAAACATAAAACCAATAAATAAGTGAGGAAACTTGAGGCTAGGCCATATAAAAACATTTAAAAGAAAGGAGGATAGGTAAATTAAGGAACTCATAATTATAATTTTACTCACTCAACACACACCATCAGCAGGTCATCAAATAGTAAAGTTAAGAGGGGCAAATAGCCAAGGTCTCAACTGTAAAATGTCCTGATAAAAATACAATAAATAAAACACTGAGTGAGGTGAAGACTTATCTCAATACAGACTTAGAACTGTAGGGAATGCAATGGGTGTTTGACTCATATTATATAAGAGGAATGATGAGAATAAACATTGTGTTATCACCATGATGTTAAAAACCATATGAGGTTAAAACCAAATTAAAAATAGTGTATAGAAAATAGTGTATAAGAACTATATAATACTGGGACAATCAGGGTTTGAAGATAGTAGACTATTATTGTGTTCATACTGCACTGTTAAAAAAAACACTTAGGGACTAAAAGCTAATGTCAGTGGACTGAGGCACTACTCACTACACCAGAGTGAGTCTCTTAAATTGTAGACGCGATCCTATGTTAATGATTGTAGCGCCGTCGCAGCGATGTGATAAATGTCCAATGTATCTGGAGAGAGGATAATAATGAAGAAGGTCAGTTAGAGATAGAAACCTAATGGTGAAACTATCATTGTTCATGAGGAGAAAACGTTCAGAGAGTCACCATTTAATATAAGGTAAACATAAGCAGTGCAAGTCCTATCACCCCCGATGTTAAAAATGACTCAAACCAACAAACACATGCAATACTTGTGAAATGGATGTAAAATCTTACTGCTAAAAAACAGACTGTGGTTCAAAGAAACCGTGTCTAGAGGACTAAAAGTAATCACAGAAGTACTTATGAAAGTTTGTTGTGAGACCCTCACATTTTCGTACAAACCGAAATTGCTCAAGTGATTGTAGGCAGAGAGGAAAGTAATGCTTTCTAAGCCCCGACGTAACTAACCCGAAGATATATAGTGTGCACAAAAGACTTATGGAGGATCTATCACATAGTTGAAATGATTATAATAAGACAAGCCATAAGCCAGGAAAGATGTTAATCCAAGCGAAATGAGAAGTGCTATATCAAAGGGATGTATGCAATAATTCGATATACTGTTAGAAAACGAGCCAAACCACTGAGAAGTTAAATGGAAAAACAATTACCTAGCAGAGTAAGCTTCAGGAAAAGCACAGACTCCGTTAAAAATTGTGAAAGCTCAGCTGATAATGAAACTAAGTTTTTGTAGACGCTGAGAAGCGTGCCAAAAAAAGGGGGCGTGGCTAAGATCAAATTACAGGGCAGAAAAAGCTCCTCAGAGGCAATGTGTATGTGTTAGAAACAAATCTTGGGCAATGTCTATAGAGGATCAAAACTAGGTATTGTGCATAAGATTGAACTGGTGGTTTGAGATGGTTGCAAAGACATCTATCTGGTAGACAACATCCTAAAAACCAGAAGATGGATTATTTAGTACATCTTTTATGAAGTCAAAAACAGGATGGTCTTAATTAAGAATGTCTAAAACTAATATAATCACAAAAAACTGATAGATCTATTTCTTGATTCAGTCCCTTAGGTTCCAAACTGTCCAATTCATAGATATATCGTTGTTCTAATTTTAACAATGCTTTATTAATGTCTCCCCCTCTCCAATTTGGCGTAACTACTCTCAAAACTAAATATTTCAGATCACTGATAGTGTGATTCTTATCTTTCCAGTGAGCTACCAATGGCTTGTCTGGTATTCCTCTCTGTATACAACTCCTGTGTTCTATTATTCTAGTGCGCACCTGTCTCTTGGTCTTACCTACATAGAGTAAATTACATGGGCACACTATTAAATAAATCATGTGTTCTGTTTTACAATTAGAAAAAGTCTGTATATATACCTTGTGATGTGAGACAGGGTGGATAAAACACCTCCTTGGTTGTAATAACAAGGGTACAGACTGAACAGCCACCGCACTTGAAGTGGCCCTTTAATTTCGGAATTGGTTTGCGAAACGGAAGGGCAGATGGTACTAATATGTCAGAAAGATTCGGATTGCGTTTGTGTGCTACCATAACCTTCTTATTTGCAAAAGGCAATAAAGGTGTAAGTAGATCCCACTGCTGCCTTAAAATATTGGTAATCTCTCTAGTATAGTTGGTGAAGGTCAGAGAACAAACAATTCTATCTTGTTTTGGACGTTCTTTTTTCTGTAACAGTGACCCTCTATCTGTAGTACTGGCCCTATAGTAGGCATCCTTAATGCAACGCTTAGGATAACCGCGTTGTTGGAATCTGTGTTGCATATCAGTAGCATGTTTCTCAAAATCTTTATCCGTGGTACATAGCCTCCTGACTCTGAGAAACTGACCTACCGGCAAATTATTTTTTAAGGACGCATTGTGGAAACTATCGTACTGTAACAGTGTATTTCTGTCTGTAGGTTTGCGATATAGTTCCGTGAGAAATCCTGTTTCTCCTTTCTTTATCTTGATATCCAAGTATGCTATTTGATCATTACTGAATGTACCGTCAAATTGAAGGTTTGAATCTAATGTGTTGAGCCACTCAAAAAATTCCAATAGCATATGTTCAGTACCATCCCATATTTATTTATTTATTTATTTATTTATTTAACAGTTCTTCTATACCACGCTATTTTAGATCAGTGCGGTTTACATTCAACATCAACCATACAACACAGGCACTCTGAGTTGCATTTACAATAAAACAAGGAGATCAACTTGGAAGTAACTGGGGAAACTATCTACATTGTATTTACACTGGTACCTATTTTCAGGCAGGGTATATCCAGGGCCGGCCCGTCCATTGAGCAAGAATGTTTTTTGCACAGGGCCCCGCGTTTCAGGGGGCCCCGCGCAAAAAACATCTTGCATCCCAGATTCCCAGCTAAGTTTAAAAAAAAAAAAAAAAACAGAAACCGGCTGTTGCTGCCGCTGCCGCCGTGGCAGCGGCAGAATGGAGAATCCCGCGGGGCCCCCCTGTCCTGAAGTCTTCTATGCGGCCTCCGTCGGCTGTCAGAGCTGCGCGAAGAGAGAGAGCTTCTCCTCTCGCAGCTCTGTTAATCCCGCCGGGGGGCTGATGGCAAATCCAATCAGCCCCGCGGCGGGATTAACAGAGCCGCGAGAAAGGGAAACTCTCCCTTCACGCGGCTCTGAAAAGCCCGCGCTGAGGCCGCTTAGAAGACTGCTGGACAGGGGGGCCCCGCGGGATTCTCCATTCTGCCGCTGCCACGGCGGCAGCGGCAGCAGCAGCCGGTTTCTGGGTTTTTTTTTTAAAACTTAGCTGGGCTGATGGGGAGGGGGGGGGAGGGGTAAGGACTGTAAATGGGCTGATGGGGGGGGGGGTAAGGACTGTAAATGGGCTGATGGGGAGGGAGGGGGGTAAGGATTGTAAATGGGCTGATGGGGAGGGAGGGAGGGAGGGGGGTAAGGACTGTAAATGGGCTGATGGGGAGGGAGGGGGGGTTAGGACTGTAAATGGGCTGATGGGGGGGTAAGGACTGTAAATGGGCTGATGGGGAGGGAGGGGGGGGTAATGACTGTAAATGCGCAGATGGGGAGGGAGGGAGGGGAGGGGGGTAAGGACTGTAAATGAGCTGATGGGGAGGGAGGGAGGGAGGGGTAAGGACTGTAAATGGGCTGATGGGGAGGGAGGGAGGGGGGAGGGGGGTAAGGACTGTAAATGGGCTGATGGGGAGGGAGGGGGGTAAGGACTGTAAATGGGCTGATGGGGGGGGGTAGGACTGGTAATGGGCTATAGGGGATTCGGACTGGAAGTGGGCTGATGGGGGGGTTAAAAACTGTGAATGGCCTATGGGGGGTTAGGACAGGTAATAGACTATGGAGGGCTAAGACTGGAACTGGGCTGATGGGGGAAGTTATGACAGGTAATGGGCTATGGGGGGCTACGACTACAAGTGGGCTGATGGGATTAGGACTGGAAACGGGCTATGGGGCAGTGGGCTAAGACTGGAAATGGGCTGTGGGGGGCGTTAGGACTGGTAATGGGCTGTGGGGGGCATTAGGACTGGTAATGGGCTATGGGGGTTACAACAGGTAATGGGCTATGGGGAGGTATGACTACAAGTGGGCTGATGGGGGGATTAGGACAGGTAATGGGCTGATGGGGGGTTACAGCAGGTAATGGGCTATGGGGGCTAGGACTACAAGTAGGCTGTTAGGGGGTTAGGACTGGTAATGGGCTGTGGGGGGCGTTAGGACTGGTAATGGGCTGTGGGGGCGTTAGGACTGGTAATGGGCTGGGGGGGTTAGAACTGGTACTGGGCTATGGGGGGGTTACAACAGGTAATGGGCTATGGGGAGCTACGACTACAAGTGGGCTGATGGGGGGGTAGGACTGGTAATGGGCTATAGGGGATTCGGACTGGAAGTGGGCTGATGGGGGGGTTAAGACTGGGAATGGGCTATGGGGGGTTAGGACAGGTAATAGACTATGGAGGGGCTAAGACTGGAAATGGGCTGATGGGGGAAGTTATGACAGGTAATGGGCTATGGGGGGCTACGACTACAAGTGGGCTGATGGGGGGATTAGGACTGGAAAGGGGCTATGGGGCGGTGGGCTAAGACTGGAAATGGGCTGTGGGGGGGTTAGGACGGGTAATGGGCTGTGGGGGGCATTAGGACTGGTAATGGGCTATGGGGGGTTTACAACAGGTAATGGGCTATGGGGAGGTACGACTACAAGTAGGCTGATTGGGGGATTAGGACAGGTAATGGGCTATGGGGGGGTTAGGACAGGTAATGGGCTGATGGGGGTTACAACAGGTAATGGGCTATGGGGGGGCTAAGACTACAAGTAGGCTGATAGGGGTTTAGGACTGGTAATGTGCTGTGGGGGGCGTTAGGACTGGTAATGGGCTGTGGGGGCGTTAGGACTGGTAATGTGCTGATGGGGGACTAGGACTGGAAATGGGCTGATGCAGGGACAAGAAGGGAGCAGATGCTGGGTGGAGCTGGAACTAGAAAGGAGCTGATGTTGGGGGAGGATTAGAATGGGATGGAGCTGGGAGAGTGAAATGGAGAGGGAAAAATATTTTGTGTGGGAGGGAAGACAAATCTACAATTGGCCGGATATTGGGAGAGTAAGTGGGGATTGAGGATGGAGGGATAAAATTTGAGTGGATGAAATAGGAATGAGGAAAGAGCAAAAGGAGAAAGATTAGTATGTTAAAGCAGATGTAGAGAGAGAATGGAAAAAAAAAAAAACAAGAAGACAGAAGAAAGGACAAATGGACAGCAGATGGAGAGTTAGCAGAAGACACGAAGAAACCAGAAGAAAGTGGCTGGAACAATTGCAACTGAAAAAAAATGCACAAAAGGTAGAAAAATATCTCTTTATTTTGAATTTATTAACTGGAATATGTCAGCTCTGGGAAATGTGCATCATTAATTTTTGCGCTTTGTTTAGTACAAGAGGAAATTAATTTATAGTTTTATTTCTACAGTGTTGTTGTATATTCCAAGTTTGGCTTTTGGGGTTCCCAGTTTAATTATTGTCTTCCTGTTTCTAAATTGTGATTCCTTGTTTGGTGATGGTCTATGTTCTGCATGTGTAACTGAGCTGAGGTATTCTGTTTATGTAATTCCTATTTGACATTGCCACTTGTTCTTTCCCCAGTAGGTCATGTATTATTGTTCTCTGAAATGTATTGGTTTAATATTTGCAGTGTTGTCTTTTGATAGGTAGGGTATGGTGCTTTGTGAGTCCTGGTAGTGCTGTTAGGATACGGCGGGTTTGCTATGGGTTCTAAATGGGCAGTGTTTGTAGTAGTTCCTAATGTGCCTGCCGGTTGGTACTGGATTATAGTAATGTAGAAACCTTTTAATCTTTCTTTATCCATATACTCATTAAGAGGCATGTTTACTAAAAGTTAGTAGTGTATGGTAACATTATGCAAATATTTATGCAAATGAGGCACCTTATGCAAATGAGGCCCCGCACCGAGTCTCCGCACATGGCCCCACACCCCCCTTGGGCCGCCCCTGGGTATATCTACATCTTATTTACACTGGGGAGTCTGAATTATTACCAAATATTACCAAGACATCGTCAATATATCTCCTCCAAAGACGAATATTGGATTGAAATGGATGAGATTTAAGGTACTTTCTCTCAAAGTCTGCCACGTATAAATTAGCTACATCCAAGGTCATGGAAGACCCCATGGCCACCCCTTTGATTTGTTTGTAAAAAATCCCCTTAAATGCAAAATAGTTCTCCGTCATTGCTATGGATGCCAGTTGTGTCAAAAAAAAATGTTGGTGTATATAGGACAGGAAGCAGGCTACTTAACATCCAAAGAAAAAGCTTTCCTGACAGTTTCTCATCCTATCATCCCTACAATATATATGATTCCTAAGATCCATAAGTCTCTCCGTGATCCACCAGGACGTCCGATAGTTTCCGCCCTTGGATCACTCCTCGAACCCATATCTAAATTCCTCGATGTCTCTCTGAGACCCTTTGTCATTAAGATAGACTCTTACGTTCAAGATTCTACACACATCATCAACATTTTACAGGATTTTCCAAATTATCATAACCAATTATTGTTAGTAACTTTAGACATCAACTCTCTGTATACTAATATCCCTCAGAAAGCGGCTCTAGATATTCTAGCAGATACCCTTATTCAGAGACCCAAACCCATTCGTACACCAACATTTTTTTTGACACAACTGGCATCCATAGCAATGACGGAGAACTATTTTGCATTTAAGGGGATTTTTTACAAACAAATCAAAGGGGTGGCCATGGGATCTTCCATGGCCCCGGATGTAGCTAATTTATACGTGGCAGACTTTGAGAGAAAGTACCTTAAATCTCATCCATTTCAATCCAATATTCGTCTTTGGAGGAGATATATTGACGATGTCTTGGTAATATGGGATGGTACTGAACATATGCTATTGGAATTTTTTGAGTGGCTCAACACATTAGATTCAAACCTTCAATTTGACGGTACATTCAGTAATGATCAAATAGCATACTTGGATATCAAGATAAAGAAAGGAGAAACAGGATTTCTCACGGAAACTATATCGCAAACCTACAGACAGAAATACACTGTTACAGTACGATAGTTTCCACAATGCGTCCTTAAAAAATAATTTGCCGGTAGGTCAGTTTCTCAGAGTCAGGAGGCTATGTACCACGGATAAAGATTTTGAGAAACATGCTACTGATATGCAACACAGATTCCAACAACGCGGTTATCCTAAGCGTTGCATTAAGGATGCCTACTATAGGGCCAGTACTACAGATAGAGGGTCACTGTTACAGAAAAAAGAACGTCCAAAACAAGATAGAATTGTTTGTTCTCTGACCTTCACCAACTATACTATAGAGATTACCAATATTTTAAGGCAGCAGTGGGATCTACTTACACCTTTATTAGCTTTTGCAAATAAGAAGGTTATGGTAGCACACAAACGCAATCCGAAACTTTCTGACATATTAGTACCATCTGCCCTTCCGTTTCGCAAACCAATTCCGAAATTAAAGGGCCACTTCAAGTGCGGTGGCTGTTCAGTCTGTACCCATGTTATTACAACCAAGGAGGTGTTTATCCACCCTGTCTCACATCACAAGGTATATATACAGACTTTTTCTAATTGTAAAACAGAACACGTGATTTATTTCATAGTGTGCCCATGTAATTTACTCTATGTAGGTAAGACCAAGAGACAGGTGCGCACTAGAATAATAGAACACAGGAGTTGTATACAGAGAGGAATACCAGACAAGCCATTGGTAGCTCACTGGAAAGATAAGAATCACACTATCAGTGATCTGAAATATTTAGTTTTGAGAGTAGTTACGCCAAATTGGAGAGGGGGAGACATTAATAAAGCATTGTTAAAATTAGAACAACGATATATCTATGAATTGGACAGTTTGGAACCTAAGGGCTGAATCAAGAAATAGATCTATCAGTTTTTTGTGATTATATTAGTTTTAGACATTCTTAATTAAGACCATCCTGTTTTTGACTTCATAAAAGATGTACTAAATAATCCATCTTCTGGTTTTTAGGATGTTGTCTACCAGATAGATGTCTTTGCAACCATCTCAAACCACCAGTTCAATCTTATGCACAATACCGTGTTTTGATCCTCTATAGACATTGCCCAAGATTTGTTTCTAACACATACACATTGCCTCTGAGGAGTTTTTTCTGCCCTGTAATTTGATCTTAGCCACGCCCCCTTTTTTTGGCACGCTTCTCAGCGTCTACAAAAACTTAGTTTCATTATCAGCTGAGCTTTCACAATTTTTAACGGAGTCTGTGCTTTTCCTGAAGCTTACTCTGCTAGGTAATTGTTTTTCCATTTAACTTCTCAGTGGTTTGGCTCGTTTTCTAACAGTATATCGAGTTATTGCATACATCCCTTTGATACAGCACTTCTCATTTTGCTTGGATTAACATCTTTCCTGGCTTATGGCTTGTCTTATTATAATCATTTCAACTATGTGATAGATCCTCCATAAGTCTTTTGTGCACACTATATATCTTCGGGTTAGTTACGTCGGGGCTTAGAAAGCATTACTTTCCTCTCTGCCTACAATCACTTGAGCAATTTCGGTTTGTACGAAAATGTGAGGGTCTCACAACAAACTTTCATAAGTACTTCCGTGATTACTTTTAGTCCTCTAGACACGGTTTCTTTGAACCACAGTCTGTTTTTTAGCAGTAAGATTTTACATCCATTTCACAAGTATTGCATGTGTTTGTTGGTTTGAGTCATTTTTAACATCGGGGGTGATAGGACTTGCACTGCTTCTCCAGGACCAAGCAGGAAGTCAGTCCTCACTTATGGGTGACGTCGGCGCCGACGGAGCCCTCGCGGAGCAATTTTCCCCAGCTTTCAAAGAAAGCCTTTGGGAATTGCAGCGCGCATGCGCGGTCGTCTTCCCGCCCGAGGGTGCCATCTTAGCCAGTCTTCTTTTTTCCGCGGAGCCCTACAGACGTCCCCGTCTTGTCCCCGCGAAAAAGTTGATTTTCTTCTTTGTTTTATCCTTTTTTCTTTCGGTTCGACGCCGATCGTTTTCCCGCCCGGACTCGCGACGCCGGTCTCGAGTCCGCTTACTTTTTTCGGTTTTTCTGACTTAGTCAGCTTTCGTTTTCGGTTTCCCTGGCAGCCCGGTCCTTTGACCTCGCAGGGGCCCTTTTTCCCCGATGGCTGCCAGTGGGTTTAAGCGGTGTGGTCGGTGTGACCGAAATATGTCACTAACCGACACACACGACTTTTGCCTCCGCTGTCTGGGCCCGGATCATGAGGAACTGATCTGTGGGCCCTGCAGCAAACTGTCCTCAAAGGAGTTGAGGAGTCGGCGGCATCAGCGTGAGAGAATCTTCGCTGACCCCAGCCGTACCCGGACCTCGTCGGAGGCCTCCGCGTCGAAAGGCTCCAGCTCGGACCGTCGCCGGAGCTCCTCCGACCGGGGTTCTCCCTCCGGGGACCATCGTCGGAAGGAAAAACCCGCGAGGGCGGCGTCGGTGGACGCTCCTGGTTCCGCGAGGGCCAGGTCGCATAGCCCCGACAGCCGCCCCGGGTCCTTGGAGAAGGAAGACATCCCGAAGCGACCTCGCCTGGAGTCGGAGATGCCTGCCCGGGTAAGTCCTGTGGTCCTTCTGGACTCGCCTCCGCGACAGCCGACGTCGGGCCCGATGCCGTCGGTGCCCGAGTCGGGGGCTGCTGGGTCACCTGAGCTCGGACTCAGGTTGACGGCCTTGGAGAGCAGACTGTCTGCCTTCATGGACCAGCAGAGGGCACTGCTCGCTGGCGCCGCTGCCCCGACCGCCGGGACGTCGACGTCCAAGTCGACCCCGGAGACCGAGCCGATCCTCGAGTCGATGAGAACTCGAGTCGATCCTCGGTCGAGGTCACCCTCGGCCTCCCGTTCGGGACCGAGGTCGCCGACGCCGACTCCCTCGACGTCGGGGCGGCTGGCGCCGCACCCTGCCCGGGCCGACCCCACCGAGTCCTCGTCGGAGTCGGTCTGGGAGTCTGAGGAGGAAGAGTCAGCGTAGTTACTCACCTGTAACAGGTGTTCTCCAGGAGCAGCAGGAATCAGTCCTCACTTATGGGTGACGTCGGCGCCGACGGAGCCCTCGCGGAGCAATTTTCCCCAGCTTTCAAAGAAAGCCTTTGGGAATTGCAGCGCGCATGAGCGGTCGTCTTCCCGCCCGAGGGTGCCATCTTAGCCAGTCAGATGACATAGCTAAAAAAGACAGCATAAAAAATTTGCAAAAAGAACATAAGCAGACGATTGCAACTCCAAGGGGAGGAGGGAGGGTAGTGAGGACTGATTCCTGCTGCTCCTGGAGAACACCTGTTACAGGTGAGTAACTACGCTTTCTCCAGGACCAAGCAGGAAGTCAGTCCTCACTTATGGGACTCCCAAGCTCAAGGCTACCGGAGACCCTAAGCACAAAAATGAGCTCCCTCTAGCTCAGCAGCACAGAAGGATAGAATCTTCGCTGAATTATCACCCACCGGTAGCCCACATCCGGGATGGAGGGTAGGAGTTGCTCAGACCTCAAAGAGATTACGGAGGACTGCCTGTCCGAAAGCACTGTCCCTACGGGACTCCCTCTCGAGACAGTAATGGACCGCAAAAGTCTGGCTCGAAGACCAAGTAGCGGCCCGGCAGATGTCTGCCAGCGGAACAGAGCGGAGGTAAGCCACTGACGTGGCCTTTGCCCAAACGCAATGAGCCGTGACTCGACTTTCTAAGGAGAGTCCGGCTGCCCCATAAGCCCAAGAGATACAGTCCGCAACCCAGATGGACAGAGTACGCTTGGAGACCGGGAGCCCCAATCTATTGGGGTCAAAAGACACAAAAAGCTGAGCAGCTTTACGGTGCTCCCGCGTACGGTCAAGGTAGAAGTTCAGAGCCCTTCTACAGTCCAGGGTATGGAGGACCGTCTCAGCTCGGCTGGAGTGTGGTCTGGGAAAGAAGGTTGGAAGTACCACCTCCTGATTGATGTGAAAAGGGGAGACCACTTTAGGCAGAAATTTCGGATGAGTCCGTAGGACTACCCTATTTTTGTAGAACCGAGTGTAAGGGGGATCAGACACGAGGGCCTGCAATTCACTTACGCGTCTAGCGGAAGTGAGGGCTATCAAGAACAGTGTTTTCCAAGACAGAAAACGGGAGAGAACAGGTAGCCATAGGTTCAAAAGGCGGACAGGTGATCCGCTGCAACACCACATTCAGGTCCCAGTCAGGCGCTGGCGGGCGCAGAGGTGGTTTAAGTAGAAGGAGACCTCGGAGAAACCTCGCTACGAGAGGGTCATTGGAGAGAGGTCTGCCGTCCACCGGCACATGATGTGCTGAAAGAGCACTGAGGTGAACTTTGACGGAGTTGGACTTAAGTCCCAGATTAGAGAGGTGCAGCAAGTACTGCAAGATCACCGACACCGGGCAGGAGAAGGGATCCTGAGACTGTTGGGTACACCAGACTGCAAAGCGACGCCATTTAAGGGCGTAGCATTTGCGGGTAGAAGGCCGTCGCGAAGCCAAGACGACCTCCTCCACTTCCGCCGGCAGGAGAAGGGGAGCAAGGACTACCCTCTCAGCAGCCAGGCCATGAGGTTGAGAGACCTGAGGTTGGGGTGCAGGAGGGACCCCTGATCCTGAGTGAGGAGATCCGGTTGTACCCCCAGAGGGATTGGATCCTCCACCGCCAGTTGCAGCAGGAGCGGAAACCACGGCTGCCTGGGCCAGCGAGGGGCCACCAGGATCATGAAGGCTTTGTCTCGGAGAACCTTGAAAAGAGTCCGAGAGACTAGCGGGATGGGAGGGAAAGCATACAGAAGGCTCCCCGACCATGAGATCAGAAAGGCGTCCGCCGCCACCCGAAGGGGGTGTGGCTGACGAGAGCAGAAGCGAGGAAGTTGCCGGTTGTGAGGACTGGCAAAGAGATCTACCGTGGGGAGACCCCACTTGAGGAAGAGCTTCTGAACCACCAAGGGATCCAGACGCCACTCGTGCGGCTGGAGGACCCTGCTGAGTTTGTCTGCAAGGCAATTTTCTTGGCCCGGAAGATAAACCGCCTTGAGGAGAATGCCGTGACTGACGGCCCAAGAGCAGAGCTTCTGTGCCTCCCAGCAGAGGAGGAAGGAGCCCGTGCCCCCCTGCTTGTTCACGTAGAACATGGCAACTTGATTGTCCGTCTGGACAAGGACGGATTGGTGGGAAGTCAGGTGGGAGAAGGCCTTGAGAGCTAGGCGGATCGCCCTGAGCTCCAGGAAGTTGATCTGCTGAGCAGACTCCCACGTGGTCCAGAGGCCCTGAGTACGTGCCTCCTGGCAATGTGCTCCCCAGCCCAGGAGGGATGCATCGGTGGTCAGCACCCGGGTCGGCTGAGGTGACTGGAAAGGCATTCCGAATATCAGGTTCGGCTGCCGGAGCCACCACCGGAGAGACGAGACCAGCGGCTCGGAGACGTGCACTAGGTCCGCTAGGCCGCCTGTGGCTTGTCGCCACTGCTGGCGGAGACACCATTGAGCTGACCGCATATTCAGGCGGGCATTGGGGGTCACATGGACGGTGGAAGCCATATGGCCGAGCAGTCTCAGGAAGCGCCTGGCGGAGACCAGGGGCTGGCTGCGAAAGCGGTCGGCTAGGTCCATGAGCCGTTGAGCCCTGTCGAGCGGTAGGTACGCTCGTGCCCGAGGAGTGTGCAGCCTTGCGCCGATGAACTCGAGATCCTGTGAGGGGAGCAAAGTGGACTTTGCGAAGTTTATAACAAAGCCCAAGTGCTGCAGCAGAGTCACCGTGCGGCACGTGGTGTTGGTGACCTCCTGAGCGGACGCTGCTCTGATGAGCCAGTCGTCGAGGTACGGAAAGACATAGAGGCCGTGAAGCCGGAGATGGGCCGCCACGACCGCGAGACATTTTGTGAAGACTCGCGGTGCGGAGGATAGGCCAAAGGGCAGTACTCTGTACTGGTAATGATTTCCTGCCACCACAAACCTTAGGTATTGGCGGTGGCTTGGGTGGATGAGGATGTGCGTGTAGGCATCCTTTAGATCCAAGGAGCATAGCCAATCTCCCTGCTGGAGGTAGGGCAGAAGGATTCCAAGGGTAAGCATTTTGAACTTCTCCCGCACAAGGAACTTGTTGAGGTTGCGCAAGTCCAGGATGGGTCTGAGGCCCCCTGTTCTCTTTGGTATCAGAAAATACCTCGAATAAAAGCCTTGACCTCTCAGGTGGTGTGGCACCGGTTTCCACCGCCTGTTCCTGCAGAAGACCTGCTAACTCCTGAAGGAGCAACTCCCTGTGCAGAGGGGGGCGCGGAGGTTCTCCCGGAAAATAGGAGGGAGGGACCTGATGGAAGTGGAGAAGGTAGCCTTCTCGCACGACCTGAAGTACCCAGGCATCTGCGGTGATGCTGGACCACCTGTGGGCGAAGTGAACCAGCCGGCCTCCGGTGCTGGGAGGAACCAGCGGGGGGGGGGAGAGGCTTTGCTGAGCGAGTCAAAAGCCCCCACCCTGCTGAGCAGGGGCTGGTGGTGCAGGCTTGGGGGCTTGCTGCCTACGGGACCCGTTACCCCGTCCCTTGGCCTGCTGGCCCTGTTGGGGAGCTGCAGGGGCCTGATAATGGGGGTATTGTTTGTAGGCAGCCGCCTTCCTCGGGTAAAAGGACTTTTTCCCCGAGCCCTTCTTTTTCTGGGGAGGGGCGGAGGTCTTCCTAGAAAGCCTGGTCCTGGTGAGAGTCTCAGTCTCAATTTGTGCAGCCTTTTCCGCCATGGGCTTGCCAAAGAGGTTTTCGCCTCGGCAGGGGACATCGACCAACTTGTCCTGTACCCAGGGCTCAAGGTCTGACGACTGAAGCCAAGCCTGTCGGCGGGCACCGATGCCGGCTGCGGCTACTCGAGCCGAGGCCTCAAAGCCATCATAGGCTGCTCGGGACATGAACTTTGAGCATTCCCGAATGCCCGTGGACAAGGCTAGGAACCTCCGCAAGGGCTCCTCGGAGAGACCAGCGGAGAATCCGGCTAGCTCTTTAGCCAGATCCCGGAGATACATGCCCATGTAGAGCTGGTAAGTCTGGACACGACATGCGAGCATAGAGCCCTGGAAGCACTTCTTGCCAAGGCCATCCAGGTTACGGGCCTCCCTTCCAGGAGGCACCGAGGAGTGCATCTTCTGGCTCTTGAGACGATGCATGGCCGATTCCACTACCATGGAATGGTGTGGCAGCTGTGCCTTCTGAAAGCCAGGGCTCTTGCGGACCCGATAGATAGAATCGACCCGCTTGCTCAGGACCGGCGAGGAGGCCGGACTCTCCCACATGCGGAAGAGTAGTCGTTCCAGCATAGGAGAAACCGGCACAGTAAAGTGTTCCCTCGCGGGAGAGTCATACTGGAGGGCGTCGAGCTCTTCGGCTCGAGGCTCCTCCTCGGGATCCGCAGGGAAGGCCAAAGCCTTGGCCATATCCCTAACGAAGTCCGAGAACCGGGCATCCTCCGGGGGGGACTGCTTCCGAGGCTCGGACCCGGTGAGTCCGATGGGACACACCGAGTCCGGAAAGAATCAGGTGACTCTTCCTCCTCAGACTCCCAGACCGACTCCGACGAGGACTCGGTGGGGTCGGCCCGGGCAGGGTGCGGCGCCAGCCGCCCCGACGTCGAGGGAGTCGGCGTCGGCGACCTCGGTCCCGAACGGGAGGCCGAGGGTGACCTCGACCGAGGATCGACTCGAGTTCTCATCGACTCGAGGATCGGCTCGGTCTCCGGGGTCGACTTGGACGTCGACGTCCCGGCGGTCGGGGCAGCGGCGCCAGCGAAGCCAGCGAGCAGTGCCCGCTGCTGGTCCATGAAGGCAGACAGTCTGCTCTCCAAGGCCGTCAACCTGATTCCGAGCTCAGGTGACCCAGCAGCCCCCGACTCGGGCCCCGACGGCGTCGGGCCCGACGTCGGCTGTCGCGGAGGCGAGTCCAGAAGGACCACAGGACTTACCCGGGCAGGCATCTCCGACTCCAGGCGAGGTCGCTTCGGGATGTGTTCCTTCTCCAAGGACCCGGGGCGGCTGTCGGGGCTATGCGACCTGGCCCTCGCGGAACCAGGAGCGTCCACCGACGCCGCCCTCGCGGGTTTTTCCTTCCGACGATGGTCCCCGGAGGGAGAACCCCGGTCGGAGGAGCTCCGGCGACGGTCCGAGCTGGAGCCTTTCGACGCGGAGGCCTCCGACGAGGTCCGGGTACGGCTGGGGTCAGCGAAGATTCTCTCACGCTGATGCCGCCGACTCCTCAACGCCTTTGAGGACAGTTTGCTGCAGGGCCCACAGATCAGTTCCTCATGATCCGGGCCCAGGCAGCGGAGGCAAAAGTCGTGTGTGTCGGTTAGTGACATATTTCGGTCACACCGACCACACCGCTTAAACCCACTGGCAGCCATCGGGGGAAAAAGGGCCCCTGCGAGGTCAAAGGACCGGGCTGCCAGGGAAACCGAAAACGAAAGCTGACTAAGTCAGAAAAACCGAAAAAAGTAAGCGGACTCGAGACCGGCGTCGCGAGTCCGGGCGGGAAAACGATCGGCGTCGAACCGAAAGAAAAAAGGATAAAACAAAGAAGAAAATCAACTTTTTCGCGGGGACAAGACGGGGACGTCTGTAGGGCTCCGCGGAAAAAAAGAAGACTGGCTAAGATGGCACCCTCGGGCGGGAAGACGACCGCGCATGCGCGCTGCAATTCCCAAAGGCTTTCTTTGAAAGCTGGGGAAAATTGCTCCGCGAGGGCTCCGTCGGCGCCGACGTCACCCATAAGTGAGGACTGACTTCCTGCTTGGTCCTGGAGAAACCTGATTCTTTCCGGACTCGGTGTGTCCCATCGGACTCACCGGGGTCCGAGCCTCGGAAGCAGTCCCCCCCGGAGGATGCCCGGTTCTCGGACTTCGTTAGGGATATGGCCAAGGCTTTGGCCTTCCCTGCGGATCCCGAGGAGGAGCCTCGAGCCGAAGAGCTCGACGCCCTCCAGTATGACTCTCCCGCGAGGGAACACTTTACTGTGCCGGTTCCTCCTATGCTGGAACGACTACTCTTACGCATGTGGGAGAGTCCGGCCTCCTCGCCGGTCCTGAGCAAGCGGGTCGATTCTATCTATCGGGTCCGCAAGAGCCCTGGCTTTCAGAAGGCACAGCTGCCACACCATTCCATGGTAGTGGAATCGGCCATGCATCGTCTCAAGAGCCAGAAGATGCACTCCTCGGTGCCTCCTGGAAGGGAGGCCCATAACCTGGATGGCCTTGGCAAGAAGTGCTTCCAGGGCTCTATGCTCGCATGTCGTGTCCAGACTTACCAGCTCTACATGGGCATGTATCTCCGGGATCTGGCTAAAGAGCTAGCCGGATTCTCCGCTGGTCTCTCCGAGGAGCCCTTGCGGAGGTTCCTAGCCTTGTCCACGGGCATTCGGGAATGCTCAAAGTTCATGTCCCGAGCAGCCTATGATGGCTTTGAGGCCTCGGCTCGAGTAGCCGCAGCCGGCATCGGTGCCCGCCGACAGGCTTGGCTTCAGTCGTCAGACCTTGAGCCCTGGGTACAGGACAAGTTGGTCGATGTCCCCTGCCGAGGCGAAAACCTCTTTGGCAAGCCCATGGCGGAAAAGGCTGCACAAATTGAGACTGAGACTCTCACCAGGACCAGGCTTTCTAGGAAGACCTCCGCCCCTTCCCAGAAAAAGAAGGGCTCGGGGAAAAAGTCCTTTTACCCGAGGAAGGCGGCTGCCTACAAACAATACCCCCATTATCAGGCCCCTGCAGCTCCCCAACAGGGCCAGCAGGCCAAGGGACGGGGTAACGGGTCCCGTAGGCAGCAAGCCCCCAAGCCTGCACCACCAGCCCCTGCTCAGCAGGGTGGGGGCTTTTGACTCGCTCAGCATAGCCTCTCCCCCCCGCTGGTTCCTCCCAGCACCGGAGGCCGGCTGGTTCACTTCGCCCACAGGTGGTCCAGCATCACCGCAGATGCCTGGGTACTTCAGGTCGTGCGAGAAGGCTACCTTCTCCACTTCCATCAGGTCCCTCCCTCCTATTTTCCGGGAGAACCTCCGCGCCCCCCTCTGCACAGGGAGTTGCTCCTTCAGGAGTTAGCAGGTCTTCTGCAGGAACAGGCGGTGGAACCGGTGCCACACCACCTGAGAGGTCAAGGCTTTTATTCGAGGTATTTTCTGATACCAAAGAGAACAGGGGGCCTCAGACCCATCCTGGACTTGCGCAACCTCAACAAGTTCCTTGTGCGGGAGAAGTTCAAAATGCTTACCCTTGGAATCCTTCTGCCCTACCTCCAGCAGGGAGATTGGCTATGCTCCTTGGATCTAAAGGATGCCTACACGCACATCCTCATCCACCCAAGCCACCGCCAATACCTAAGGTTTGTGGTGGCAGGAAATCATTACCAGTACAGAGTACTGCCCTTTGGCCTATCCTCCGCACCGCGAGTCTTCACAAAATGTCTCGCGGTCGTGGCGGCCCATCTCCGGCTTCACGGCCTCTATGTCTTTCCGTACCTCGACGACTGGCTCATCAGAGCAGCGTCCGCTCAGGAGGTCACCAACGCCACGTGCCGCACGGTGACTCTGCTGCAGCACTTGGGCTTTGTTATAAACTTCGCAAAGTCCACTTTGCTCCCCTCACAGGATCTCGAGTTCATCGGCGCAAGGCTGCACACTCCTCGGGCACGAGCGTACCTACTGCTCGACAGGGCTCAACGGCTCATGGACCTAGCCGACCGCTTTCGCAGCCAGCCCCTGGTCTCCGCCAGGCGCTTCCTGAGACTGCTCGGCCATATGGCTTCCACCGTCCATGTGACCCCCAATGCCCGCCTGAATATGCGGTCTGCTCAATGGTGTCTCCGCCAGCAGTGGCGACAAGCCACAGGCGGCCTAGCGGACCTAGTGCGCGTCTCCGAGCCGCTGGTCTCGTCTCTCCGGTGGTGGCTCCGGCAGCCGAACCTGATATTCGGAATGCCTTTCCAGTCACCTCAGCCGACCCGGGTGCTGACCACCGATGCATCCCTCCTGGGCTGGGGAGCACATTGCCAGGAGGCACGTACTCAGGGCCTCTGGACCACGTGGGAGTCTGCTCAGCAGATCAACTTCCTGGAGCTCAGGGCGATCCGCCTAGCTCTCAAGGCCTTCTCCCACCTGACTTCCCACCAATCCGTCCTTGTCCAGACGGACAATCAAGTAGCCATGTTCTACGTGAACAAGCAGGGGGGCACGGGCTCCTTCCTCCTCTGCCGGGAGGCACAGAAGCTCTGCTCTTGGGCCGTCAGTTCCGGCATTCTCCTCAAGGCGGTTTATCTTCCGGGCCAAGAAAATTGCCTTGCAGACAAACTCAGCAGGGTCCTCCAGCCGCACGAGTGGCGTCTGGATCCCTTGGTGGTTCAGAAGCTCTTCCTCAAGTGGGGTCTCCCCACGGTAGATCTCTTTGCCAGTCCTCACAACCGGCAACTTCCTCGCTTCTGCTCTCGTCAGCCACACCCCCTTCGGGTGGCGGCGGACGCCTTTCTGATCTCATGGTCGGGGAGCCTTCTGTATGCTTTCCCTCCCATCCCGCTAGTCTCTCGGACTCTTTTCAAGGTTCTCCGAGACAAAGCCTTCATGATCCTGGTGGCCCCTCGCTGGCCCAGGCAGCCGTGGTTTCCGCTCCTGCTGCAACTGGCGGTGGAGGATCCAATCCCTCTGGGGGTACAACCGGATCTCCTCACTCAGGATCAGGGGTCCCTCCTGCACCCCAACCTCAGGTCTCTCAACCTCATGGCCTGGCTGCTGAGAGGGTAGTTCTTGCTCCCCTTCTCCTGCCGGCGGAAGTGGAGGAGGTCGTCTTGGCTTCGCGACGGCCTTCTACCCGCAAATGCTACGCCCTTAAATGGCGTCGCTTTGCAGTCTGGTGTACCCAACAGTCTCAGGATCCCTTCTCCTGCCCGGTGTCGGTGATCTTGCAGTACTTGCTGCACCTCTCTAATCTGGGACTTAAGTCCAACTCCGTCAAAGTTCACCTCAGTGCTCTTTCAGCACATCATGTGCCGGTGGACGGCAGACCTCTCTCCAATGACCCTCTCGTAGCGAGGTTTCTCCGAGGTCTCCTTCTACTTAAACCACCTCTGCGCCCGCCAGCGCCTGACTGGGACCTGAATGTGGTGTTGCAGCGGATCACCTGTCCGCCTTTTGAACCTATGGCTACCTGTTCTCTCTCCGTTTTCTGTCTTGGAAAACACTGTTCTTGATAGCCCTCACTTCCGCTAGACGCGTAAGTGAATTGCAGGCCCTCGTGTCTGATCCCCCTTACACTCTGTTCTACAAAAATAGGGTAGTCCTACGGACTCATCCGAAATTTCTGCCTAAAGTGGTCTCCCCTTTTCACATCAATCAGGAGGTGGTACTTCCAACCTTCTTTCCCAGACCACACTCCAGCCGAGCTGAGACGGTCCTCCATACCCTGGACTGTAGAAGGGCTCTGAACTTCTACCTTGACCGTACGCGGGAGCACCGTAAAGCTGCTCAGCTTTTTGTGTCTTTTGACCCCAATAGATTGGGGCTCCCGGTCTCCAAGCGTACTCTGTCCATCTGGGTTGCGGACTGTATCTCTTGGGCTTATGGGGCAGCCGGACTCTCCTTAGAAAGTCGAGTCACGGCTCATTGCGTTCGGGCAAAGGCCACGTCAGTGGCTTACCTCCGCTCTGTTCCGCTGGCAGACATCTGCCGGGCCGCTACTTGGTCTTCGAGCCAGACTTTTGCGGTCCATTACTGTCTCGAGAGGGAGTCCCGTAGGGACAGTGCTTTCGGACAGGCAGTCCTCCGTAATCTCTTTGAGGTCTGAGCAACTCCTACCCTCCATCCCGGATGTGGGCTACCGGTGGGTGATAATTCAGCGAAGATTCTATCCTTCTGTGCTGTTGAGCTAGAGGGAGCTCATTTTTGTGCTTAGGGTCTCCGGTAGCCTTGAGCTTGGGAGTCCCATAAGTGAGGACTGACTTCCTGCTTGGTCCTGGAGAAAGCGTAGTTACTCACCTGTAACAGGTGTTCTCCAGGAGCAGCAGGAATCAGTCCTCACTACCCTCCCTCCTCCCCTTGGAGTTGCAATCGTCTGCTTATGTTCTTTTTGCAAATTTTTATGCTGTCTTTTTTTAGCTATGTCATCTGACTGGCTAAGATGGCACCCTCGGGCGGGAAGACGACCGCGCATGCGCGCTGCAATTCCCAAAGGCTTTCTTTGAAAGCTGGGGAAAATTGCTCCGCGAGGGCTCCGTCGGCGCCGACGTCACCCATAAGTGAGGACTGATTCCTGCTGCTCCTGGAGAACACCTGTTACAGGTGAGTAACTACGCTTTATGTTTACCTTATATTAAATGGTGACTCTCTGAACGTTTTCTCCTCATGAACAATGATAGTTTCACCATTAGGTTTCTATCTCGAACTGACCTTCTTCATTATTATCCTCTCTCCAGATACATTGGACATTTATCACATCGCTGCGACGGCGCTACAATCATTAAAATAGGATCGCGTCTACAATTTAAGAGATTCACTCTGGTGTAGTGAGTAGTGCCTCAGTCCACTGACATTAGCTTTTAGTCCCTAAGGGGTTTTTTAACAGTGCAGTATGAACACAATAATAGTCTACTATCTTCAAACCCTGATTTGTCCCAGTATTATATAGTTCTTATACACTATTTTCTATACACTATTTTTAATTTGGTTTTAACCTCATAAGGTTTTTAACATCATGGTGACAACACAATGTTTATTCTCATCATTCCTCTTATATAATATGAGTCAAACACCCATTGCATTTCCTACAGTTCTAAGTCTGTATTGAGATAAGTCTTCTCCTCACTCAGTGTTTTATTTATTGTATTTTTATCAGGACATTTTACAGTTGAGACCTTGGCTATTTGCCCCTCTTAACTTTACTATTTGATGACCTGCTGGTGTGTGTTGAGTGAGTAAAATTATAATTATGAGTTCCTTAATTTACCTATCCTCCTTTCTTTTAAATGTTTTTATCCGGCCTAGTCTCAAGTTTCCTCACTTATTTATTGGTTTTATGTTTCCTTCTGCCCTGCGTTGTTTTAAAATGTTTTTTAACATTTTTTTATATGTTCTCACCACTATGGTTCAGTTATCTCATGTCTACACTATATTTGTTATTGGGTATACTATATAATGTAGTTATAGATATCAATATGTTTATTAACAATTTGTATATATGTTTTTAATTATTTATATTTTTAACTATTTATTTATTTATTTATTTATTTACTTTGAGAGTCACAGGATTAAGATATGTTAATTTTTAACATCATGCCCGGTTAGCTTCATCTTGGTTTATGTTTTCTTTTCGCCTTTTTTCTAATGTTTTTACCATGGTTTTAATATATTGTGTTTATTATATGTTTGTGAGTGATTTCAACCCCCTGAGGAAGGCAATCCGCCGAAACGCGTTGGGGATCACTAATAAAAGCATCTGTGTCATCACCACTCTTGCTCCTTGTGTTTCCCGACCAGAGGGGAAGCCATTTTGGACCAGTCCTTAGTGGACCATCAGATCTGGTGCAAGAGATAAGGGTGTTGGGGCTCTTGGCAGTAGTGATCATAGCATGATCGTGTTTGATTTAATTAATGGTGGAGAGATGGTAAAGAAATCCACAGGACTACATTTTAACTTTCGAAAAAGAGACTATGATAAAATGAGGAAAATAGTTGAGCAAAAACTAAAAGGAGCAGTTGCAAAGGTTAAAGACTTACATCAAGCTTGGGTGTTTAAAACTTTGTTCCACGCTTTAAGAAAAGTGGAAGGAAGTCCAATAAACTGCCAGCATGGTTTAAAGGTGAGGTCAGAGAGGCAGCTGTTGCCAAAAAAGCATCTTTCAGGAAACGGAGTGGAGGAGTGGCCTAGTGCTTGGGGCAAGGTACTTCAGGCCGGAAGGTCGGGGGTTCAAATCCCACTAGAGGACAGCAACCTTGGGCCGGAAGTACTGGGGTTTCTAGTCCCACAGGTGCTCCTTGTGGTCTTGGGCAAGCCACTTAATCCTCCATAGCCCATGTTCCCTGTAATATAGTTATCTCCAAGTTATAATGCCCTGTTCAATGTAATTTCAGTTTGTTCAGTGTAAACCACACTGATGCAGAATAGCGCGGTATATAAGATAATGTAAATAAATAAAATAAATAAATGGAAAAAGGAGCCAAATGATGAAAACTGGAAATAGCACAAGCACTGGCAAGTCAAATGCAAGGCATTGATAAGGCAGGCAAAGGGAGAATTTGAGAAGAAGCTTGCTGTGGAAGCAAAAACATGTAATAAAGACTTTTTCAAGTACATTCGTAGCAAAAAAACCTGTGAGAGAGTCAGTTGGACCATTAGATGATAGAGGGGTAAAAGGGGCACTAAGAAGGGACAAGGCCATAGCAGAGAGACTGAATGAATTCTTTGCTTTGGTCTTTACTGAGGAAGAGGTTGGGATGTTACCCATGACTGAAGTGGTATTTAAAGGTGATACTGCGGAAGAATTGAAAGAAATATTGATACACCGGGTAGATATATTACAACTATTTGATAAAGTGAAGAGTAGCAAATCACCTGGCCCGGATGGTATGCATCCAAGGGTGTGGAAAGAACAGAAATATGAGATTGCAGACCTACTTTTAGTAATCTATTTTAATGATAGTTCACAATCTGTAATACCTGAAGATTGAAGGATGGCCAATGTAACGCCAATTTTTAAAAAGAGTTCCAGGGGTGATCCGGGAAACTATAGACCGGTGAGCCTGACGTCAGTACCGGGAAAAATGGTAGAAACCATAATAAAGAACAAAATTACTGAACATGTAGATAGTCATGGCTTAATGGGAGACAGCCAACATGGCTTTAGACAAGGAAGATCTTGTCTTACTAATCTGTTTTTTTTTTTTGAAGGTTTGAACAAACAGGTAGACAAATATGAGTCGCTTGATACAGTGTATCGGGACTTTCAGAAAGCCTTTGACAGGGTCCCTCATGAGAGACTATTGGCAAAACTAAAAAGTCATGGGATAGGAGGCAGTGTACTATTGTGGATCAGGAACTGGTTAAAAGATAGAAAGCAGAGGGTAGGGCTAAATGGCCAATTTTCCCAGTGGAGAAAGGTGAATATTGGAGTACCCCAGGGATCTGTGCTGGGTCCGCTGCTTTTTGACATATTCATAAATGACCTGGAAAAGGGAATAACGAGTGAGGTTATCAGATTTGCAGATGACACAAAACCCATGGGGATTGTGGTAAATTGGAAGACTGGGCATCCAAATGGCAGATGAAATTTAATGTGGACAAGTGCAAAGTTATGCACTTATGAAAGAAAAACCCAAATTATGGTTACACGATGCAAGCTTCCACATTAGGAACCCAGGAAAAAGATTTAGGTGTCATCGTGGATAACATGTTAAAACCCTCCACCCAGTGTGCAGCTGCGGCCAAGAGAGCAAATAGAATGCTAGGTATCATAAGGAAAGGAATGGAAAATAAAAAAAAGGATATTGCAATGCCTCTGTATCGTTCCATGGTGCGACTGCACCTTGAGTATTGTGCGCAGCTCTGGTCGCCATAACTTAAAAAGGATATAGCTTTATTAGAAAAGGTACAGAGAAGAGCCACCAGAATGGTAAAGGGGATGGAAGGATACCCCTATGAAGAGAGGCTAAAAAGGTTAGGACTTTTCAACCTGGAAAAGAGACGGCTGAGGGGAGATATAGAGGTCTATAAATTAATGAATGGAGTAGAACAGGTAATCGTAGATCGATTGTTTACATCATCAAAATATAGAAAGACTAGGGGACATGCAGTGAAGCTAGAGGGTAAACTATTTAAGACCAATAAGAGAAAATATTTTTTCACTCAACGTGTAATCAAACTCTGGAATTTATTACCTGAGGATGTAGTAAAAGCTGTTAGTGTAGCTGTGTTTAAAAAAGGTTTGGACAAGTTCCCGGAGGAAAGGTACAAAAACCATTATTAAAAGGGACCTGCGATATCACTGCTTGACCCAATACAAGCCTTGTGGAACCTGTGTCTTTTGGGGAAACTGCTAGGCAGGGCCATACCGATGGCGAAATGTGCCCTGTGCAGCTTGCACATCGGGCGCGCACCTCCCTCCCCCCCCCCCGCACCCCCATCTAGCCACTTTATGGGGGCGGGAGAGGAGAGGCGTACACCCAATGTGCAAGCCGCCTGCCGCCTGGCACGCTAAGCCAGTCTGGTCCCTCCCGGAGAGACCAGACCTTCTTCGTGTGCCTTCGGGAAGACTTCAGGGGCGCATTTTGACTCTCTGCCGTTGCCTGCTACCGCAGCAGGCAACGGCAGGGAGCCAAAATGCACCCCTGAAGTCTTTGCGGCCGCACCGTTAGCACAGGGCTCGGTACGGTCCTGCTGCTAGGTACTTATGACCTATGTTGGCCACTGTTGGAAACAGGATACTAGGGTTGATGGACCTTGGTCTTTCCCAGTATTGCATATCTTATGTACTTATGCTTGATGGACCTTGGACTGACCCAGTATGGCATATCTTATGTTCTTTTGCTTGATGGACCTTGGACTGACCCAGTATGGCATTTATGTTCTTATGTAGGCTTCTCCTTCCCCCGTCAGTATCAGCCGTCCTGAACCAGTGGGACCACCCCGACCATTTGATGAAGGGCATACCCCTGGGTGATTCTTCATGTCTTCTCTTTTCAAGATACCAGTCTTTTCAGTGGTCAGCTCAGGGCTGTTTGAACAGTGACAATGTGGTGTGGCCCAGCATCCATCACGAGATAAGGATCATTCGCTGAGCTCCTCTGCCTTCGTGCCCTGGTCCAGAGCAGATTGGTTTGGATATTCTCAGACAGTGCAATGGCTGTGGCATATGTCAACAAGCATGGGGCTATGACGAATGCCATAGTGACCCCAGGATTTGACTCTTGTTTCCTTGGGTGGAGAGGATTCTCCTGGCCCCCTCGACACAACACATTGCAGGAGTAGGCATTATGGGAGTGATCTATCTGTCACCACGCTCTCAATCCTGGGGTTTGGGAATGGAGCCAGATGGCATTCCAGGGATTCTGGACTAATGAGGTTGTCCCAAGATAGATCTGATTGTGACCTCAGCCAATGCTAAGGTTTGAAGATTCTTCAGTCACTGCAAGGAGGGAGTTTTCAAGGATGGGTTCGCCCTGGTCCAGCCTTGGCTGAGGAAGTGGCTGTTGTGTCTGTTTCTCCATGACCTCTTGTAAGGCACCTGCTTCACCGCATACAATGCCATCCGAGCCTGGCATCAGACTGTCTGTGGAGACTTTGGTTTGCGGATCTAATGTGGCTCCTGTTAGGACCACCTTTGAGCCTTTGCCATTCCATGGGGCTTTGGAGGCAGGGTCTGATCCTGCTGGACATTCCAGCTGCCTTCTCACTAACAGCTTGGCATTTGAAAAACAATGCTTAGCGCATAAGGGCTATTCTCTAGGACCAAGCAGGAAGTCAGTCCTCAGATATGGGTGATGTCACTGATGGAGCCCGCACGAGAACACTTCCCATCTTCCATAGGAAGTTTTTGGAAGGTGCTCTGTCCATACGTGCTGGTCTTCCCACTCGAAGGAGCTCTTTTTACTTCAGTCTTCTTTTTTTCGCGAACCCTCAGACGTCATCTGTGTCCTGGAATTTAGTTCACTTCTTTTTTTGCTAAGTTTTTGGAATCGTGTGCTATACAGCATCTTCCTGTCATCTCCAGGATTATCGATGCCTTAGTGTTGTGTTTTCTCAGGAGCTTTTTGCCTTTTTCATTTTCAGCGCTTGGGATTTTCCTTTCACACACCCCTGGTCGGTGAGGACATTGGAGTCTCTTGACTTGGTGGAAGCCATCTTCCCTACCATGTCAAAACCAGCCAGTGGCTTCAAGAAGTGCACCCATTGTGGCCGTACCATCTCCATGACGGACTGCATCTCATCTGGTGCCTTCAATGCCTCTGGCCTGACCACGAGCACTCAGACTGTGCTCTCTGCTGGCAGATGCGCAAGGGACTTAAAAAGTGGGAACTGCAGCGGGAATCGCTGTTTGGTTCCGAGGCATTGACATCGGCTCTGACGTCAACATTGACACTCTCAAAGGCTTTGGCTTTGTGCGGAGTCTGGGTCCATTTGGAGCCGAGGGGTTGCAGGGTACCAAAACGGCAGCTCTCCTTTGATAAGGAGTTCACCCTGAAGGACCAGACTTCAACCTTGTCGGACTCAAAGGATGATTCTCCAGGACCAAGCAGGAAGTCAGTCCTCACTTATGGGTGACGTCGCCGACGGAGCCCTCGCGGAGCAATTTCCCCAGCTTTCACAGAAAGCCTTTGGGAATTGCAGCGCGCATGCGCGGTCCTCTTCCCGCCCAGGGATGCCATCTTGCTCAGTCTTCTTTTTTCCGCGGAGCCCTACAGACATGTCTGTTAACGCCGCTGAAAAGTTGATTTCTTTGATTTGTTTCGTTAAAACATTTTTTTCTCGGTTCGTGTGTTCCTCTTCCCGCCGGGCCTCGATATCCCTATTGGGCCCATTTACATTTTGTTTTTTCCCAACTGGCGTTCCCGCCACTTTTCCCTTCATCCCTGGCAGCGCGGTCTTTCGACCTTGCAGGGGCCCTTTTCCCCCCGATGGCTGCCAGCGGTTTTAAAATGTATGATCGCTGTGTCAGGCTCATGTCTCTTACTGACACGCATGACTGCTGCCTCCGCTGCCTTGGGGCCGAGCATGACCCTATGAGCTGCGGCCCGTGCGGCAAGATGTCCTCAAAGGCGCTGCGGAGTCGGCAGTCGCAGAGGGAACGGATCTTCTCTGACTCCGCGCGGACCTCGTCAGAGGCCTCTACACCTCGTGGCTCTGGTTCGGAGCATCGTAGGAGTTCTTCTGAACGGGGCTCCCCCAGCCAGAAGCACCGGCGGGAGAAGCGGCCCGCGAGGGCGGAACCGGGCAGCGAGCCTGGTCCTTCTAGGGCCAGTTCGCTTAGCCCGGTCCGACAACCCGGGCCCTCGGAGGAGGAGAGGCCTTCGAAGATTCCTCGTCTCGGAGTGGAGTCGCCTGGACACGTGAGTGATATAGTCCTCCTGGACTCCCCCACAGATGAGCCGCCGTCGGGGCCCGAGTCGACAGCTTCTGGGTCCTCTGAGCTCGATCTCAGACTGACGACCTTGGAGCGCAGTATATCTGCCTTCATGTACCAGCAGCGGGCATGGATCACCAGCCTCACCAGTGCATCTGCCCAGACCACCGGGACGTCGACGCTCGAGTCGACCCCGGAGGCCGAGCCGATCCTCGAGTCCATACGAGCTCGAGTCGATCCTCGACCTAGGTCTCCCTCGGCTTCCCGTTCGGGACCGAGGTCCTCGACGCCGGCCTCGGCATCGGGGCGGAGGTCCCCGGGCCTCGGCCGCGCGATTCCTCCTCGGAGGAGTCAGGCTGGGACACGGAGGAGGACGAGTCACCCGGTTCTTTTCAGACTCGGTGCGTCCCCTCCGACTCGCCCGAGTCGGAGCCTCGGAGGCGGTCCCCCCCAGAGGATACCCGGTTCTCCGATTTCGTGAGGGATATGGCCAAGGCTTTGGCCTTCCCTGCGGATCCGGAGGAGGAGCCCCGAGCCGAAGAGCTCGAGGCTCTCCAATACGACTTCCCCCCGAGGGAGGCCTTCACTGTACCGGTTCCCCCAATGCTGGAGCGGCTTCTCTTCCGCATGTGGGAGAGCCCAGCCTCGACGCCAGTGTTGAGCAAGCGGATCGATTCCATGTATCGAGTCCGCAAGAGCCCCGGGTTCCAGAAGGTGCAACTTCCACACCACTCCATGGTGGTGGAGTCGGCCATGCATCGACTTAAGAGTCAAAAGATGCACTCCTCGATGCCCCCGGGGAAGGAGGCCCGGAGCCTGGATGCCCTCGGTAGGAAGTGCTTCCAGGGCTCTATGCTTGCTTGTCGGGTCCAGACATATCAGCTGTACATGGGTATGTACCTCCGAGACCTGGCAAAAGAACTTCAGGGTTTCTCTGCCGGTCTCTCCGAGGAACCCCTGCAGCGGTTCCAAGCCTTGTCCTCCGGGATTCGAGAGTGTTCGAAGTTCATTTCTCGAGCGGCCTATGATGGCTTCGAGGCCTCGGCACGAGTAGCCGGAGCCGGCATCGGGGCTCGCCGCCAGGCTTGGCTTCAGTCCTCCGACCTCGAGCCCTGGGTGCAGGACAAGTTGGTCGATGTCCCCTGCAGAGGTGAAAACCTCTTCGGCAAACCCATGGCCGAAAAGGCGGCAGAGCTCGAGTTGGAGACTCTCACCAGGACTCGCCTTTCTAGAAAGTCCTCTACCCCTTCACAGAAGAAGAAGGGCTCGGGGAAAAAGCCCTTTTACCCGAGGAAGGTGTATGCTTATACGCATCACCAACCACAATACCCGGCCACAACCCCCCTTCAGGGGCAGCCGCCTAGGGGACAGGGTAACGGATCCCGGAAGCAGAAAGCCCCCAAATCCGCCACGCAGGCCCCGGCCCAACAGGGTGGGGTTTTTTGACTATGCCAGCATAGCCCCTCCCCCTTAGGGGCCTTCGTCCGGTACGGGGGGTCGTCTGACCCACTTTGCCCACAGGTGGTCAGCCATAACATCCGAGGCCTGGGTATTGCAGGTAGTTCGAGAGGGCTACCTCCTGCATTTTCACCAGGTGCCTCCCACCTACTTCCCAGGGGAGCCTCCGAGACCCCCTCTGCACAGGGACTTACTCCTTCAGGAGCTGCAAAGTCTGCTTCAGGAACGGGCGGTGGAGCCCGTGCCCCAACACTTGTGGGGTCACGGGTTTTACTCGAGGGACTTCCTGGTTCCAAAGAGAACAGGAGGCCTCAGGCCCATTCTAGACCTACGCAACCTCAACAAGTTCCTGCAGCGGGAAAAGTTCAAGATGCTTACCCTTGGAACCCTGCTGCGCTACCTTCAGCGGGGAGATTGGCTATGCTCCTTGGATCTAAAGGATGCTTATACCCACATCCTTATTCATCCGGACCACCGACGATACCTAAGGTTTGTGGTGGCGGGGAATCATTATCAGTACCGGGTACTGCCCTTTGGCCTGTCCTCCGCGCCCAGGGTGTTCACGAAGTGCCTGGCGGTGGTAGCCGCCTTCCTAAGGCTTCAGGGCCCCTTCGTCTTCCCATACCTGGACGATTGGCTCATCCGGGCATCGTCTGCTCCAGGGGTCGCCCAAGCCACCCAGCGTACGGTGACCCTGCTTCAGCACTTGGGCTTCGTCATAAACTTCGAGAAGTCCGCTTTGCTCCCCTCCCAGGACCTCGAGTTCATAGGGGCACGGCTGGACACTCGGCAGGCTCGTGCTTTCTTGCCTCTGGAAAGGGCCAACAGGCTCACGGCTCTAGCCGGCAGGTTCAGCGGCAGGTCGCCGGCCTCGGCCAGACAGTTCCTGCAGCTACTCGGACACATGGCCTCCACGGTCCATGTCACTCCGAACGCCCGTCTACATATGCGGCCTGCTCAGTGGAGCCTTCGCACTCAGTGGCGTCAGGCCACAGGGAGGCTGTCGGACCTGATACAGATTTCCGACCGTCTGGTCTCCTCCCTGCACTGGTGGCTTCACCTGCCCAACCTAGTGCTCGGCATGCCTTTTCAGTCTCCCCCACCGTCCTGGGTGCTCACGACAGATGCCTCCCTCCTGGGATGGGGGGCGCACTGTCGAGGGACATGCACGCAGGGCCTTTGGACGCCTTGGGAGGCCGCCCAGCAGATAAACTTCCTGGAGCTCCAGGCGATCCGCCTAGCTCTGCGGGCCTTCTCTCACCTGACGTTCGGTCAGTCCATACTGGTACAGACGGACAATCAGGTTGCAATGTTCTACGTGAACAAACAGGGGGGAACGGGCTCCCTCCTTCTATGTCGGGAAGCCCGGAGGCTGTGCTCTTGGGCTGTCGATCACGACATCCTCCTCAAAGCGGTTTACCTGCCAGTGCAGGACAACTGCCTGGCGGACAAGCTGAGTTGGATGCTGCTACCGCACGAGTGGAAATTGAACCCCGAGGTGGTCCAGCAGATCTTCCGCCGGTGGGGCTCTCCCACTTTGGATCTTTTTGCCAGTCCCCTGAACAGGCAGCTCCCCAGATTCTGCTCCCGGCACCCCATCCTTCGCGGGAGGCGCCGGATGCTTTCCTCATCCCGTGGTCCACGGGTCTGTTGTATGCCTTACCTCCTACGCCACTGGTGGCCCAGACATTGTTCAAGGTTTCCAGGACAGGGCCTCCGTGATCCTGGTGGCGCCTCGGTGGCCGAGACAGCCGTGGTTCCCTCTGCTACTACAGCTGGCGGTGGACACCCCTCTTCCTCTGGGGTTCCAGCCCGACCTCCTGACCCAGGATCGGGGCACTCTTCTGCACCCCAACCTCAGGGCCCTACACCTGACGGCCTGGCTGCTGAAAGGGTAGTCCTAGCTCCGCTACGGCTAGCCCCGGAGGTGGAAGCCGTCGTCCTAGCTTCTCGGCGTCCCTTCACCTGGAAGTCGTACGCCCTCAAATGGCGTCGCTTCTCGGTCTGGTGTTCTCAGCGATCTGAGGACCCCTTCGCCTGTTTAGTATCGGTGGTGCTGCAATATTTGCTTCACCTCTCCGATCTCGGTCTCAAATCCAACTCTGTCAGAGTCCACCTCAGTGCTCTCTCTGCACATCATTCTCCGGTCGAAGGCCGGCCTCTCTCCTCGCATCCCTTGGTGGCGCGTTTCCTCAGAGGCCTCCTTCTGCTTAAACCTCCGTTTCGCCCCCCAGCCCCTGACTGGGACCTCAACGTGGTTCTGCAAAGGCTTACCTGTCCGCCTTTTGAGCCCATGGCTACCTGCCCTCTCCATTTTCTCTCCTGGAAAACTCTCTTCTTGGTGGCCCTCACTTCCGCGAGGCGCGTGAGTGAGCTACAAGCCCTAGTGTCGGAGCCTCCGTACACTAGGTTCTACAAGAATAGGGTGGTACTGCGGACCCACCCCAAGTTTCTTCCAAAGGTGGTCTCCCCCTTTCACATCAATCAGGAAGTGGTTCTTCCGACCTTCTTTCCCAGGCCGCACGCCAGCCGAGCAGAAACTGTGCTGCACACCCTGGACTGTAGAAGAGCCTTATCCTTCTACCTTGACTGTACGCGAGGGCATAGAAAGGCCGTCCAGCTTTTCGTATCTTTTGACGCCAATCGGTTGGGGGTACCTGTCTCTAAGCGTACTCTGTCCTCCTGGGTAGCCGACTGTATCGCCTGGACTTACGGGGCAGCCGGCCTCTCCTTGGAAAGTCGTGTCACAGCTCACCGGGTCAGGGCGAAGGCCGCGTCTGTGGCTCATCTCCGCTCTGTTCCATTGGCAGACATTTGCCGGGCCGCTAATTGGTCTTCAGGCCAGACCTTTGCGGCTCATTACTGCCTTGAAAGGGAGTCCCGCAGGGACAGCGCTTTCGGTCAGGCAGTTCTCCACAACCTCTTTGAGGTTTAGGCAACTCCTCCCTCCGGCCCTAGTGTTGGGCTACCGGCCGGATTCGTATTCAGAGAAGATTCCTTCCCTCTGTACTGTTGAGCTTGAGGGAGCTCTTTAGGCTTGAGGTCTCCGGTAGCCTTAAGCTTGGGAGTCCCATAAGTGAGGACTGACTTCCTGTTTGGTCCTGGAGAAAGAGTAGTTACTCACCTGTAACAGGTGTTCTCCAGGAGCAGCAGGAATCAGTCCTCACTACCCTCCCTCCTCCCCTTGGAGTTGCAGTCATTCTTATTGCATATTTTTGCTAACTTTTGCTGTCTTTCCGCTATGTCATCAGACTGAGCAAGATGGCATCCCTGGGCGGGAAGGGGACCGCGCATGCGCGCTGCAATTCCCAAAGGCTTTCTGCGAAAGCTGGGGAAATTGCTCCGCGAGGGCTCCGTCGGCGACGTCACCCATAAGTGAGGACTGATTCCTGCTGCTCCTGGAGAACTCCTGTTACAGGTGAGTAACTACTCTTTCTGAGCCCAGGATGAAGGCCCATGAGAAGCAGAGCCCTCTGCGCGACTCCGAAGGCAAGAGCATGGAGCAGCCCTCCAAACTGCCCCACAGGAAAAAGTTGCCTCCTGAGGCCCTGGAGGGCTAGTATGGGACTCCAGAGGCCATGATCATTGAGGATTCTCCACTGAAGACTGTGGCACCAACTCCGGCTGCATCAGAGACCTTTATCATCGTAGAGAGGATGCAGGCCCTCAAGCGTAGCCTCGCTGCATTCATGGCTCAGCAAGCTGCCAGGGACCCAGTGGCCTCAGGTTCCTTGGCACCGGTGATGGTCCCATCCATGGCAGGTGTCTCACCTATAGACATGCAGCCCATCCTAGAGGTCCATGCTCTCTTGGGCAGCTCCCATGAATGTTTGAGGTCCCTCTTGGTGCAATGGGTGTCCCCCTCACCCCTTGAGTGCATCAGTTTTGGATAGATGGGGGCTGAGGACTCCTTCGATTCTGCCAGAGTGCCACTGACGTGATCACCATTCATGGCAGTACTTAGAGTTCCTCTTGGACTCAGACTCTGATTGGTAGACCAAAGAGGAATCTCCAGAGACCACCCATCACTACGATGTCCCCTCTGATTCCTCACCCTCTTACGAGCAATGGATGTTGTCCCTCCTCCCCACACCCCCACCGAGGACCTCTCCTTCCTAGAGTTCATACATGACATGAGGAAAGCTTTGCCCTTCACTATTGAAGCGGAGAAGGAGCCTTGGGTGGAGGAGTTGGAAATTCTCCAGTACCTGACTCCCCCTAAAGAGAGGCCATTATGGTTCCAGTCCACCCAGTACTGGAACGGCTTCTCTTTAGGATGTGGGAAACACCGCTCACTGTGCCAACAGTCAGCCGATGCCTTAATTCCTTGTATTGAGTATGCAGGAGCCCTGGATTTGAAAAAGCACAACTTCCTCACAACTTCCATGGTGGTGGAATCAGTCATGCTCCAGAATGCCATGCAAGAATTGCTTGGTTCCTGATGCTTTTCTCCTGGACTGGGGCAAGGGTCTTCTCTATGGCTACCCACCGACTCCTCTGGTGGCCAAGACCCGTTTCAAGATGCAAGCAGACGGTGCTACCATGATCCTCATTGCACTGGTTTTCTACCTTGAGAGGACAAAAGCCCATCTCTGTTCCTCCTAGCTCTTTGTCTCCTTTGACCCCAATAAGCTGGGGTTGGTGGTGTTGAAATGCACCCTGTCCATTTGGGTGGCAGACTGCATCTCCTTTGCTAATGCTCAGGCTGGGCTGACATTGGAATCCTATGTCACGGCTCACAGTGTCCAAGCTTTGGCGCTTCGGTGGCCAACTTGCACTTGGTTTCCACAGCGGAGATCTGTAGGGCTGCTACTTGTTCTTTAGTCCACATCTTCACAGCCCGTTACTGTCTGGATGGAGATTCCTGGCATGACAGCAACTTCAGCCAAACTGTACTCCGGCATCTCTTTAGGAATTGAAGCAACTCCTTCCCCACAGGCCCTTCTGTCTGTCCAGGTTACCATAGAGTCAGTTCATCTGGTGTTGATGTCCCTGCTGGACACTGACTCTCGGAACCTCTCAGCGATTGCTCATGCTGTTTGTTCTTGGTTTCTTTTTCTGGTTGGCCTGGTGGGCCATTTTATAGTTTTTTTTTTCAGTAGCCTGTTGCTAGGGAGGCTACTATGTGAGGAGTGACTTCCTGCTTTTGATCCCAGAGAAAACGTAGTTACTTAGCTGTAGCAGGTGTTCTCTGGGATCAGCAGGAATCAATTCTCACAATCCTCCCTCCTCTCCGTGGAGGTTATTTTTTTTTTGCCTAATTAAGCTATGTCATCATATTGAGGTAAAGATGGCTTCTTTTGGTGGGAAGACTGGCACTCATTCATGGAGCACCTTTACAAAAGCTTCCTATTTATACTGGAAAGCATTTCCACATGTGCTCTGTTGGTGATGTAACCCATATGTGAAGACTGATCCCTGCTGATCCTGGAGAACACCTGCTACAGATGAGTCACTATGCTTTCTTCTGCCATTGTTTGCATGCTCCTGAAAGCAAAGAAAGGTTCTGCCTGCCCCACCTGTGTATGTGTCTGGTGCCTTTCAAGCACTGGTGTGTCAAGCATCATGTCTGCCTTAGCACAGAGGAGTTTGTTTCCTGACTTGCCTTCCTTCATGGCAGCTTGACAAGGTCCTATCCCTTAGCTCCTTGAAGGTTCAGGTGGTGTCCTTGTCATGCTTTTGAGGCCAGTGGAGGGGCACTTCATGGCCTCGTACCCAGATGTGGCCCATTTCCTTCATGGAGTAAGGTAGTTGTATCCTCCCCTGCATTCTGTTGTTCCATCATGGGATCTTCATCTATTCCTTAGGGAGCTTTGAGCCTCTGATGAAGATTGTTCTTAAGGTTGATCTTACAAGATTGTTGTCTTGGTTGTGGTCTGCTTGGCATAGCATTGTATTATGAATGGTTTTATGTAAATTGCTTAGATTTTAATGGTGTATTACAGTATATAAATATAATAAATGAAATGAAAATCTCAAAACTGCAGGCTCTGTTGGGTAGAAATCCCTATCTGTCACTCCCATAGGAGGCTGGCTTCATTTAGCCTTTCCCTTCCTTCTAGCCCAAAGTGGTTTCTCTTCATATCCATCAGGTGATCTGACTGACTTCCTTTCTAAGGAACAGGGCCAGGGAAGGCTGAGAACCTTCATCTGGTAGACGTCATAAAGGGATTCTTCAGTACCTTTTGGCCCATAATTCCTTCTGGAAATTGGACCAACCTTTGTCCTCTAGGCAGGTCCACGTATTGCTGACTTCACTACTATGGCTATATGGGGCTGCTGGTTAAAGAAGACGGTAGCCTCGGCTTATTCATTGTGGAATAGAATGGTTCTGGAGCATTTGCATGCGCATTCCATTTGGGTGCAGGCTTCCTACTGGGCAAAGCATGCCTTGGTCTCTCCCATTAACATTTGTCGAGCAGCAATATGGTTATCACCTACTGTTTTTGCCAATCATTACTGCATGGATGTCCATGCTTAGGCAACATGGACTTGGGAACAGAGATTTGAAGGCGGCTGTGTTGTTTTCCTGCCCAGTGGAGTCTTAGCTTTGGTTCATCTTACTTTTCTGAACTGATCTAGAAGAATGATATGGAAGGTGACATTTTACTTACCAGATAGTCCTTTCCTGAATTCCTGCTAGATGAGTCCAGGACCTGCCCTCGTGCTCTGCTATGCAGCTCAGGGTTTTTTCCCTGTGGGTCCATAACAGTCTTGTAAGATGTTCTGTCCGAAGACTATCCTGTATATAGTTGTTGTTCATTGGTCATTATGACCCTTCATTATTCTCTTTAGGATTGTGTACGGTTGGGTTCTTGACCATGTGCTTGGCTATGAATACTGGAGTATGACCCTAGCTGCATTAGCTATAGTAGCAGAGATGATGTCATAAGAAGTTTCTGGATTTTTTCAGTCTCCACCTCTGTTGGCAGCATTTGTCTAGACTGGTCTAGTAGGACTTCAGGAAAGGACATTACCTTCTAAGTAAAATGTCACCATGTACTTTGACTCCACTCGCACCCTACTCCTCCTTAGGACATGCTTATCCTTGGGTCATATAAAAGTACATGCCTTCTTGTCACTGCACGTACTTTAATGCACATGGTATTTTTTTATAAGAAACCTTTGACATGCATACAAGTTTTACATTCAAAAAATCCTTTATAAAATTACTTCTTTACAGCCTAAAAATGTCCTGAGGAGTCCAAAAGATAAATCTAGGGAAAATTTCTCTTTTTAACCATGTTCTCAATGAATTCCATCCTATTCACAGAAAGTTGATTACCTTCGCAGTCCTGCATAGAATTGATTTCCCTTCCATCACTTCAAGTTTTAGTTTTCTGAAGTTTACTTCCTGTTCTTTGAACATACTTAAGAGGTTTGAACTGTTTCTTTTTCTATGAAATTTGCTCATGTAATTAAAGAGCTAAAGCCAACAAAAACGTCTGCAGTTGTAATTGAAATGATCAACTGTGGCCCAGCTGCGTGAGCTCCACCGCCTTCCTTGCACAGCAGCAGCTCTGCCCACCGAAGAGTCCCCAGATCTCGTGACGATTGATCTCATTCAGCGGCACCAGTCATCACTGCACCAGCACTCTCTTGTACAGCTGTGCCCATGGGCAGAAATGCTACTCAGACCTGAGAGAGACTTTGTAGTCCAAAGCTAGTAGCAGCAGACTTTACACCAGCCTCAGTAACCATTCTCCTAAGCTACAGGGATGATCTCTCCATCTGTGAGACTGATTATTATATGGAAATCCATTGGATGCTGTTGTAACGAAACAAAAGCCACAGAAGGATAGAACTGAGGCTTCCCTTTGCATTTATCCATAGTAGTAAGAAAACAATTATAAAAGGGGAAAAAATGTGTTTGGGGGATGGGGGGTGGGGGTGGAGCATAAGAACCCCACAAGCTACATATTTGACAGGGAAAAACAACATCTTGGTGGACAGGCTGAGTTTATTCCTGCAACCATATGCATGGTCCCTGAACATAGGAATAGCAAAAAGGATATTCCAGGTCCCTTAGCTTTGTTCCAGGATAAGGGTTCACAGCAAGCGAGCCTCTGGTGCCTTCCCCCTAGATTGTGGGGAGGGTCTTCTGTATGTATATCCTTGATTCCACTTCTGGAAAAGGCACTCCTAAAATGCAGAGAAGAGTGAGGGATTATGATATTCATAGCACTTTATTGGTTAAGGCAAATTTGTTTTCCCTTTCTTCGAGTATTATTTATCAGGGAACTGCGAGACTTGGAACTGCAAGATCACACTGAACTTCACTATGTGGCTCAAGAGAGACTATTGCGGTGGGGATGTTTGCAGGTCAGCATTTTCACTGCAGAACTGACACAAATAGCAAGCTGACAAGAATGGTGAGCAAGAGAAATTAGGTGAAGGCTCAAGAGGGGGGTAGGGCTCAGATTGCGTGAAGGGGAAGAACTCAGAGAGGCTGGATGAAGGCTGGGGAAGGCTCGGAAAGTGGGTGAAAAGAGGTTGCAAGGACTATGGATGAAGGCTTGGGAGAGAAACTGGGTGAAGAGAGGTTGCAGGGGCTATCAGAAAGAGACTGAAGGCTTGAGGGGAGCTCAGAAAGAGATTGGATGAAGGCTGGGGGGTTATAAGAGAAACTGAGTGAAGGGAGGTTGTGGGGGCTAAGAGAGAGATTGGATGAAGGCTGGAGGGGCAATAGAGAGACACCTGGTGAAGGAAGGAGTGCGGGGGCTATGAAGAGAGAATATTTTTGCTTATTATTAGGCAATAGTGATACATGAAGCAAATAAAAGAACTTGCCTCAAGTGTGGCTATAAAAACAGTTACAATATTGGGAGTGGTTGGAAAGGCAGAGGGAGAAGGATCACTGCCTTCTGTTGGCACTGTGCAGTGGCACACTAAGGATCTGATCAGTTAAGCTTTCTTTTCCTGTAAAAAAAAATGGGAAAACAGTAAACCAGGCCTAAAAAAGGAGCGGTGATAACACTTTTGGAGGTGGGGAGGGGGACTGCAAACTAGGTCCCAGCAGCAGGCTCCTAAACGTTTAATCTGCTAAACTTTTAGGAGTGAATATTTGTTGGTGGCGGCAGCTTACATTTGCACAGCAGCTAGCCATCGCCGCTGAACTTTGCACCCGGATAATCAATGTTGGGCCATATCTCGCCACTGGCATTGAATATCCTGGTTGGCCAGGTAGCCAGTTTCAGTGGCAAAAGTTGGGCGAGCTTTTCAGGTGCCTAACTTTTGCCACTTTGGGATAATGGGCTAGTGACTGAATATCATCACTAGCCAATTACCCTTGGGTGCCACCTAGTTCTTTCCCCGGAACTCCCTGACACTAGCTGGCTAGCATCAGAGTGTTCAGTGCCGCTGAATATCCCAGAGTGCCATGTAGGCAGCTTGCAGGTCAGCAGACCACCTAAATGGCTTTGAAAATGACAAATTATATTGTATCTAAGGATGGCATGGCCTGGGTTAAGGTAATCTACCCAATGTGGATTGGAGTATTCCTTCTGCAAATCTGGAAAGAAGTAATAAAAGTGTGGATGCCTTCCAAAATGCATTGCTTAGACAAATGGTGATGGAACCGACCAGGGAAAGTTTGATGCTAGATTTAGTACTCACCAACGGAGATAGCATGTCGAATGTCCGGGTGGGTGCCCACGTGAGCAGCAGCGATCATCACACGGTGAGGTTTGAGATAAAAGCCAAGGCAGAGTCCAATCACAGCAAGCTCAAAGTCCTAGTTTTCAAAAATGCTGACTTCAGTAAAATGGCCAAGTGCCTGAAGGAAGATTTGGCAAGGTGGGGGGAGGTAAGTGGAACTGCAATAGGCTAAACTAAAAGAGGCAATAAAAGGGGCAACAGATGGATATGCAAGGAATGTAAATAAAACAAGAGGAAAAGGAAACCTATTTGGTTCTCCAAAGAAGTGGTTGCACAAATAAAGGCAAAAAACAGCTTTCACAAAATTCAGAAGTTTGCAGACAGAGGAACACAGAAAAGAATACAGGATAAAGCTAAAAGAGAGAGAAAGAGAAATAAGGATTGCAAAATCAGAGACAAGAAAAGATGGCTGACGGTCTAATAACGTGATGACAAAACTTTTTCAGGTATATTCGGGAGAAGAGGAAGATCAGTGGTGGAATTGCAAGACTCAAAAGTGCCAAGAACAGTTTCATGGAAAGTGACATTGAAAAAGTGAAAATGCTAAACAAATACATCTGTTCTCTTTTTACTAAAGAAAATCCTGGAGAAGGACCACCTGTGATTGACAAATATACAAATGGGAATGATGTAGATACCACACTATTCCCAGATGACGATGTGTTTGAATAGCTTGCAAAACTGAAAGTGAACAAGACCAAGGGACCGGATGGGATACACACCAGGATACTGAAAGAGCTCAGAGAGGTTCTCCCAGGGCCTTTAAGGGATGTTTTTAATAGATCCTTGGAGACAGGAGACGTTCACACAGGACTGGAGAAGGGCTGATGTGATACCTCTTCGCAAAAGTGGTAATAAGGAAGAAGTGGCAACTACAGGCCTGTAAATCTTACCTCAGTGGTAGGAAAAGTAATGGTGCTTCTGAAAGAGAGAATAATGGACTTTCTTGAAACCAATAGGTTGCATGATACGAAGCAACATAATTTTATCAAAGGACGATCATGCCAAACAAATCTGATTGAGTTCTTTGACTGGGTGACCAGAGAACTAGATCAAGGGCATGCAATTGATGTGATCTACCTAAATTTCAGCAAAGCCTTTGATACTGTTCCTCATAGGAGGCTTATCAATAAACTGAACAGCCTGTGGTTGGGTCCCAAGGTGGTAAACTGGATCAGAAATTGGTTGACTGACAGACGACAGAAGGTGATGGTAAACAAAATTCACTCTGAAAGGAAGGTGATTAGTGGCATGTCCCAGGGGTCTGTCCTGGGACTGGTCCTGTTCAATGTATTTGTGAGTGATATTGCTAGAAGACTGAATGGAAAAATCTGTCTTTTTGCAGATGACACGAACATTTGCAACAGAGTGGACTCCACTGAGGGCGTGGATAACATGAGGAAAGATCTACAAAAGCTGGAAGAATGGTCAAATGCTTGACAGTTAAGATTTAATGTGAAGAAGTGCAGTGGCATACGCTTGGGATGCAGAAATCCAAGGAAATTGTATGCGATAGGGGGGAGAGGTTGGTGTGCACGGACTAGGAGAAGGACCTCGGAGTGATTGTTTCTGAGGATCTCAAGGTAGTGAAATAGTGTGACAGGTGGTGGCCAAAGCCAGAAGGATGCTGGGTTGCATGCAGAGAGGAATCACCAACAGAAAAGAGGAGGTACAAATGACACTTTACAAGTCGTTGGCAAGGCCTCACTTGGAATACTGTGTTCAATTTTGGAGACCATATCTCGCAAAAGATATAAAAAGAGTAGAAACAGTTCAGAGGAAGGTGACCAAAATGATTTGGTGCCTGCGCCAGAAGACATATGAGAAGAGACTTGAAGACCTAAATATGTATACTCTAGAGGAGAGAAGGGACAGGGGAGATATGTTACAAACCTTAGAGTATTAATGAACAAACAAACCTTTTTCAAAGACTGGGAAGCTGCAAAATTAGAGGACATAACATGAAGATGCAAGGCGGTAAACTGAAAGGCAATGTCAGGAAATACTTTTTTACTGAAAGGGTGGTGGGTGCTTGGAATTGCCTCCCGATGGAAGTGGTGGGGGAAAATACAGTGACGAAATTCAAAATGGCATCAGGCAGATACATTGGATCCCTTTATAGCAACAGGATAAAATCAAAATAAACTCTCTCCAGGAACAAGCAGGAGGTCAGTCCTCACCTATGGGTGATGTCGGCACCAATGGAGCCCATGCGGAGCAATTCCCCAGCTTTCAAAGAAAGCCTTTGGGATTGCTGCCACGCATGTGTTGTCCTCTTCCCGCCCAAAGGTGCTATCTTGCTCAGTCTCCCTTTTTCCGCAGAGCCCTTCGGACACACGTTCTCATCCTTCGGAAAAAGTGTTTCATTTTCAACCTCTGGCCTGTGTTTTTCTGGTAGCACCGGTCCTCTACCCGTTCTCTTTTTCCTTTGAGCGAGGGGGCATCCTTTTTCTGTGTAAATCTTTTTTGCGGGCTTCGCGCCCTTTTTCCCTCAACCGCTGGCCACAAAGGTCTTCGACCTAGCGGGGGCCCTTTTTGCCCCAGTGGCCACCAGTTTTAAGAAATGTGACAGATGCTCCAAAAACACGTCGCTCACGGACACCCATGACTGCTGTCTTCGGTGTCTTGGGGCTAACCATGACCCGGAGCTCTGCTCTCTATGCAAGAAAATGTCCTCCAAATCCCTGCTAAGTCGTAAGCAGAAGTCTGATGACATTTTCCGGAAGGTAGCTCCAGAATCCCCGGCGGCACCCTCGGTTGTCCCTCCGCTAGTGGGATCCCCCATTTCGGCCCCACGCTCTCGGCGGCATTCCAGTCAGAGGTCCCCTGAAGTGGAGAGGCATAAAAAGAAGACAACTTCAAAGTTGCTGTTGGGGGCTCCAGAAAAACACGAGTGCTCCCACGCTCGGTCACTCAGTCCCCCTTCCCCACACCGTTCCCAAGAGTCAGACAAGGAGCGGCCTCGAAAGGTACCTCGTACAGACACGGAAGCCTCCAGTGAAGGTTCCCGGTCTCCTGAGTGTCTCGCGTGGCGACTGGATCCGGTCGCCGCCAACCTCTTGTTCCATCGGTGGGGGACCTCATCCATGGGACGTGTTTGCCAGCCCAGTGAATGCACAGCTTCCTCACTTCTGCCGCCCGGTTCCACACCTGAGCAGGGTAGTTCCGGATGTGTTTCTATTAAGCTGGACCTCCAGCTTTCTTTACGCTTTCCCTCCCACTCCTCTCATTGCGAGGACCCTCCACAAGGTTCAGCGGGACCAAGCTTCGATGATCCTTGTGGCTCCCTCGTGGCCTCGACAGCCTTGGTTCCCGATTCACCTCCGGCACTTGTCCGAGCCTCCAGTTCCCCTGGGCTGAGCTCCGGTTCTGTTAACACAGGAGGAGGGTCAGGTGCTCCACCTGAACGTGGCCTCACTGTCTCTCACAGTCTGGCAGCTGAACGGGTCACCTTAGCTCCGCTACACCTCCCGGAGGAGGTCGAGGAGTTTCTCCTCGCGTCTAGGAAGGACTTGACGAGACGGGCATACGCCTTTAAGTGGCGACGCTTCTCGGTCTGGTGCTCCGAGCTCCAGATCAACCCATTCTCCTGTTCTGTCCGATGGGTTCTTCAGTATCTCCTCCACCTCTCGAAAGCAGGGTTGAAATCCAATTCGGTCAGGGTACACCTGAGCGCCATTTCGGCGAACCACCTCCCCGTCGAGGGAAAACCCCTCTCAGGGCAGCCCTTGGTTTGCCGCTTCATGTGAGGCCTCTTACTTTCCAAGCCTCCCATTCAGCCTCCTCCAGCGGAGTGGGAACTGAACGTTGTGCTCAGGCAGCTGACGGCAGCTGCCCGTCGAGCCGATGGCGACGTGCTCGCTTCGGCACCTCACCTGGAAGGTAGTCTTCCTGGTGTCGCGCACCTCGGCCCAGCGAGTCAGCAAGCTGCAAGCCCTCATTGCTGTGGCTCCCTACACAAGGTTCTACAGGAACAGGGTGGTCCTTCGAACTCACCCCAAGTTCCTACTGAAAGTTGTCTCGGATTTCCACTTCAACCAAGAGATAGTCTTACCGACTTTCTTCCCCACGCAGATCGGGCATCGGCTGTCCTACATACCCTTGACTGCAAGAGGGCTCTTGCTTTCTACCTGCAGCGTACCCAGGTTCATCGCAAGGCCGACCTGCTCTTTGTCGCCTATGATCCCATTCACCTGGAGCAGGCAGTCATCAAACGCATCATCTCCATCTGGGTGGCGGACTGCATTGCCATTGCCCAAGCAAAGGCGGGCGCCCCACTGGATCTACGGGTCACCGCACACGGTGTCTGAGCCAAAGCAGCTTCAGTGGCTTCGCTGTACTCTGCCTCTGTCAGACATCTGCCGGGCTGCGACCTCGTCTTCAGCGAGCACTTTCACTGTACACTACTGCCTGGAGAGGGAGTCCCGCTGGGACAGCGCCTTTGGCCAAGTTGTACTTCGTGATCTGTTCTGGGTATAAGCAACTCCTACCTTCCGACCCTTCTTCGATAACTACCGAGAGCTTCGCCCCGGGGACCCAAAGACTCGGGCTCCTTCAGGCATCGACTTCTGCTCACAGCCTTGCAGAGGGGTTTTGGATTACAGGCTCGGTAGCCTGTAGCTGGTGAGTCCCATAAGTGAGGACTGACTTCCTGCTTGTTCCTGAAGAAAGCGTAGTTACTCACCTGTAACAGGTGTTCTCCAGGGACAGCAGGAATTAGTCCTCACCACCCTCCCGCCTCCCCTGTTGAGTTGCTGTATTTTTGTCCTTCCCTTGCCATCTGCTTGGTAGGGCTCGAGCTAAGGTACCTGACTGAGCAAGATGGTACCTTTGGGCGGGAAGAGGACCACGCATGCGTGGCAGCAAATCCCAAAGGCTTTTTTTGAAAGCTGGGAAATTGCTCCACGTGGGCTCCGTTGGTGCCAACATTATCCATAAGTGAGGACTGATTCCTGCTGTCCCTGGAGAATACCTGTTACAGGTGAATAACTATGCTTAACTGTCTCTGATATCTCAACAAATGGGTGGCCTGTATGGAGCAGTGGATATATCCCTAAACAAAGGCATGTGGGGGGTGACCTGCAGGGAGAGGCAGGTGCGCACCTACTCTTGCCACCTTGCTGGGCAGACTAGATGGACCATGATGGTCTTTATCTGCCATCTCATACTATGCTACTATGTAAGGTAAACTTCTTAAGTCAGAAAGACATGGATACTGTAAATTAGATTTGTTGTATTCTGCTCTGTACAGTTCTTGGAAACTGAAAAAAAGTGGACTAAAGTCTGGATATTAAATTAGATTAAATCATCCCATGCCTTTTTGAATTCCATCAACGATTTGTTTTCATTACAACTTCCAGGAGAGCATTCTAAGCACCCTCCATTTTATCCATGAACTGTTTTCTGATGTTGTACCTGAGTCTTGCCTGCTTGCAGTGTTTCTCCAGGAACAAGCAGGAAGTCAGTCCTCACATGTGGGTGACGGAGCCCCACAGAAGCGGCTCCCCAATTTCAAAGAAAGGCTTTGGGAGATGCACAATGCATGCGTGTTCCACTTCCTGCCCAAGGATGCCATCTTGCCTCAGTCTCCTTTTTTCCGCAGAATTCATAGGACGTTGTCCAATTGTCTGATTTTTATTGTTGAGTTTTTTCCAGTTTGTGTACTGGTTCCTTCCCGCTCCGCGCCAGCTTGCCTCTGTGTCGCTCCTCGGGGTTCATCTTAGTTTTTTCATTTTTTCATCGAGGTGCTGCTCAACTGGCATTTGTGCCCTTTTTCAGCCCAAGGCCTCTGACCCCTGCCGTGAGGCGGGGATCCCCTTTTTCCCATTGTCTCCAGTGGCTTCAAAAAGTGTGACCAGTGTGGCAAAATGATGTCATTCACTGACCCACACGACTGCTGCCTCTGATATCTCTGTCCAGAACATGACGGCTCCGACTGTGAGCTCTGCAGAACCATAACCTCAAAGATCTTGAAGAACAGCCATCATCAGCAGATAAGTTTCTTTCAGAAGTCTGACTATGCGCCGGAGTCTCTGGTGACACCATGCTTCAGGGCCCTCTCTGATATCTCGGTGCCCCACGAAACCAGAGCCTTCTTGGAGTCCCGCGGCCGCGGTTCCTCTGAGTGAAAATCCCCCAGTGGTGGAACACAAGAAGAAGAAATCCTAGAAGACCGTCTTGGAGGATGGATCCAGGAAAAAGGAGAAATCACACCCTAGGACCTGCAGTCCCAGGTGTGAATTGGCAGAGTCAGAGCAGGAGCGGCCCACCATGCTGCCCCATAAGGAGTCGTCGGCACTCTCCGACTGGCCTCAGGCCTTCGAGTCCAACCTCATCGAGGACTCCCCCTCGACATTATCGATGCTGTGCCTGAAACCCTCGGTGTCTGCGTCAAAGGCTGTGGAGCCAACTGGTATAGGGACCAGAATGGCAGCCCAGAATGACAGTATATCTGCCTTAGTGGCCATGCAGCGGGCATTCATGTCCGGTTCATCTTTCCTGACGACGGGACCCTCAACATCAAGGGCTTCCCCAGAAGTCGAGACGGTCCCTTTCCTCGGCACACCAGTCCACCCCGACGAGCGCTCGTGGCTTAGTTTGACTATCTTCTGGAGGTCACAGACTGCTGGGAGTGGTCCTCAGCCGAGGTGATTACATGGCGTTGGACTCTGGCTCTGACTTCAAGTCCGAATGGGAGACTGAGGACAAGGAGTCCACGGACATGAGGCGGCACCATGATGTGCCTTTGGACCCATCTCCCTGATGACCCAATGCCACTCCCCATCCAAGGACATTGTGTTCCTCGATTTTGTGGCCCTTGCCACTAAGGCCGAGGAGGACCTGTGCACCGAGGAATTGGAAATAATCCAATACGAGGCACCCCGGAAGGAGACCCTTACGGACCCAAATGCCCTCTATCCTCGACCGTCTCCTCCAAATGTGAGAAACACTGGCATCGGTGCCAATTGTTAGCAGGTGCCTCGATGCCGTGTACTGGGTACAACGAAGATGCTTAAGCCACCTAGCAGGGAGGCAAGAACCCTCGACTCCCTCAGCCAGAAGGCCTTTCCAGTCCTACCAACTCTACATCGGCATGTATCTAAAGGAACTGTTGAAGGAGCTTGGTGGATTCTCGGCAGGCCTCGAGAGGGAACCCCTACAGAGGTTCAAGACTCTGACCTCAGTAGTAAAAGGGTGCTTGAAGTTTTTGTCCCGGGCAGTCTACGATGGCTTCGAATCATGGGCCAGGGTGGCCTCTGCAGGCATTGGGGTACAACGCCAGGCATGGCTGCAGTCATCTGACCTGGATCAATGGTTGCAGGACAAACTGATAGATGTCCCCTGCATAGGAGAAAACCTATTCGGGAAGCCCTTGGCGGATAAGGCAGCAGAGATAGAGACCGAGTACGTGACGAGAACCAGGCTCTCAAAAAAGACCTCTGTTCACACCCGGAAGAAAGCCCCAGGGAAAAAGCCCTTCTTCCTGAGGAAGAAAGGAGGCTTCAGCAGTACTTCTCACTTCCAGGCCTTCTCAGCCCTTCAACAGGGCCAGCAACAAAAAGGTCAAGGACATGTCCCAGAAAACCAAAAGCCCCGAAGTCCCAAGTGCCGGTGCTGACTCCAGCCCAGCCTGGGGGGGGGGGGGGGGCACTTTTGACTGCCTGGGCTTGACCTCCCTACCCCAGGGGTTTTTCTGCTGCCCACAGGGGGGCGCCTAGCTATGTTTCCCCACAGGTGGACAGCCATCACCACCGATATCTGGTTGCTACAGGTAGTTAAGGAGTGCTACCTCCTCCACTTACAACAGGTGCCACCCACGTCCTTCGCAGGGGAGCCCACCAGGTTTCTCTTTCACCAGATCTGTCTCCTTATCGAGCTAGCAGGCCTAATCAATGACAAAGCAGTCGAATCAGTGCTGAAGCATCTCTGGGGCATAGGCTTCTATTCCAGATATTTCTTCATCCCCAAGAGAATGGGGGGGGCCTCAGGCCTTCCTGGACCTGCAAGAGCTCAACAAGTTTCTGGTCAGGGAGAAGTTCAAGATGCTCTCCCTTGGGACACTAGTGCCATTCCTCCAGCAGGGAGATTGCCTATGCTCCTTAGACCTAAAGGATGCCTACACTCACATCCTAATTCATCCCAACCACAGAAAATACCTTTTGTTCGTGGTGGGAGGACAGCACTACCAATACAGGGCGCTGCCCTTCGTTCTGGCCTCATTGCGGGGCCTCATGTTATCCATACCCCCCGTCTTTCCCCCAGCGGTGGAGTGGGATCTCAGTGTGGTGATCTCACAGCTCACTAAGCCTCCGTTCGAGCCTCTGGCTACCTGCCACCTCCGGTACCTATCCTGGAAGGTCACCTTCCTGGTAGCACTTACATCAGCATGCAGAGTCAGTGAGCTCCTGACTCTGATGGCAGAGCCCCCCTATATGAGGTTTTACAAGAACAGGGTGGTGCTCCGCATGCACCCCAAGTTTCTGCCGAATGTGGTGTCCCTGTTCCACCTCAAACAGGAAGTGGTACTCCCCACCTTCTTTCTGAGGCCTCACGCCAGTAGGGTGGAGACCGTTCTCCACAATTTGGATTGTAAGAGTGCCCTGTCCTTTTACCTGCAGTGGACTCAGGGCCACTGCAAAGCACCACAGCTTTTCGTATCCTATGACCCCAACCGTCGGGCTCCTAGTGACTAAGCGAACTCTGTCCACTTGGGTGGCAGGAATCTCACTGAACCAAAGGGTCACGGCGCACCGTGTCAGGGCCATGGCTCCTTCTGTGAATCTGTCCCCGTGACAGAAATCTGCCAGGCCGCCACCTGGTCTTCAGTACGTACCTTTGCAGCTCACTACTGCCTGGAGCGGGAGTCCCGACAGGACAGCGCTTTCGGTGTAGGCAATTCCTGCCCTCTGACCCTTCTGTGTTCAGGCTACTGGAGTGCTGGTTCCCTGCTAGACACTTGGGTCTTGCAAGAGCCTCTCAGTAGGGACTCAACTGCTGCTGATCATGGTTCACCCTTTGCAGGTCGCTGTGGCATTTTTTGTTTTACAGGTTCTCTGTAGCCTGTAGCTAGGGAGTCCTATATATGAGGACTGACTTCCTGCTTGTTCCCGGAGAAAATATAGTTTTTCACCTTTAACAGGTGTTCTCCAGGGACAGCAGGAATCAGTCCTCACAACCCTCCTTCCTCCCTTCGAAGTTGCTTCTTTACCATATTTTATTTTTTCCATCTTAGCTATGTCATTAGACTGAGGCAAGATGGTACCCTTGGACGGGAAGTGGACCATGCATGCGTGGTGCATCTCCCAAAGGCTTTCTTTGAAAGCTAGGGAGATGCGTCCGTGGGGCTCCCTCTGTGCCGATGTCACCCATATGTGATGACTGATTCCAGCTGTCCCCAGAGAACACCTGTTACAGGTGAGTAACTTTGCTTTAGGTCTTGAAGCCTAATTTCATGTGTCTTATAGGTGTTGGTACGCTTTCTCTTGTGCCTGTCAATCACAACAGGGTTTTTGCTGTTCTGCTTGACTGTAGAGAGCCCAGAATTCCTACAATGCTCCTCAGCTAAAACCCAAGATAGGGTTTTGACTGCTTCCAAGAGAATATAACCCGATTTCTAGTATTCCTACCTTCCCATTGGACAGAAGCTGGGGTTTTGCAGATTGTTGGCCCATTATAACTTCTGACTGTTGGGTTCTAAAGATTGTCCAGTTGGGATATAGATTTTATTTATTTGAACTACTATCAAATTACCCACCCAAGAGTATTATGGTCAAACTCTCTGCATTAGTTCATAAGTACCATGGAGCTTTCTTCCTTTAAGAGGCCTATGCAGTCAGACGCATTCCACAAGGGGAAAGAGAGCAGGGATATTACTCCAAATAGTTCCTGGTGTCAAAGAGGATTGGAAAACCATCCTATAGTAGACCTAAGGGCCTTGAGAGAGTTTCTGTTTCAAAAAAAGTTCAAGGTGGTTTCCCTGGATACCCTCATTCCTTGTTTTCAAAAATGGATACTGGTTATGTCCTCTGGATTTAAAAGAATGCATACATGTACATAGATACTCAAGTCACCAGACGTATCTCAGATTCATAATAGGAAAACACCATTATCAGTACTGTCCTATCCTTTAGCCCTGAGTCAGCTCCACAAAGTGCTTTGCCATAGTAGTACATATCTACATAGACAGAGAAACACGTGCACTTCCAAATTTGATAACTAGCTGACCCAAGGGCATTAGTCAAACAGGATAAAGGTTTTGCAAGAAACAAACTACATTGTAGAATCTCTGTGGACAGAAATTCCATTTTAAAAGGAGAAGGGAATGGCTGTGGGGTGTTCTATTGTTTGCCTAGCCAGAATGAACAGACAGATGATAAAATACTAACAAAAACTAGGGAAACTAGCAAAGTTTACAACGCAGTAATAATGGGAGATTCAATTACCCTGGTATTGGCTGGGTCAATGTCACATCAGGACATATTAGGGAGATAAAGTTTCTGCTCCATGCAGCATCTGTTTTATGAACCAACACGAGAGGAACACAGGAGCTAGTGCGAGAGGTACTGGTTTTGGGGCCACTTGGCAATAACGATCATAAAATCATATTTGATTTAATAAATGGAGGGATGATAGCAAGGAAATTGACTGGGCTAGCATTTCACTTTAATAAAGGAAACTATGATAAAATGAGGAAAATGGTTAAGAAAAAACTTAAAGGAGCAACTGCAAAGGTTATGCATTTACATCAGGCGTGGATGTTATATTAAAAAACTATATTGGAAGCCCAGACTAGATGTATTCCACACTTCAAGAAAGGTGGAAAGAAGTCCAAATGACAGTCAGCATGGCTTCATGGTGAGATCAGAGAGGCTGTTACAGCAAGAATCTCTTTCAAAAAATGGAAAAAAGCCAAATGACAAAAACAGGAAATGACATAAGTACTGGCAAGTTAAATACAAGGCATTAATAAGGCAGGCAAAGAGAGAATTTTAAGAGAAGCTTACTGTGGAAGCAAAAGTGCATAATAAAAAACTTTTCCAGTATGTTTGTAGCAAAACACCGGTGAGAGAGTCAGTTGGACCCTTAAATGATAGGGGGGGGGGTAAAAGGGGCACTAAGAGAGGATAAGGGCATTGTGGAGAGACTAGATGAATTTGCTTCAGTCTTTCACTGAGGAAGATATAGGAAACTTACCCATGCCAGAAATGATATTTAAGGGTGATGTATCAGAGGAATCGAATCAAATCTTAATAAACTGGGAAGATGTATTACCGTTATTTGATAAACTACAAAGTAGCAAATCACCTGGACTGGATGGCATACATCCCAGGGTGCTGAAAGAACTGAAATATGAGATTGCAGACCTACTTTTAGTAATCTGTGAAATATCATTAAAATCATCTGTAGTTCCTGAAGATTGGAGAGTGGCCAGTGTAATGCCAGTTTTCCAAAAGAATTCCAGGGGTGATCTAGGAAACTACAGACTAATGAGCCTGTTGTTAGTACCAGGCAAAATGCTAGAAACCATTATAAAAACAAAATTACTTAACATGTAGATAGTCATATCTTAATGGTAGAAAGCCAACATGGATTTAGCCATGTTGAGTCTTGTCTCACTTAGCTCTTATATTTTTTTTGAAGCTGTGAATAAACAGGTAAATAAAGTTGAGTTGGTTGATAGTGTATCTGTATTTTCAGAAAGCCATTGACAAGGCCCCTCATAGAGACTCTCGGAGAAATCAAAAAAGTAATGAAATAGGAGGCAGTGTGCTTTTGTGGATTAAGAACTGGTTAAAAAATAGAAGTCAGAGAATAGGGCTAAATAGCCCATTTTCTCAATGGAGAAAGGTGACTAGAGGAATACACCAGGGATCTCTGGTGGGCCCCCTGCTTTTTAACATTTATAAATGACCTGGAAATGGGAATAATGAATGAGGTGATCAAATTTGCAGATGCCACAAAATTATTCAAAGTTGTTAAAACATAAGAGGATCTTGAAAAATTGGGAGACTGGGCATCCAAATGGCAGATGACATTTAATGTGGACAATTGCAAAGTTATGCACTTCGGAAAGAAGGACCCAAAATACGGCTACACGATGGAAGGTTCCACATTAGAAATCACCACCCAGGAAAAGGATCTTGGTGTCATCATGGATAATATGTTGAAATCTGTATGCAGCTGTGGCCAAGAAAGAAAATGGAATGCTGGGAATCATGTGGAAAGGAATAGAGAATAAAAGCAAAGATGATATGCCTCTGTATTGCTCCATGGTGTGACTGCACCTTGAATATTGTGTGCCTTTCTGGTCGCAATATCTTAAAAAGGATATAGCAGAATTGGAAAAGGTACAGATAAGAGCGACCAAAATGGTAAAGGGGGAAGGAAGGATATTCCTACAAGGAAAGACTTAAAAGGTTAGGGCTCTTCAACTTGGAAAAGAGAAGGCTGAGGGGAAATATCTATAGATCTATAGAGTAATGAATGGAGTGGAATGGGTAAACATAGGTTGGTTGTTTACGCCTTCAAAGAGTAGAAAGATTAGGAGACATTCAGTGAAGCAACAACGTAGCACATTTAAGACAAATTAGAAAAAATATTTCTCCAGGACCAAGCAGGAAGTCAGTCCTCACTTATGGGTGACGTCGGCGCCGACGGAGCCCTCGCGGAGCAATTTTCCCCAGCTTTCAAAGAAAGCCTTTGGGAATTGCAGCGCGCATGCGCGGTCGTCTTCCCGCCCGAGGGTGCCATCTTAGCCAGTCTTCTTTTTTCCGCGGAGCCCTACAGACGTCCCCGTCTTGTCCCCGCGAAAAAGTCGATTTTCTTCATTATTTTATTCTTTTTCCTTCGGTTCGACGCCGATCTTTTTCCCGCCCGGACTCGCGACGCCGGTCACGAGTCCTTACTTTTTTCGGTTTTTCTGACTTTGTCAGTTTTCGTTTTCGATTTTTCCCTGGCAGCCCGGTCCTTTGACCTCGCAGGGGCCCTTTTTCCCCCGATGGCTGCCAGTGGGTTTAAGCGGTGTGGTCGGTGTGACCGAAATATGTCACTAACTGACACACACGACTTTTGCCTCCGCTGCCTGGGCCCGGATCATGAGGAACTGATCTGTGGGCCCTGCAGCAAAATGTCCTCAAAGGCGTTGAGAAGTCGGCGGCATCAGCGTGAGAGAATCTTCGCTGACCCCAGCCGTACCCGGACCTCGTCGGAGGCCTCCGCGTCGAAAGGCTCCAGCTCGGACCGTCGCCGGAGTTCCTCCGACCGGGGTTCTCCCTCCGGGGACCATCGTCGGAAGGTGAAACCCGCGAGGGCGGCGTCGGTGGACGCTCCTGGTTCCGCGAGGGCCAGGTCGCATAGCCCCGACAGCCGCCCCGGGTCCTTGGAGAAGGAACTCGTCCCGAAGCAACCTCGCCTGGAGTCGGAGATCCCTGCTCGGGTAAGTCCTGTGGTCCTTCTGGATTCGCCTCCGCGACAGCCGACGTCGGGCCCCGAGTCGGGGGCTGCTGGGTCACCTGAGCTCGGACTCAGGTTGACGGCCTTGGAGAGCAGACTGTCTGCCTTCATGGACCAGCAGAGGGCACTGCTCGCTGGCCTCGCTGGCGCCGCTGCCCCGACCGCCGGGACGTCGACGTCCAAGTCGACCCCGGAGACCGAGCCGATCCTCGAGTCGCTGAGAACTCGAGTCGATCCTCGGTCGAGGTCACCCTCGGCCTCCCGTTCGGGACCGAGGTCGCCGACACCGACTCCCTCGGCGTCGGGGCGGCTGGCGCCGCGCCCTGCCCGGGCCGACCCCACCGAGTCCTCGTCGGAGTCGGTCTGGGAGTCTGAGGAGGAAGAGTCGCCTGATTCTTTCCGGACTCGGTGTGTCCCATCGGACTCACCGGAGTCCGAGCCTCGGAAGCAGTCCCCCCGGAGGATGCCCGGTTCTCGGACTTCGTTAGGGATATGGCCAAGGCTTTGGCCTTCCCTGCGGATCCCGAGGAGGAGCCTCGAGCCGAAGAGCTCGACGCCCTCCAGTATGACTCTCCCGCGAGGGAACACTTTACTGTACCGGTTCCTCCTATGCTGGAACGACTACTCTTCCGCATGTGGGAGAGTCCGGCCTCCTCGCCGGTCCTGAGCAAGCGGGTCGATTCTATCTATCGAGTCCGCAAGAGCCCTGGCTTTCAAAAGGCACAGCTGCCACACCATTCCATGGTAGTGGAATCGGCCATGCATCGTCTTAAGAGCCAGAAGATGCACTCCTCGGTGCCTCCTGGCAGGGAGGCCCGTAACCTGGATGGCCTTGGCAAGAAGTGTTTCCAGGGCTCTATGCTCGCATGTCGTGTCCAGACTTACCAGCTATACATGGGCATGTATCTCCGGGATCTGGCTAAAGAGCTAGCCGGATTCTCCGCTGGTTTGTCCGAGGAACCCTTGCGGAGGTTCCTGGCCTTGTCCACTGGCATTCGGGAATGCTCAAAGTTCATGTCCCGCGCAGCCTATGATGGCTTTGAAGCATCGGCTCGAGTGGCCGCAGCCGGCATCGGTGCCCGCCGACAGGCTTGGCTTCAGTCGTCAGACCTTGAGCCCTGGGTGCAGGACAAGTTGGTCGATGTCCCCTGCCGAGGCGAAAACCTCTTTGGCAAGCCCATGGCGGAAAAGGCTGCGCAAATTGAGACTGAGACTCTCACCAGGACCAGGCTTTCTAGGAAGACCTCCGCCCCTTCCCAGAAAAAGAAGGGCTCGGGGAAAAAGTCCTTTTACCCGAGGAAGGCGGCTGCCTACAAACAATACCCCCATTATCAGGCCCCTGCAGCTCCCCAACAGGGCCAGCAGGCCAAGGGAAGGGGTAACGGGTCCCGTAGGCAGCAAGCCCCCAAGCCTGCACCACCAGCCCCTGCTCAGCAGGGTGGGGGTTTTTGACTCGCAAAGCATAGCCTCTCCCCCCCCGCTGGTTCCTCCCAGCACCGGAGGCCGGCTGGTTCACTTCGCCCACAGGTGGTCCAGCATCACCGCAGATGCCTGGGTGCTTCAAGTCGTGCGGGAAGGCTATCTTCTCCACTTCCACCAGGTCCCTCCCTCCTATTTTCCGGGAGAACCTCCACGACCCCCTCTGCACAGGGAATTACTCCTTCAGGAGTTAGCAGGTCTTCTGCAGGAACAGGCGGTGGAACCGGTGCCACACCACCTGAGAGGTCAAGGTTTTTATTCCAGGTATTTTCTAATACCAAAGAGAACAGGGGGCCTCAGACCCATCCTGGACTTGCGCAACCTCAACAAGTTCCTTGTGCGGGAGAAGTTCAAAATGCTTACCCTTGGAATCCTTCTGCCCTACCTCCAGCAGGGAGATTGGCTATGCTCCTTGGATCTAAAGGATGCCTACACGCACATCCTCATCCACCCAAGCCACCGCCAATACCTAAGGTTTGTGGTGGCAGGAAATCATTACCAGTACAGAGTACTCCCCTTTGGCCTGTCCTCCGCGCCGCGAGTCTTCACAAAATGTCTCGCGGTGGTGGCGGCCCATCTCCGGCTTCACGGCCTCTATGTCTTTCCGTACCTCGACGACTGGCTCATCAGAGCAGCGTCCGCTCGGGAGGTCACCAACGCCACGCGCCGCACGGTGACTCTTCTGCAGCACTTGGGCTTTGTTATAAACTTCGCAAAGTCCACTTTGCTCCCCTCGCAGGATCTCGAGTTCATCGGCGCAAGGCTGCACACTCCTCAGGCGCGAGCATACCTACCGCTCGACAGGGCTCAACGGCTCATGGACCTAGCCGACCGTTTTCGCAGCCAGCCCCTGGTCTCCGCCAGGCGCTTCCTGAGACTACTCGGCCATATGGCTTCCACCGTCCATGTGACCCCCAATGCCCGCCTGAATATGCGGCCTGCTCAATGGTGTCTCCGCCAGCAGTGGCGACAAGCCACAGGCGGCCTAGCAGACCTGGTGCGCGTCTCCGAGCCGCTGATCTCGTCTCTTCGGTGGTGGCTTCGGCAGCCGAACCTGATATTCGGAATGCCTTTCCAGTCACCTCAGCCGACCCGGGTGCTGACCACGGATGCATCCCTCCTGGGCTGGGGAGCACATTGCCAAGGGACACGTACTCAGGGCCTCTGGACCACGTGGGAGTCTGCTCAGCAGATCAACTTCCTGGAGCTCAGGGCGATCCGCCTGGCTCTCAAAGCCTTCTCCCACCTGACTTCTCACCAGTCCGTCCTCGTCCAGACGGACAATCAAGTTGCCATGTTCTACGTGAACAAGCAGGGGGGCACGGGCTCCTTCCTCCTCTGCCGGGAGGCACAGAAGCTCTGCTCTTGGGCCGTCAGTCACGGCATTCTCCTCAAGGCAGTTTATCTCCCGGGCCAAGAGAATTGCCTGGCGGACAAACTCAGCAGGATCCTCCAGCCGCACGAGTGGCGTCTGGATCCCTTGGTAGTTCAGAAGCTCTTCCTAAAGTGGGGCCTCCCCACGGTGGATCTCTTTGCCAGTCCTCACAACCGGCAGCTTCCTCGCTTCTGCTCTCGTCAGCCACACCCCCTTCGGGTTGCGGCGGACGCTTTTCTGATTTCATGGTCGGGGAGCCTTCTGTACGCTTTCCCTCCCATCCCGCTAGTCTCTCGGACTCTTTTCAAGGTGCTCCGAGACAACGCCTTCATGATCCTGGTGGCCCCTCGCTGGCCCAGACAGCCATGGTTTCCGCTCCTACTGCAACTAGCGGTGGAGGATCCATTCCCTCTGGGGGTACAACCGGATCTCCTCACTCAGGATCAGGGGTCTCTACTACACCCCAACCTCAGGTCTCTCAACCTCATGGCCTGGCTGCTGAGAGGGTAGTCCTTGCTCCCCTTCTCCTGCCGGCGGAGGTGGAGGAGGTCGTCTTAGCTTCGCGACGCCCTTCTACCCGCAAATGCTACGCCCTTAAATGGCGTCGCTTTGCCCTCTGGTGTACCCAACAGTCTCAGGATCCCTTCTCCTGCCCGGTGTCGGTGATCTTGCAATACTTGCTACACCTCTCTAATCTGGGACTTAAGTCCAACTCCGTCAAAGTTCACCTCAGTGCTCTTTCGGCACATCATGTGCCGGTGGACGGTAGACCTCTCTCCAGCGACCCTCTCGTAGCGAGGTTTCTCCGAGGTCTCCTTCTACTTAAACCACCTCTGCGCCCGCCAGCGCCTGACTGGGACCTGAATGTGGTTTTGCAGCGGATCACCTGTCCGCCTTTTGAACCTATGGCTACCTGTTCTCTCCGTTTTCTGTCTTGGAAAACACTGTTCTTGATAGCCCTCACTTCCGCTAGACGCGTAAGTGAATTGCAGGCCCTCGTGTCTGATCCCCCTTACACTCGGTTCTACAAAAATAGGGTAGTCCTACGGACTCACCCAAAATTTCTTCCAAAAGTGGTCTCCCCTTTTCACATCAATCAGGAGGTGGTACTTCCAACCTTCTTTCCCAGACCACACTCCAGCCGAGCTGAATCGGTCCTCCATACCCTGGACTGTAGAAGGGCTTTGAACTTCTACCTTGACCGTACGCGGGAGCACCGTAAAGCTGCTCAGCTTTTTGTGTCTTTTGACCCCAATAAATTGGGGCTCCCGGTCTCCAAGCGTACTCTGTCCATCTGGGTTGCGGACTGTATCTCTTGGGCTTATGGGGCAGCCGGACTCTCCTTAGAAAGTCGAGTCACGGCTCATTGCGTTCGGGCAAAGGCTACGTCAGTGGCTTACCTCCGCTCTGTTCCGCTGGCAGACATCTGCCGGGCCGCTACTTGGTCTTCGAGCCAGACTTTTGCGGTCCATTACTGTCTCGAGAGGGAGTCCCGCAGGGACAGTGCTTTCGGACAGGCAGTCCTCCGTAATCTCTTTGAGGTCTGAGCAACTCCTACCCTCCATCCCGGATGTGGGCTACCGGTGGGTGATAATTCAGCGAAGATTCTTTCCTTCTGTGCTGCTGAGCTAGAGGGAGCTCATTTTTGTGCTTAGGGTCTCCGGTAGCCTTGAGCTGGGGAGTCCCATAAGTGAGGACTGACTTCCTGCTTGGTCCTGGAGAAAGCGTAGTTACTCACCTGTAACAGGTGTTCTCCAGGAGCAGCAGGAATCAGTCCTCACTACCCTCCCTCCTCCCCTTGGAGTTGCAATCGTCTGCTTATGTTCTTTTTGCAAAATTTTATGCTGTCTTTTTTAGCTATGTCATCTGACTGGCTAAGATGGCACCCTCGGGCGGGAAGACGACCGCGCATGCGCGCTGCAATTCCCAAAGGCTTTCTTTGAAAGCTGGGGAAAATTGCTCCGCGAGGGCTCCGTCGGTGCCGACGTCACCCATAAGTGAGGACTGATTCCTGCTGCTCCTGGAGAACACCTGTTACAGGTGAGTAACTACGCTTTTTTCACTCAGTGCGTAATTAAACTCCGGAATTCATTATTAGAGGATGTAGTAAATTTGTTAGTGTAGCTGGGTTTAAAAGAGATTTGGATGAGTTCCTGGAGGAAATGTCCGTAGACCATTATTAAAGTGGACCGGAGAAGTCCACTGCGTACCCCTGGGACAAGCAGCATGGAATAAGTCTACCTTTTGGGAACCTGACAGGTATTTCTGACCTGGATTGGCCACTGTTGGAAACAGGACACTGGGCTTGATGGACCCTTGGTCTGACCCAGTATGGCATGTCTTATGTTCTTATCTCAAAAAGGAGCCCAAAGATCCTTGATCATAACCATTCAGATGTTGGCATCACTAGAGTTCATTATAAATTACCTGAAATACCAGTTAATACGGTCAGCTTATTTGAAATTCATAAGATCTCTTCTCGATACAACTCAGGTAAAAGCCTTTCTCCCACAGGAAAGGTTAACTACACAGTGGTATGCAAAAGTCTGGAATCACTTGTAAAGTTTATTTATTTATTTAAAGTTTTTTCTATACCGCGCTCTTCAAAATCAGCACTTGTAAATTTGACATTTTTTCAACTTCGTGACCTTATATCTTGATTTCTTTTTTCTCCCAGTGGCTTTTTCTATGTATCTCATAAGTGATAGTTTTGGCTATTAGGGCCAACTTTTAGTATTGGTTTGGCCCTTATTTTCTGAGTTTGTTCCCCATAGTTGTCCTATTGATAGATTTTCTGTTAAAATCGCGTAATGTACATCATTGGCCAACAATATATTATTGTAAGTATGCTTTAAAATATTATGGGCGCACACCAGGTTTCCTTCAAATTAATGTATGTGGCCTTGAAAAAGGCTGTTTTTATGTGTCAGTGATGGCTCAGCATTTGATGGGCCACCCTTTGTTCTTGATCACCTAACTGCACCTTGTCAGCATTGAATGAACCAGTCTGACAAGGTGATCGTTGATGACAACGCGGTTCCAAGCTGCAATGAGTGACTCAGTCAGCTCACGCTTTGATGTCGGATGCCTCTTGGATATTTCCAAGGCCACCTTGTGCCACAGGTTCTCGATTGGATTCAGATCTGGAGACCGGGCAGGCCAGTCCATTGACTTGATGTTGTTCCGCTGCTTCCAGCTGATCACCTGTCTGGAGCGATGGCAGAGTACATTGTCATCTTGGAACAGGAACTGGCCAGGAAACAGCTGGTGTGCTGATGGCACCATGCACTTTTGCAGTATGGTGTTGTACTTGGCCCCGTTGACCATTCCGTCGACGATGTGAAGACGTCCAGCGCCACTGGCAGCCCCAGACCATGACCTTCAAAGGATGCTTCACAGTGAGGTTGAGACACTCAGGCTTGAATTCCTCTCCAGGAAATCTCCTCACATAGGTGTGGGCCTGGTTACCAAACAGGCAGAAGGTGCTTTCATCGCTGAATAGCACCTTTTCCCACATTTCAGTCGACCAGGTTGAGTGCTTTCTCGCCCACACTATCCAGTTGCGCCTTTGTATGTCAGTCATCAGTGGCTTATTCCATGCTTTGCAGCCCCAGAAACCAAACTGTAGGCACCGGCGATGAACTGTTGATGAGCTGACACTGACATCACTCTTGTCTGACCACTCTAAGTAGCTGAGGAGAGGTCAACTTGCGATTAGTCAGTGAAATGCATCGTAGTGTGCGGTCCTGGCATGATGTTGATGATCATGGACGATCTGAACGAAGCTTGTCCACCACTGAACCTGTTTCGTTCTTCTTCTGTACAATCTTAATAGCGATCTGACTGCAGCCAACTTTTCTGGTTATCTGACGGCTTGAAAATCCTTCCTCACTCATAAAGGACACACGAACACGCTCCTCCAACGTCAGGGTCCGAGTCATCTTCATGGTCGATCCAGAAAGCGTATGAAATTCAAAAATTCCGTGTGTTTTTATAGCTGCACTGTTGGCTAGATATCTGCATTGTGATTGGTTAGTGAAACCAGCCTCCTGATTGGTCAGAAATAACGTGTGCATATTGGATAATCTCGATCCAGTTTTGACGCAGGATCCACAAAAATCGCAGTAGCTATCTCCCAGTGTCTGTAAAGTATTTAAATTGGAAGCAAGGAATGCAAAAATAGTCAACTCTAATATCCCTTTTAACGTGGTAGAAAGATGAATATGCTGGGCTAACGCAAAATTTAAAAAAAAAACATTAGAAAGTACAAAAAGCACAAAACTCACAAGTGATTCCAGACTTTTGCACACCACTGTATATTGAGAAAAATGCAAATCTGAGTCAATAGATGTCAGCATGGGGCATGTTGGGTCACATGGCCTCAACAGCGCATATAATTCTCCTGGAACATTTCAGGATGAGACAAACTCAATGAACCTTGAGCACACAGTGTACTGAGACTACTAAAAAGCTTGGATATGTAATCTGCATCACTAGTCCCCTAATCGCCTGGTGGATGGATCAATTTTATCTGTCAAAAGCAATATACTTCTAAATTCCTTCAGTACAAATTGTCCTTGCCCTATATGCATCCAGACTGTGCTGAGGAGCTCATGTAGATGATCTTTAGAACTATGGAGTATGGTTCCCCAGTATAAACTTGATCAGATAAATTTCCTGGAGTTGAGGAGGATCCAAGATGGCGACCATGTAAGGCGTGCCCCGCCAACCGGCTTGTGCTATGGATGCTGTTTCTTGTATAACAATTTTCCTGTGTGTTTATTTTTTTTCTTCTTCTTGTGATGGGGAAAAGAAAGGGGAAGGTTACGTTTCCTGAAGCTGACCTTCCGCCTAACCAGCAGCCCATAACCAAGTTTGTGGCCGTCGGAGCTTCTCAGAGTATTGCCGGGGTTGGTGTTGGAGCTGACTTGAAGGCGGTCCTTTCAACCTCAGACGTCAGTCTGAGCCCCGAGCAACGTGTTCCACCTGGTGAGCCCTCTTTGCTGCCTGCTGGTCTGGATTCTCGGCTGCGGATGCACCTCGAAGAGGGAGCCTCTGTTTTGCCATCTTCAGGAGGAATGCCAGAGACGGGTGTGACGAACACTTTTGGAGGAAGCGGTGGGGGTAACCTGGCCGCCCTGAATGCGTCTGGAAGAGTTCTGGTGTCCCAGCTGTCTAGCGAGACGGATTTGTCTGCCTTGAGAGATGCGGGGAGAGCCGGAGCTACTATTTGCGGCAACACCTTGGTGAAACCAGCGGTAGTAACTTTGGACTGCGATAGTATTGTTGGAACGCTCCGTTTCCAAGCGTCTGGACACTATGGAGAAGACCGCACAGGACTTGCAGGCAAGGTTGGACAGACAGGAACAAGCCAGTAAAGACTCTGTTCAAACTTTAGAAGTGTTTTCAACTCAAGTAGCTAACGTGCAAACAACAGTGCTCTGCCCTTATCTGGCAGGGAGGCCCGAAACCTCGATGGCGTCGGTAGAAAGTGCTTTCAGGGCTCGATGCTTGCTTGCCGTGTCCAGTCCTACCAGCTGTACATGGGCATGTACTTGTGGGATCTGGCCAAGGAATTGGCCGGGTTCTCTGTTGGTCTCCCCGGGGAACCTTTGCAGAGATTTAAGTCCTTGTCCTCGGGGATTCGGGACTGCTCGAAGTTCATGTCCCGCGCCTCCTACGATGGCTTCGAGGCTTCGGCCCGAGTTGCGGCAGCCGGTATCGCGGCTCGATGCCAGGCATGGCTGCAGTCATCGGACCTCGAACCATGGGTTCAGGACAAGTTGGTCGATGTCCCTTGCCGAGGTGAAAATCTTTTTGGCAAGCCCATGACCGAGAAGGCCGCTCAGCTCGAAACTGAGCACCTCACACGGACAAGGCTGTCGAGGAAGACCTCTGCCCCTTCTCATAAAAAGAAGGGCTCGGGTAAAAAGCCCTTTTACCCGAGGAAGGGCACTGCCTACAAACAGTACCCGCAATATCAGGCTGCCCAAGCTGCCCCCCAGGGTCAGCAAGCCAAGGGCCAGGGTAATGGGCCCCGTAGGCAGAGGACCCCCAAGCCTCCGGCCCCTGCTACCACTCAGCAGGGTGGGGGTTTTTGACTCCTTGAGCGTAGCCTCTCCTCCACTGCTCTCCCAACCCTGCACAGGAGGTCGCCTCGCCCTCTTTGCCCACCAGTGGCCCCTTGTCACCGGGGACAGTTGGGTGCTGGAGATAGTCCACAAGGGCTATGCCCTCCATTTTCACCAACTGCCTCCACCATATTTTCCAGGGGAGCCTCCAAGGCCTCCCCTGCACACAGACCTTCTTCTACAAGAGCTTCATGGTCTGTTGATGGACAGGGCGGTGGAGCCTGTGCCTCCCCACTTACAAGGTCACGGTTTCTACTCCAGGCAGGGCCGGATTTACCTTGAGTGAGGCCCTACGCCAACAAAAATTGTGGGCCCCCAGCAGGGGCGGCCCAAGGGGGGTGCGGACCTCATTTGCATAAATATTTGCATAATGTTACCATATACTAACTTTTAGTAAACGTGCCTCTTAATGAGTGTATGGATAAAGAAAGACTAAAAGATTTCTACATTACTATAATCCAGTGCCAACTGCCAGACACATTAGGAACTACTACAAACACTGCCCATAGTAAACCCGCCGTATCCTAACAGCACTACCAGGACTCACAAAGCACCATACTCTACCAATCAAAAGGCAACACTGCAAATATTAAACCAATACATTTCAGAGAACAACAATACATGACCTACTGGGGAAAGAGAACAAGTGGCAATGTCAAATAGGAATTATATAAACAGAACACCTCAGCTCAGTTACACATGCAGAACATAGACCATCACCAAACAAGTAATCACAATTTAGAAATAGGAAGACAATAATTAAACTGGGAATCCCAAAAGCCAAACTTGGAATGTACAACACTGTAGAAATAAAACTATACATTAATTTGCTCTTGTACTAAACAAAGCACAGATGTTAATGATGCACATTTACCAGAGCTGACATATTCCAATTAATAAATTCAAAATAAAGAGATATTTTTCTACCTTTTGTGCATTTTTTTCAGCTGCAATTGCTCCAGCCACTTTCTTCTGGTTTCTTCGTGTCTTCTGCTAACTCTCCATCGTCTGCTGTCCATTTGTCCTTTCTTCTCTCTTCTAGATTTTTTTCCATTCTCTCTCTACATCTGCTTTAACATACTAATCTTTCTCCTTTTGCTCTTTCCTCATTCCTATTTCATCCACTCAAATTTTACCCCTCTATCCTCAATCCCCACTTACTCTCCCAATACCCGGCCAATTGTAGATTTTTTATCCCTCCCACACAAAATATTTTTCCCTTCTCCATTTTACTCTTCCAGCCCCATCCCATTCTAATCCTCCCCCAACATCAGCTCCCTTCTAGTTCCAGCCTCACCCAGCATCCATTCCCTTCTAGTCCCTGCATCAGCCCATTTCCAGTCCTAGCAACCCCCCAACCCAATACCAGTCCTAGCCCCCCCATCACCCCACTTACAGTCCTTAACCCCCCATCACCCCATTTTCAGTCCTTAACCCCCATCACCCCATTGTCATTTTAAGCCCCCCCTATAACCCATTACCAGTCCTAACCCCCCATCAGCCCACTTCCAGTCCTAACCCCATCAACCCATTTCCAGTCAGCCCCCCATAGCCCATTGCCAGTCCTACCCCCCCATCAGCCTACAGCCCATTACCAGTCCTAACCCCATCATCCCACCTCCAGTTTTAACCCCCCAGCCCATTTCCAGTCCTAGCCCCCCATAGCCCATGTCCATACAACCCCCATCAGCCCACAGCCCATTACCCGTCTTAACCCCCCCAAAGCCCATTACCAGTTCTAACCCCCCCCAACAGCCCATTACCACTCCTAACCCCACCAGCCCACCTCCAGTCTTAACCCCCCAGCCCATATCCAGTCCTCGACCCCCCCATAGCCCATTACCAGACAGCCCCCATCAGCCCACAGCCCATTACCAGTCTTAACCCCCCCCAAAGCCCATTACCAGTTCTAACCCCCCCCAACAGCCCATTACCAGTCCTAACCCCATCAGCCCACCTCTAGCCTTAACGACCCCCCAGCCCAGCCCAGCCCATTTCCAGCCCAGCCCATTTCCAGCCCCAGCCCCCCCAATAGCCCATTACCAGCCCTACCCCCCCAGTCCATTTCCAGCCCCAGCCCCCCCAATAGCCCCTTACCAGTCCTACCCCCCCCCAATAGCCCATTACCAGTCCTACCCCCCCCCCATAGCCCATTACCATTCCTACCCCCCCCATTGCCCTTTACCTGTCCTACCCCCCCCATAGCCCATTACCAGTCCTACCCCCCCCTAGCCCATTACCAGTTCTACCCCCCCCCATAGCCCATTACCAGTCCTACCCCCCCCCCCCCATAGCCCATTACCAGTCCTACCCCCCCCATAGCCCATTACCAGTCCTACCCCCCCCCATAGCCCATTACCAGTCCTACCCCCCCCCGGCCTACCGTACAATTTAATTAAAAAAACAAAACCTGGAGGCTGCAGCCGCGGGGCCCCCTCTGCTGCCGCGGGGGCCCCGTCTACAAGCTGGTCGGGTCGGGTCGGGTCTCTCTCCCTCCCTCGCTGCAGGCTGCGAGAGACGCGAAGGGAGAGCGTCTCCTCGAGTCTGTGTTAAGCCGGCAGGGGCTGATGGGAAATCCCATCAGCCCCTGCGGGCTTAACACAGACGCGAGGAGACGCTCTATCTTCGCGTCTCTCGCAGCCTGCAGCGAGGGAGGGAGAGAGACCCGACCCGACCCGACCAGCTTGTAGACAGGGCCCCCGCGGCAGCAGAGGGGGCCCCGCGGCGGCAGCCACCAGGTTTTTTTTTTTAATTGAGTTTAAAAAAAAAAAACTGGTTCTTTTTTTGTGGGCCCCTGCCGGCTGTGGGCCCTACGCCATGGCGTACATGGCGTATACGTAAATCCGGCCCTGACTCCAGGTATTTCCTGGTGCCCAAAAGGACCGGTGGCCTTCGACCCATTCTGGACCTCAGGAACCTCAACAAGTTCCTAGTGAAGGAGAAGTTCAAGATGCTTACTCTTGGGATTCTTCTGCCCTATCTCCAGCAGGGAGATTGGCTATGCTTCTTAGATTTGAAGGATGCGTACACTCACATCCTCATTCATCCAGACCACAGAAAGTACCTCAGGTTCATTGTGAAAGGAAACCATTATCAGTACAGAGTGCTGCCTTTCGGCCTCACCTCTGCCCCCAGAGTCTTTACAAAGTGCCTAGCAGTGGTGGCGGCCTACCTGAGAAATCAGGGAATCTTTGTCTTCCCCTATCTAGACAACTGGCTCATCAGGGGTCAGACGTGCCAAGAGGCCAATCAAGCCACCTTCAGGACTATTGCTCTTCTACAAAGCCTGGGGTTTGTCATAAACTTCGCAAAGCCCACTTTGCTCCCCTCCCAGAACTTAGAGTTCATAGGAGCAAGGCTGGACTCTCTGCTGGCAAAGGCTTTCTTGCCAGCAGACAGGCCCAAAGGTTGATGGCATTGGCAAATCAGTTTCTCAGCAGGTTCCTGGTCTCCGCCAGACTCTGCCTGAGGCTTCTTGGCCACATGGCTTCGACAGTACATGTGACCCCCAATGCCAGGCTCCATATGAGGCCTGCACAGTGGTGCCTTTGGGCTCTGGTCACAGGCCCAGGCAGCCTCAGAGACAGGATAAGGGTGTCCAGACCATTTCTGCACTCCCTCAACTCGTGGCTGCGCCCACCCATTCTACTGAAGGTGCCTTTTCAGATTCTAGGGTACTCAGTACTGATGACAACAGATGCCTCCCTGCAAGGCTGGGGAGCTCATTGTCTGGGCAAGTGCACCCAGGGCCTCTGGTTTCCCTGGGAGGCTGCACAGCAGATCAATCTCCTCAATCTCAACTCGGAGCTATTCGATTAGCACTCAAAGCTTTCACTCCTACCCTGGCTCACCAGTCTGTCCTGATTCAGACAGACAACCAAGTTGCCATGTTTTATGTGAACAAACAGGGCGGAAATGGGTCCAGGATCCTTTGTCGGGAGGCTCAGGACCTTTGTTCTTTTGCTCTCAAGCACAACATGCTCCTCAGGGCTGTGTACCTTCCAGGCCAGGACAACTACCTGGCAGACAGATTAAGCAGAATACTGCAGCCCCACGAGTGGCAACTGAATCCTTCAGTAGTTCAGAAGATCTTCCTGAAATGGGGTCTCCCTTTGATAGATCTCTTTGCCAGCCCAACGAACAAGCAACTGCCAAAGTTCTGCTCCAGACAACCGCATCCTCTGCGGATAGCAGCGGATGCTTTTCTGATATCCTGGTCTCAGGGCCTCCTCTATGCGTTTCCTTCCACACCCTTGGTGGCCCGAACTCTCTTCAAGATTCTTCAGGATAAGGCCTCGGTCCGGCTGGTGGCTCCCAGGTGGCCGAGACAGCCTTGGTTTCCTCTTCTGCTTCAACTGGCGGTGGATCCTCCACTGCCTCTGGGGTTGCAACCCGACCTTCTCTCACAGGAGCAGGGTTCCCTTCTGCACCCCAATTTCAAAGCTCTCAATTTGATGGCCTGGAGGCTGCAAGGGTAGTCTTGGCTCCCTGGGGCCTGCCTCAGGAGGTTGAGGAGATTGTCCTAGCCTCTAGGAAACAGTCCACTAGGAAAACCTATGCTCTCAAATGGAAGAGGTTTTCTGTGTGGTGTCAGCTACGTACAGAAGATCGTTTCTCCTGTACTGTGCCAGTAGTCCTTCAGTACTTACTGCACTTGTCCAATCAAGGTCTTAAATCCAATTCTATTCGGATCCACCTCTCAGCTCTAGCAGCTCACCACTCTCTGGTGGAGGGACATTCTCTGTCTGGTCACCCCTTGGTGTCTCGCTTTCTTAGGGGCTTGCTTTTGCTCAAGCCTTCTATCCGTCCTCCTGCCCCTGAGTGGGAGCTGAATGTGGTCTTGCAGCAGCTGACTCGCCCACCTTTTGAGCCGATGGCTACTTGCCCACTACGCTTCCTCTCCTGGAAGACACTCTTCCTGATAGCCCTTACCTCGGCTAGGCGAGTAAGTGAGCTTCAGGCCCTGGTCTGTGATAGGCCTTACACCAGGATTTATAGGAACAGGGTAGTCCTTAGGACTCATCCAAAGTTCCTCCCTAAGGTTGTCTCCTCTTTCCACCTCAACCAGGAGGTGGTTCTTCCAACATTCTTCCCTAGGCCTCATGCTAGCCAGGCTGAAGCAGTCCTGCATACCCTGGACTGTAGGAGGGCCTTATCCTTCTACCTTGACCGTACGCAGGGGCATAGAAGGGCTTCAAGCCAGACTTTTGCGGCCCATTACTGCCTGGAGAGGGAGTCCCGTAGGGACAGTGCTTTTGGCCAAGCAGTACTCTGGAATCTCTTTGAGGTTTAGGCAACTCCTGCCCTCTGTTGGGCTACCGGTGGAGGTTGTGTCCTTGAAAAGCCTTTCTTTGCTGCTGAGACTAGAGGGAGTTCTCTTGTTCAGCCTGGGTTCCTCGGTAGCCCAGAGCTGGGGAGTCACCCATATGTGAGGACTGACTTCCTGCTTGGTCCTGCAGAAAGAGTAGTTACTCACCTGTAACAGGTGTTCTCCAGGAGCAGCAGGAATCAGTCCTCACAACCCTCCCTCCTCCCCTTGGAGTTGCAGTTGTACATAGTTTATTTTTCATTTTTGTGTGCTGTTCTTAGCTATGTCATTTGACTGAGGTAAGATGGCACCTTTAGGCGGGAAGGGAACCGCGCATGCGTGCCTGCATTCCCAAAGGCTTTCATAGAAAGCTGGGGAAATGCTCCGCTGGGGCTTCATCGGCGCCGATGACACCCATATGTGAGGACTGATTCCTGCTGCTCCTGGAGAACACCTGTTACAGGTGAGTAACTACTCTTTCTCCAGGGACAGCAGGAATCAGTCCTCACTACCCTCCCACCTCTCCTTAAGAGTTGCCATTTTTGTTTTTTTCCCTTGCCATCTGCTGAATAGGGCTCTGGCTATGGGACCTGACTGAGCAAGATGGCACCCTTGGGCGGGAAGAGGGCCATGCATGCGAGGCAGTAATCCCAAAGGCTTTCTTTGAAAGCTGGGGAATTGCTCCGTTAGTGCCGACATCACCCATAAGTGAGGCCTGATTCCTGCTGTCCCTGGAAAACACCTGTTTCAGGTGAGTAACTACACTTTCTGCAAGAACAGGATTGTGCTTCACACCCACCCAAAATTCCTTCCGAAGGAGGTATCGGCCTTCCACCTCAGCCAGGAGGTGGTGCTTCTTACCTTCTTGCCACGGCCCCATGCCGACAAGGCGGCAGCCGTTCTCCTTACTCTGGACTGCAAAAGGGCCCTGTCCTTCTACCTGCAGCATAACCAGGGTAACCACAAAGCCCCACAGCTTTTTATTTCATATGACCCCATTTGACTGGGGGAGGCTGTGAACAAATGGACATGTCCACTTGTGTGGCAGACTGCATCACCTTTTCCCACAATCAGGCTGGGCTATCGTTGGACCACTGGGTCACGGCGCACGTCAGGGCTATGGCGACCTCTGTTGCAAGCCTACGCTCTGTCTCTATGGCAGGCATCTGCCGGGCCACCAACTGGTCTTTAGTTCACACCTTTGGAGCTCACTACTGCCTGGAGAGGGAGTCCCGACGGGACAGTGCCTTTGGCTAGGACATACTATGTAATCTGTTGGGGTTTAGGCAACTCCTGCCCTCCGAACCTTATTCATGCTACCAGAGCCATGGTTCTCCCTGGACACTGGGGTCCTCAGAATCTTTCCTCAGAGTCACTTGCAGCTGCTCACAGCTGGGCCGTGGTTTTTCTACAGGTTCTCGGTAGCCTGTAGCTAGGGAGTTTCATATGCAAGGACTGACTTCCTGCTTCCAGCTCATGGAGAAAGTGTAGTTACTCACTTGTAACAGGTGTTCTCCAGGGACAGCAGGAATCAGTCCTCACAACCCTCCCTCCTCCCCTTGGAGTTGCTGTACAATTTTTGCCTTCTTCTTTTGTCGGCTCTAGCTGTGTCATCTGACTGAGTAAGATGGCACTCTTGGGCGGGAAGGGAATTAGACATGCATGGTGGCATCTCCCAAAATCTCTCTTTGAAAGCTGGGGACATGCTTCCACGGGGGCTCCGTCAGCATCAACGTCATCCATATATGAGGACTGATTCCTGATGTCCCTGGGGAACACCTGTCACAGGTGAGTAACTACGCTTTATAGTCCTTAGTCTTTAGAATGATCACCTTCATCGCCATCTTGAGATACAGTTGTGGTCAACATTATTGGCATCCTTGCATTTTAGGTTTGCTGTGTACAGTATCTTGAAAAATAATTGGAACTATTGCACTATGTCGTCATAATATTGTAATAGTATGTTCAAAAGTATACAACAAAAAAGATGTCTGTACAACCTAGAAGTAGTCATTTCTGAGAAAATAAAAACAAAGTATGACCTGGATAGGATTAATAACATCCTTCACTAATATTTGGTTTCACTACCCTTGGCAGTGATGACAGTCTCCAAAGCATTTCTTATAGCCATCTCTAGGTTTCATATATCTGTCTGCTGGTAGTTTCTCCCATTCTTCAACTGCAATATGTTTCAGCTTATGAATGTTTCAGAGATTCCTTTTACCAATGGCAGATTTCAGCTCTTTCGAAATATTCTTGATTGGATTGAGATCAGGACTCATTGCTGGCCAGTTTAAAACAGTCAGTTTTTTCCTTTTTAACCATTTTTTTGTACTTTTGGATGTATGTTTTAGGTCATTGTCCTGCTGGAGGACCCATGACCTTCAACCCAGACCTGGCATTCTGCCACTAGATAGCACATTTGCTCCAGAATACCTTGGTAGTTCTCTGACTTCATGATTCCTTTAATACGTTCCAGGTCTCCAATTCCCGAGGCAGCAAAACAGCTCCACAACATTATGGAACCTCCACCATATTTAACTGTAGGAATGGTGTTTTTTTTCCTTATAAGCTTCATTTCTTCACCTATAAATGTATCACTGGTCTGCGTTGCCAAAATGCTTGTTTGGTTTCATCTATCCACAGAATATTCCCCAGAAAAATTCTGGTTCCACATGGTGGGTTTGGACAAAGATCAGGCGTGCTTTTTTATGTCTGTCTTTGAGCAGTGGGATCCTCCTTCGCCCATGAAGTCCTTCTTTGTTTAGTGTGCAGTGTATGGTGTGGGTTGAAACCACCACTCCAGATTGTTCTAGGTCAGCCTTAAGCTCTTTGGATGTTGTTTTCCAACAGTTCAAAGTCATCTTGGATTCATTTTCCTCTTCCCACCATGTCCTGGGAGGTTCTTGACAGTTCCATAAGCTGAAAACGTCTTTAACATTGTGAACTGTAGACACACAAATCCCCAGGTTGTTGGAGATGGCCTTATCTCCCTTTGAAGTTTGATGTTTGGTGATAATGGCTTTTCTGATGGTCTAAGGCTGCTGTCTTGTCTTTACCATTGTGAAAATGGAACAGGGAGTGAATATGGCCATTTTAAACATTAGAGCCATTATTTATTGATAAGACAGCAAGCGGTGCCTTTTACATGTATATACATTTTTTTCTCTTTATTTAACTCTACATCCTGTCCTTTCGAAATGTTGGAGTTCCTTTACATACTGTATCACATGTTATTTTAGACTTTGTATACCGCTTGATGCTTCATTAAAGGCAGTATAATAAATTTAAGTGAACAATAAACTGTACTTCCAATTGGCTCAGACTGCATTTATGCCCAGAAAGGTTAATAATGTGAGAGCTATGATGATTTTGGTATCCAGATCAGCCTTCATGGAAGAGATTTTCAAGGCTGCAACATAGATGAGATTCCTGATGCAGCAGTAGGTTTGGGAAGTCTGTCCCCCAAAAACAGTTTGGGGATTAGAATCCAATTCTATCCTCCCCATGCCCATTTTTCATCAGTTCCATGCCACCTTACAAAAAATAAATAGAACATTTTTGGTTTTCCAGTCAGCTTCAAGTTTCTTTTTTTTACATAGTTCTCTACTGTTGATTATGCATTGTTGTCCACACTTGAGTTTGTGTGAAGATTGTCATGTTGTCTCCCATATGCTTTGGGACACATACTGAGGAGACCTCTGATGGTTGAGGTGAATAGAGGTATAGGAGTGATGTCATTGAAATCTAGCTGTTTCATTGTTTCTTTGTCTTCACCAATCTGCTGGTATGGGAACACAACCCACTTGTCTGGACTGGTCTAGCAGGGCTCAAGGAAAATACATTATTCGTGGACAAGCAGGAAGTAAGTTCTCATATATTGGTGATATCCCCTATGGAGCCCCATGCGGGAACACTCCCCAGCTTCCATTGCAAGTTTTTGGGAGGCTTTACCAAATCTGTGCACCTGCCTTCCTGCCTGCCGCAGCGCAATCTTCCCCAGCTTTCTTTTTCCATGGAGCCCTTAGGATGTGTTCCTACCATCAGCGGAAAACATTTGATTTTTGACCCTCTTGTGGGTTGTTTTCTTTCACTTCCCGTCTGTTGCGTCTGCTCAGGGCTGCCGTCCTTTTTTCCTCTCTCTGTTTTTCTCACGGCTGGTGACATTGAGCCATTTCACCTTGCCATGACACTGTTCCCTGAAATGTCTAAGCCAGCCAGCAGCATTAAAAAGTGCACCAAGTATGCACACACTATTTTGGTCACCAACAGGCATAATTGGTGCCTGCAGTGACTTGCGCCCAACCACCAGCCTGCCTCATGCAATCTGTGCCTGCAGATGAAGAGGAAGGGCAAGGAGAAACAGAGGAAGTCCCTCTTCAAGCCATTGGATTCAGCGTTCTCGGCCCCAGCATAGGCATCGATGGCCTCATGGGGCTCCGCTGAGGCGTCATCCTAGAGAGGTGCCCGAGCACACTGTGAGCTGAGGGGCCACAGTGACACAGAGCGGAGACTCTCCATTGACCTCTGATGAGAACCGAGGAAGGATCCATCATCGACTCAATTGATGTTGAAAGGGGCATCCTTGAGACCCATATGCTGCCTGCTGAAGCAGGCACATCAGGGTGACAGTTGTAATCTATGCCAGCTCCCACAGCCATCTCTCCCTCTCCAGTGTCTCTGGTTCTGATGCCATGGTACACCAGTGCCTCTACTCTGTGCACCAGAGATCCTGCTTATGCCTGGTGTCTTCACCCAACCAGAGATGACATTGAGAGGAGGCCCGGTGCTACTTTGAGTTCCTCTCAGAGTTGTACTCCAAGGGATGGGAGACTGAGGAGAAATTGGTGGTGTCTGACCTGGGGTCTTCAGACCTGCCCTCAAGTCCTTCCCCTTCGTAAGAGTGGCGGACGTCACCCCTGGAGAACATGTACTTCCTGGACTTCCCCTTGACATTCAAGATGAGTCAAGGGCGGAAGAGTTAGAGAGCCTCCAGTACCCCTCGGCTCTCAAGGAGGCGGTTACGGTGCCTGTGCACTGAATCCTCCAGAGGCCTCCATTGAGAATATGAGAGGATCCCCCTTACAGTGCCAACCATCAGCCGGTGGCTGGACTCCATGTCTTCGAGAGGCCCCAGCTCCCCCACAACTCTTTAGTGGTGGAATCGGCCATGAAGCAGACTAAGAGCACCAAGACCCATTCCTCGGTGCCCCTGGGCAGGGAGGCCAGGACCCTCATCTTGTTTTGTAGGAGTTGCTTCCAGGGCTCCATGCTGGTACCCCGGATCCTCTCATACTAGTTATATATGAATATGTTCCTCAAGGATATCATGATGGACCTAGCCAAGTTCGGCTCCTTCATTCCTTCAGAGCGCCTTGATTCCTTCCGTGCCCTGGTGGGCCATGGCAAGGACTGCTCTAAATACATGGTCTGAGCAACCTACAGTGCCTTTCAGTCAGCCAGCAGGGTTGTGGCTGTTGTCATCGATGCATGCTGCCTCACTTCGCTCCAGTCCTCTGACCCGGAACAGAAGCTGGCAGACTTGCCTTGCCGGGAAGAGAACTTCTTCGGGAAACCAGTGGAGGAAAGAGCGGATGAGATCAAGAAGGAGCACATGACCCTCCAGGCTCTCGAGAAAGACCGCTGACCCCTCACGCAAGAAGTACCAGGGAAAGAAGATCACCTACCAGCGCAAGCGCGCGTAGTATCAAAGCTCTGAGTACTCAGCCAAAGATGCAGGCCCCTTGCCAGCAACGATGGGAGGAGCCTCAGACAGCCCAACCTGCCCCTCAGCCAAAGCCACGGTGGCAGGCTTTTGACTGGCTCCTCAGGAATGTAGCCAATCTGCTGGAGTCTGAAGGGATACCCCTTCAGGTGGTGGTGGGGGGGGTAGCTCACCCACTTTTGGCCTCTCATCACCTCGGATGCTTGGGTCCTGCTGTGTCCAAAGCAGCTACATGCTGCACTTTGCCCAGTTGACGCTTCCCTTCTGGTAGTACCCTCTGGACACGCTGCATCACATCTTGCTACAGGAGGAGGTCTCTGCCCTTCTGACTGAGCTCTCCTTCGAGCCGGTGCCCCCGGCTCAGGTCAGGCAGGGATTCTACTCCAGGTACTTTCTGGTCTGCAAAGAGACTGGAGGGGTTACAGTCCATCCTGCTGCTACTACTACTATTACTGATCATTTGTATAGCTCTGCAAACATGTAAAGGCGATCCCTGTTCATCAGAGCTTATAAAGTAGTCAAGACAGACAACTTAACAGCTGAGGACAAAGATACATCTTAGTGCGGGAAAAGTTCAAAATGGCCTTGCTGGGGACTCTGTTCCCTTATCTTCTCAATGATGATTGGTTGTGCTCCTTGGATCTCAAGGATGCGTATATACACATCCCGATCCACCCTGTTCATAGGAAGTACCTCCAGTTTATTCTGGGGGGTCAACACTACCAGTACTGAGTGCTTCCATTTGGACTTGCCTCGGCTCCCAGGATCTTCAGAAAATGCCTTGCGGTGGTAGCTGCTTATCAATGAACACTGGGGGTCTTTGTCTTCCCCTCCCTAGATGACTGACTCATAATGAGTTCCACCACGGACGGTGTCCGGCAGTCAGCTCACCTCACAGTTCAGGTACTCGAATGTCTGGGGTTTGTGGTCAACTACCGCAAGTCTCACCTTCAGCCTTCTCAGCAGCTGGAGTTCATTGGCGCCCTCCTCGATACCACTTAAGCCTGGCCTTTCTCCTGGTGGACCCCATGCAGCAGCTAATGGGAGTGGTAGGCGAAACCCAGAGGAAGTGCCACATGACAGCACAAGGGATGCTAAAGATGCTTAGCAACATGGCCTCGACTGTGCACAGCACTAGGCAGACTCGGTGGACTCTGAGCACACAATGGAAACGGATCAGGTGGTATTCACTGCATCCCTAGTACAATCCCTTCACTGATGGCTGGAGCTGCAAAACTTGCTCCAAGGTCTCCCCTTTCTGACATTGACACCCCAGAGGGCACTTACCACGGATCCATCCAAGAATGGTTGGGGGGCTCATCTGTATGGCCTGCGCACACAGGGCCTATGGTCAGAGCAGGAGAGCATGCATCAGATAAATTTCCTCAAGCTCCAAGCCATAGCAAATGCCTTCCAGGCTTTCCAGACGCACCTGACCAACCAAGTTGTCCTGATCCAAATGGGCAATCAAGTGGCGTTCTATAAGCAGAGAAGCATGGGATCTCTCTCTTGTGCTGGGAAGCAGTTTGCTTGTGGAAGTTTGCTGCTGCCCATGGGTTGGAGCTGTGGGCGACCTATCTGCCCAGGGAGCCCAGTGCCCTGATGGATCACCTGAACTGGGTCCTCCAGCGACACGAATGAACCCTCAACAGGAAGGTGGTGGACTAGATCTTTGGGAGGAGAGTACTCCTATGATAGATTTCTTTGCCTCACCACACAGAGCCTAGGTGGATCAGTTTTGCTCAAAGATGGCATCCAGTGGCTGACTGGCTCCAGATGCCTTCCTCTTTTACTGGGGAATGGGTCTGCTTTATGCATACCCTCCAATCCCACTCATGGCGGAGACGTTGCTGAAGCTTCAAGCTGACAGGGAGTACAATGATCCTCATCACCTGTATTGGCCTAGGCAGCAGTGGTTTCCTCTGCTGCTTCAACTCTCTTGGCGGGAGCCTCTCTGTCTGGGCTCTGTCCCAGACCTCATTTCTCAGGAAGATGGGACCTTGCTGTACCCTAACATTTGGCCCTTGGCCCTCACAGCTTGGATGCTGAGTGAGTAGTTCTCTCGGAACTCAATCTGCCTGGGGATGTTATGGAGGTCCTTCTGGCCTCATGCAGGGATTCCATGTGCAGATCCTATGTGTTCAAGTGGCATAGGTTCTCCTGCTGGTGCACCGACATAGCTCTGGATCTCTTCTCCTGTGCCGTGGACACATTGCTGGTATACCTCCTGTACGTCTTGGAATCCGGTCTCAAGTCCAGTTCTGTCAGGGTCCACCTGAGCGTGATTGGGGCCTACCATCATGGCTCAGAGGGAAAGCCCATCTCAGCTCAGCTCCTGGTGGCTCGCTTCATGTGGGGCTTACTCATCTCTAAGCCTCCAGTCAAGCCTCCTCCAGTAGTATGGGACCTTAATGTGGTTGTGGCACAACTCATGTCGTCTCCTTTTGAGCCACTTGCTTCCTGCCATCTGAAATTCTTGACTTGAAAGGTTTTGTTCTTGCTGGTTGTGACTTTGGCATGCTGTTCCATTGAGCTCCAGGCCCTGGTAGCTCACCTGCCATAACATAAGCTTCCATCGTGATAGGGTGGTTTTGTAAACGCATCTGTATTTTTTGCCTAAGTTGGTCTTTGCTTTCCACCTCAATCAGTCGGTTGTTCTGCCCACCTTCTTCCCCCTAGCTTCATGTCAACCGTGGTGAGGCTGCGCTGCACATGCTAGACTGCAAGCACTCCCTGGCCTTCTACCTCGAGCAGACGAAGGCGCACTGACATTCCACCCAGCTGTTAGTCTCCTTTGACCCCAGAAAGCTGGTTGCTGTTGTCTCCAAACACACACTTTCCATGTGGCTGGCAAACTACATCTCTTTCAGTTATGCCCAGGCAGGCCTGAATGTCAAAGCCATGGATGCGCCAATGGCCAGCTTGCTCTCTGTCTCCATGGAGAAAATTTGCAAAGCTGCAACATGGTCTTGCATCCACACATTCACAGCTCGTTACTGTCTGGATGGGAATTTCCGATGCAACAGCAACTTTGGCCAAGCTGTCCTTTAGCGTCTCTTTGGGACTTAGGTTCAACTACGTCCCGCTGACCCTCCTGTCCATTCGAGCTACCAAAATGAGACCTTTCAGTGATGATGTGCACTAAGGACACTGAATCAGTTGAGTCCCCTATGGCGAGACTCCACACTGTTTCTTCTGGTTCTTTAGTTTTGTTGCCCCTGTTGGGCTTTGATCGCCTTGGGTTTCGGTAGCTTGTAGCATGGGAGACCCATACGTGAGGACTTATTACCTGCATCTCCACGGAGAAAGCGTAGTTACTTACCTATAGCAGGAGTTCTCTGTGGACAGCAGAAATAAGTCCCCACAACCCTCCCAGCTTCCCGAGGAGTTGTCTTCTGCTACAGCTTTATCATACTGGAGAAGATTATGCTGCATCAGGCGGGAAGGCAGGTGCGCAGGCATAATGGAGCCTCCCAAAAGCTTCCAATTGAAGCTGGGGAGTGTTCCCGAGCAGGGCTCTATCGGGAATGTCAGCCATACATGTGGACGTATTCCTGCTGTCAACGGAGAACCCCTCCGATACAGGTATGTAACTGCACTTTATCTGGTAAGTAAAATGTCACCTGATGGATTAAGTCCTTTTGGGTATGTGGGAGGGACAGTCATATGCCTCAGGGGTAAGAGCAAGAAAGAAATTGGTTATGAGTGCTTCGTTCTTGATTTTAAAAAAAGATTGTTTTGAAACATTGGGTTTTAGATTAATCATCCCCCCTACAATATTGGTTAGGGTTAATGAGTGCTGCAGCTAGCTTTTGAACTGCAAGCCTATAAAAATATTAGGAGAAGGATTATGCAATTGAAATTCTATTGGCATAGTTTTCAGCAACAATAAGGAAATCACCTGAGTAGCTCCAGTCTTAGGCACTTCGATGTAGTTGTCAGTAGTTTGTTTTGAGATTGTGTTGGGATTAGGGTAATAGAATTTAAGAAAGCATAGTATATGCATGAGGATCCTTTGTTGCAAAGAACTGAGGAGAAAATCAGAAATCTACTGGAGTCTATATAGCACAACAGCAGAAATGAAATTGGGCTAACTAGATGAGCCTTATTGGCAATTATATTCTGTTTCTCTTCTAACACCCATGGTTGTGATGACCTTAATAAACTCAGATGATTCCATGTATCTATGATTCTTGTAGCTGCTTTTAGACTGAGACAGACTTGGTTAGATTTCTTCAGGATTTATCAATCAGAAGCCCAGTTAGATTAACCTACTGTAGTGTTCCGTTCTGATCATGCAGAACCAAAGAACACTGATTAATCCCAACATATTCAGTCTCTGATCCTCACCACCGTGAATATTAGAAGGCAGTTCATTTGATCTTCAGTATTCTCCAGTGAATTGTCTTAAGTTCTTCTGACTTGTAGGATGGAATTAAAAAATGCAATAAGTTTACATTAGAGCATATCCCTATATCTCTTATCTTAACCCTGGCAAAACCCACTTGAATCCGTACTACATCTTGCATATTCTTATCTTAAAACAAATTCAGTTAGGGTACAGTTCAGTGTATTTGGCACTTATGACCAGTGTGTAGAAGGTAATAGCACCTCTCTCAAGGCTTTAGTTGTCAAATTTATGTTGCTTTTTAATAAATTTGTTGCATCCCCCATCAGATAAGATTAGAAGCCTCCCATTAAGCCAGTGTGTATATTTATTTATTTAGACAATTTTGTATACCACCTTATCCTTCAATCAAAGTGGTCACAACACAATTGGGGGATACATTTTAACACAAGGGGATATGAGAGACATACACTAATACTTACAGGGAACATGGGCTATGGAGGGTTAAGTGGCTTGCCCAAGACCACAAGGAGCACCTATGGGACTAGAAACCCCAGTCCTTCTGGCCCAAGGTTGCTGTCCTCTAGTGGGATTTGAACGCCCGACCTTCTGGCCTTAGGTACCTTGCCCCAACCACTAGGCCACTCCTCTCTCCACCCCTCCCCATGGCTATGGGATATCTGCTTAGTGGATGCACCATGCAGATTTGGCAGATTGACCTGTGCACTGTATCCCTGTACATGCCTTATTTGGCAGACTGACCCCATGAGGTGCATCCCAGAAAATACTGTGCAGAGCCAGGTGCCGCCATTTTGCAAGATGGCAGCAAAAAGGCAAGAATATGTAGGCAGCACCTCTGCCTTCCAACGTAAAAGGTACTTGGGGATCTGGGAAGGACACTGTGTCATGCCACATTTTTTTATTGGGGAGGGGGTCTTCTGTCAGCCACTTGGACTACCATTGATTTAATTGAGGGGGTGATGGTTTTGGGGGGATTAGGGACCACTGGAGCCACTTCTAAGATTCTTAGGGGCATCTAGGAGTAGGAGCAGTTTGGGCCACCATTCATTTTTAAGGGATTGGGGTGGGGGGTGGAGATCAATCACAGAGTGTCAGCGGGGGTTGAGGATCTGAGTTTGCTTGGGTCATCTGAGGTGCAATTTCACACTTTACCTCAGATGACCCTTTTGCACCCAACTGCAGCTAGTGCAGACCTGTGCGTATTTGTTTGCTATGCTCTACCTTCTGCACAGTTTTGTACACAGCAGTTAGACCTTTTTACTGCATTTATGAGCAAGTGTTTTGTGTTCCTCTTGCACTAAGCTATAATGCACAGTTAGCACAAGGTTTCTGCATCAGCCCAACAGTAATTGAGGCACCGCCAACATCATACCAAGTTTCATCCTGCTGGGGTGGTGTGACGCACACATCCCAAGTTTTGCCTAAAGTGTTTTCAAATTTCTAACTTAAGCAATCAGTCTTTCAGTAATTTTCCCTGTGAAAAATAGAGGTTAGTCGGCACTGCACAGTTTGAATGTCAGAAGAGCTGTTGCTTTTGACCTGAAACAGACCAAAGCCCTTACAAACCTGGAATAGCTATAACCAAAAGAGTGATTTCTGTTTGGATTGAAGGTTGCACCTCCTTGTGCTATGCCAGGCAGGTTTACTATAGAAGAGCATGTTAAGGCTTATAATTTTAGAGCTATACCATTAATCTGTTCAATATTGGCTGCCATTAAAGAAGTTTACAAAACTGACTTAGCGTTCAGTTCTGATTTTTGCTTGTTACTGTTTGGATAGTGTTTCCCAATGCATACATTTTGCTAGTGTGTACTTCAGGATCTCTGAGGAGTAGAATTGAAATCTATCTTTCTAGGGCCAAATTTATTATTTTGCGGTTTTTAGAGAAAAACGGGATTTTGTCCATAAAATGTTACTTGACAGTTGATAGTCAACTTATTTTTCCTCTTCGGCTCTCCGGGCCAGTCCAGGAAACATGAGGGTTGTCGACCTTCTCCAGCAGCTGAGGACTGAATTCTAAAGCTTTGCTGAGTGAATATCTGGCTCCCCCTGCTGGACAAACCTCAGTCTATTCCAGAGATGGCGAACCTATGGCACGCGTGCCAGCTGTGGCACGCGAAGGCCTTGCAGCTGGCACGCGGGAAGGTGCGCAATTAGGTTTTTTTTTTTTTTTTCTCAATTTTACTTGTCTGCTGCCGCTGTCGGGGCCGCCGCGGCAAAATCGAGCGTGCCGCGGGGCCCCCCTGTATCCGGCAGAGCCTGCCCTCCCCGTAGCAGCTCTCTCTTTGGAGCTGCAGTCAGACGCGCCGGCTTGCAGAGCGCGAAGGGAAGAGTTTCCCTTTCGTGACTCTGTTAAGCCCGCGGGGGCTGATGGGAACTTCCCATCAGCCCCCGCGGGTTTAACAGAGCAGCGAGGGAGAAGAAACTCTTCCCTCGCGCTCTGCAAGCCGGCGCGCCTGACTGCAGCTCCAAAGAGAGAGCTGCTACGGGGAGGGCAGGCTCTGCCGGATACAGGGGGGCCCCGCGGCACGCTCGATTCTGCCGCGGCGGCCCCGACAGCGGCAACAGACAGGTTTTCTTTTTTTTTAATTTTCCCTGGGCTGGGGGGGGGGGTTAGGAGTGGTGATGTGATGGGCTGGGCTGGGCTGGGGGGGGGTTCGGAGTGTGGATGTGATGGGCTGGGCTGGGGGGGTTAGGAGTGGTGATGGGCTGGGCTGGGGGGGTTAGGAGTGGTGCTGGGCTGGGCTGGGCTGGGGGGGTTAGGAGTGGTGATGGGCTGGGCTGGGGGGGTAGGAGTGGTGATGGGCTGGGCTGGGGGGGGTTAGGAGTGGTGATGGGCAGGGCTGGGGGGGTGTTAGGAGTAGTGCTGGGCTGGGGGGATTTAGGAGTGGTGATGGGCACTGGGCTGGGGGGTAGGAGTGGTGATGGACACTGGGCTGGCTGGGGGGGGTTAGGAGTGGTGATGGGCACTGGGCTGGCTGGGGGGGTTAGGAGTGGTGATGGGCGCTGGGCTGGGGGGGTTAGGAGTGGTGATGGGCGCTGGGGGGGCTTAAACTAAAAATTGGGTGATGGGGGATTAGGACTGGAAATGGGCTGGTGGGATTAGGACTGGAAGTGGGTTGAAGGGGGTAAGGACTGGTAATGGGCTATGGGGGGGGCTTAAACTAAAAATTGGGTGATGGGGGATTAGGACTGGAAAGGGGCTGGTGGGATTAGGACTGGAAGTGGGCTATGGGGGGCTAGGACTGGTAATGGGTTGGGGTTGCTAGGACTGGAAATGGGCTGAGTGGAAGGGGGCTTGAACTGCAAATAGCTGTTGGGGATGGGGCTTGGAATGGAAATGGGCTGAGGGGAAGTGGGGGGCTTGAACTGCAAATAGCTGATGGGGACGGGGCTTGGAATGGAAATGGGCTGAGGGGAAGTGGGGGGCTTGAACTGCAAATAGCTAATGGGGAGGGGGACTTGGAATGGAAATGGGCTGAGTGGAAGGGGGCTTGAACTGCAAATAACTGATGGGAAGGGGGGCTTGGAATGGGCTCTTAGGGGAGGGAGCTAGGACAGGAACTGGGCTGATGGATGGGCTAGGATAGAACTGAGAATTGGGTGTTGGGGGAGCTAAGATTGGAAATGGGCTGTGGTGGGGGCTTGGATTGAAATGGACTCATGGAGGGGCTAGAACTGGAGGTAGGCTCATGGGGGCTTGGATTAGAAATGGGCTGAGTGGAGGGGAGCTAGGATTTAACATGGGCTGATGGTGGGGCTAGGAAAGGACTAGAAATGGGCTGATGGGAGGCTGGTATTGGAAATGAGCTGATGAAGGGACTCGGATAGGACTGGAAATGGATGGGGGAGCTAGGACTGGAAATGGACTGATGAGGGGACTAGAAGGGAGCGGATACTGGGTGGGGCTGGAACTAAAAGGGAGCTGATGTTGGGGGAGATTAGAAGGGGATGGGGCTGGGAGAATGAAATGGAGAGGGGAAAAATATTTTGTGTGTGAGGGAAGAAAAATGTACAATTGGCCGGGTATTGGGAGAGTAAGTGGGGATTGAGGATGGAGGGGTAAAATTTGAGTGGATGAAATAGGAATGAGGAAAGAGCAAAAGGAGAAAGATTAGTATGTTAAAGCGGATGTAGAGAGAGAGAATGGAAAAAAAAACTAGAAGAGAGAAGAAAGGACAAATGGACAGCAGATGATGGAGAGTTAGCAGAAAACATGAAGAAACCAGAAGAAAGTGGCTGGAGCAATTGCAACTGTGTAACTGAGCTGAGGTATTCTGTTTATGTAATTCCTTTTTGACATTGCCACTTGTTCTCTTTCCCCAGTAGGTCATGTATTGTTGTTCTCTGAAATGTATTGGTTTAATATTTGCTGTGTTGCCTTTTGATAGGTATGGTATGGTGCTTTGTGACTCCTGGTAGTGCTGTTAGGATACGGCGGGTTTGCTATTGGTTCTAAATGGGCAGTGTTTGTAGTAGTTCCTAATGTGCCTGGCGGTTGGCACTGGATTATAGTAATGTAGAAATCTTTTAGTCTGTCTTTATCCATACACTCATTAAGAGACATGTTTACTAAAAGTTAGTGTATGTTAGCATTATGCAAATATTTATGCAAATTGACGTGCTGGCACTTTGAGGAAATTCTTTGGTTTTGTGCGGCAGTTTGGGCACTCGGGCTCAAAAAGGTTAGCCATCACTGGTCTATTCCGTCCTCAGCAGCTTTAGGTCGCATTCTCCTGACTGGCTCCCGGGAAACCGAGCGGTTTCAGCAGTAGTTTTACGGACAACTTCTTTTTTTTTGTTTTATTCCTATTGCCTACCTCTAAAGAGAGTGGATCTCTAGCAGGGTTCTACTCAGTGTTAGCATTGCTGTTTGGTCTGAGAGCGTTTGTGCACCAGCGGAGCGACGGAAGCAGAGCCTGCCTCGGCAACAGCTCCGGATTCCGGGGGGACAGGCGAATTGGTGCTGGGAGCCCCAGAGACCATCGGGCCGCCTCTGAAGGCTTGTCCACGCTTCTGCTAGCAGTGGAATTGAATGGCTTGCAGTAGTAAGCGCAGTTCTCTGTTCGGTATCAGGTACGTGGTTTTTGGTTTCATTCGGCCTTCCAGCGTGCTTTTGTTCGCAGCGGTTTGGGCACCGGTTTAAAGGTTAAGGAGCGGTAGCGTTTTTGATTTTTGGGCCCTTGAGTGTTGTAGCAGTACACTTTGCTTTTTTTTTTCGGTGTTTTGCGGCGGTTCGCGCCGCCTTAATTTCATGGAAGGCAAGCCCGACGGTAGCGGGCCTGTAGGGGGCCTCCAGAGCAGCGCCGAAAAGGCGGGAACGTCAGGTTTAGCTGCTGCAGCTACGGGGCTAATTTCCAGTCAGGAAAAGCCCGCGAAAAGGAAATGCAAATCGAAACGATCAGGGCAGGTGGAGGAAGCTCCCCCACAGCCTTTGAATGTGGTACAAGCAGGCTTGGAGTCTGTATTCTCTGCAGACTTTATTCTAGCTTTACATCAAGCTTACTGCTTGAAATGGCAGCAAACTCAGGACAAGGGTTCTGTTCTCCTTTCAGAGCATCCTTTGGGAAACCAGCCTTCTTTGTCAGACCCTGGAGAGGGGTCCTCCAAGGTACCCTCGGGAGTTGGGATGGGAGCTGAGAGCTTCAGTCAGCCCATCTCGGAGCTCCAGGACATGGAGGAGGGGGAGATTCTGGTGGAGTCTGCTATAGACTGGCCTGCGGAGTTGGAAGAGGCTGACCAAGGAGGTGCTGAGGATCGTAATATGTTTAGGGTGTTTAGGAAGGAGGAGCTGGGTGCTCTCATTGCCCAAACTTTGGCAGTTTTAAATATTACCTTACCAGTGGCTCATGAGGAGCCTTTAGAGGACCCTCTTCTGCAGGGGTTCAAAGGAGAGCAGAAGTGCTTTCCTGTACACCGAGTCATGAAGCAGATGGTAGAATCTGAGTGGGAGTTTCCAGAGGCTACTTTAAGAGGGGCTCGGACGATCGGCCGGTTATACCCTTTGCCGCAGGAGGAACAGGAGTTGTTAAAGATGCCTAAGGTAGATGCCTTGGTTTCGGCTGTCACAAAGAAAACGACTATTCCTGTGGAGGGTGCTACGGCCCTGAAAGATTTTCAGGATAGGAGATTGGAATCCCTCCTCAAGCAGACCTTTGAGTCTTGCGGGCTGTCTCTTTGGGCTGCTATTTGTGGGGCGTATGTTTCTCGGGCCTCCATTCGCTGGATTCAGGGCAGTGCTCTCTCTCGCAAGGAGGAAGACGAGGGTGCAAAGCTTGAATCTGCGTCTGCTTACTTGGCGGATGCCTTTTATGATCTAGTGAGGATTTCAGCGAAGTCCATGGCTACGGTGATTGCAGCTCGAAGATTTCTTTGGTTGCGCAATTGGTCGGCGGATGCCGCTTCCAAGGCTCGGCTGAGTAAGCTTCCATACAAGGGCTCCCTGCTATTTGGAGCGGCCTTGGAGAAAATTGTTAAGGATCTCAGTGACTCCAAGGGTGTTAAACTTCCGGAGGATCGTCCGAAGCCTTCGAAGCCGGGCGTTGGGAATGGGTGCTTCGCGTGAGTTTCGCAGGTTCAGAGGGGCTCGTTTTGCCCCATATCCGAGGGGACGCTTTCTGGCCAGGGGTCAGTCCTTTCGGGGAGCTAGAGGTTTCGGTAGAGGATATTTTGGAGCCCAGCAAGTTGCCCAGAAAAAACCACAATGAGATGCGGTTGGTCCAGGCAGACCTCCCGGTGGGGGGGCAGCTTCAGAGCTTTCTTTCTGTCTGGGCCACTATAACGTCCGACCAATCGGTTCTGGAAATTGTTCGCGATGGTTACGCCCTGGAGTTCACTCGGCCGTTGGCAGAAGCGTTCGTGCTGTCTCCGTGCGGTTCTGCGGAGAAGCAAAAGGCAGTGGCGGAGACTCTGCATCGCTTGTTGTACCTTCAAGCGGTAGTTTCGGTTCCGTCAGATCAGTTAGGCTTAGGTCGATACTCGATTTATTTCGTAGTCCCCAAAAAAGAGGGGTCTTTTCGGCCTATTTTGGATCTCAAACACGTGAACCGCTGCTTGCGGGTTCCTCATTTCCGCATGGAGACACTTCGGTCGGTCATAAGGTCAGTGTGTCCGACAGAGTTCCTTATGTCCATAGACCTTTCCGAGGCCTATCTGCATATTCCTATCAGGCCAGACCATCAACGGTTTCTCCGGTTTGCGGTGCACAAGGGTCATTTTCAGTTTCGAGCCGAACGGCTGGGTTGGGTGGTGAACCAATCCAAGAGTCGGTTGCAGCCGGTCCAGCGTCTCCTCTTCTTGGGGGCAGTCTTTGATACCGAGGCCAGCGCGGTCTTTCTCCCCGAAGTAAGGGTGCAGAAGATTATAGGTCAAGTGACAGAGTTCATGCGTCTACAACAGCCAACGGCGTGGCGTTACTTACAGCTCCTAAGTTCTATGGCAGCGGCGTTGGATTTGGTGCCTTGGGCGAGAGCCCAAATGCGTCCGTTACAGCAGGCGTTACTGTCCAGATGGTCGCCTCAAGAGCATCCTCTCACTCGGAAGTTAGTGAGGACGCCGGAGGTGAGCACCAGCCTTCAGTGGTGGTTGGAGCCACTCCATCTAAGAGCGGGAATGCCCTTACGGCAACCGGACTGGATACTAGTCACAACGGATGCCAGTCTCTTGGGCTGGGGAGAGCATTGTCAGGCCTCCATCATCCAAGGCCTCTGGCCTCCAGAGGTGCAGGGGGCTTCCATCAATTTTTTGGAGCTCAGAGCGGTTTTCCTGGCGCTTCGCGAGTTTCGGCATCTGGTGGAGAACAAGGCTGTGCGAGTGTTTTCGGACAATGCGGTAACGGTGTCCTACATCAATCGCCAGGGGGGAACCAGGAGTGCGCTTTTGTTGGAGGAGTGTCTGCGGTTGATGGATTGGGCAGAGGCGCATCTGGTAGCCATCTCGGCGGTGCACATGGCAGGAAAAGACAATGTGCAAGCCGATTACCTCAGCCGGCACGTGGTTGATCCCAGGGAATGGGAATTGAATGCGGCAGTGTTTCGCGACTTGTCCCGGAGGTGGGGTCCTCCGGCAATGGATTTGATGGCCACCTTCGCCAATGCCAAAGCCGGTTGGTTTTTCAGCAGACGCAGGGAGCGTATGTCCGAGGGGCTCGATGGCCTCGCTCAGCCGTGGCCGATCGGAATTTTGCTGTATGTATTCCCCCCATGGCCGATGATAGGGAGAGTCCTTCGCCGGATAGCAAGTCGCGCCGGTCGGGTGATTCTCATCACTCCAGATTGGCCCCGGAGAGCGTGGTATGCAGATCTAGTTCGTCTGTTAGTAGACGATCCCTGGAGGCTTCCCATTCAGGAGGACCTGTTGATGCAGGGGCCTCTACTCATGCCCAACATCGATCGATTCTCGCTTATGGCTTGGCTATTGAACGGAAGAAGTTAGAGGGTCTGGGGTATTCACCGGCAGTCGTCGCTACCCTTCTACAGGCCCGGAGGAGTTCGACTTCGGTCGCATATATTCGCGTTTGGCGGATTTTTGAGAGATGGTGCGAGCAGCGGGATCTCCGGCCGTGCAATGTCTTGGTGCCACAAATCTTGGACTTTCTACAGGATGGGCTGGATAAGGGGTTGACCCTTAGTACTATTCGCGTGCATCTCGCGGCTATTGCATGTTTCTGAGGTGCTGTCAGAGGTCTCCGATTGTCTCATCACCCGGATGTCATTAGAATTTTTAGGGCGGTCAAGAACATTCGTCCTCCTTTTCGGGCGGTTGTCCCAGCCTGGGATCTGAATCTGGTGCTGGAGGCATTGGTAAGGCCTCCGTTTGAACCACTTGCGGAGATTTCTTTGCGAGACCTTTCCTGGAAAGTGACTTTCTTGGTCACCTTGTGTTCTGCGCGGCGAATTTCGGATCTCCAGGCTCTCTCGTGTCGGGCACCATATCTTCAGTTTTCGTCGGAAAAGGTGATGTTGCGGGCGGTGCCTTCGTTTCTGCCGAAGGTGGTGTCAAATCAATCCATTTCCCTTCCAACTTTCCGGACAGAGGGACAGCTTCCTATTAATAGGGTGCTGGAAAAGTTGGATTTAGGTAGACTGCTCAAGAAGTACCTGAATAGGACTAAGTCTTTTCGTAAGTCGGAACGCTTGTTTGTGCTCTTTGGGGGACCTAAGAAGGGCGAAGCCGCGTCTAAGGCCTCCATTGCTAGATGGGTGAAGCAAGCCATAGTGGCAGCATATCAGGCTGGTGGGAAGTTGCCTCCACTGGGGCTTCGTGCTCATTCAACTCGTAGCCAGGCGGCGTCCTGGGCCGAGTTGGCCTTCATTCCACCTGCAGATATTTGCCGGGCGGCTACATAAGAGCATAAGATATGCCATACTGGGTCAGACCAAGGTCCATCAAGCGTAGTATTCTGTTTCCAACAGTGGCCAATCTAGGTCATATGTACCTAGCAGTTTCCCCAATGCTTGTATTGGTTCAAGCATTGATATCCTGGGTCCCTTCTTAATAATGGTTTATGGACCTTTCCTCCAGGAACTTGTCCAAACCTTTTTTAAACCCAGCTACACTAACAGCCTTTACTACATCCTCCGGTAACAAATTCCAGAGTTTGATTACACGTTGAGTGAAAAAATATTTTCTTTTATTAGTCTTAAATAGTTTACCCTGTAGCTTCATTGCATGTCCCCTAGTCTTTCTATATTCTGATAAGGTAAACAATCGATCTACGTTTACCCATTCCACTCCGTTCATTCATTTATAGACTTCTATCATATCTCCCCTCAGCCGTCTCTTTTCCAGGTTAAAGAGCCCTAACCTTTTAAGCCTTTCTTCATAGGAGTATCCTTCCATCCCCTTTACCATTTTGGTGGCTCTTCTCTGAACCTTTTCTAAAATCGCTATATCCTTTTTAAGATACGGCGACCAGAATTGCACACGATATTCAAGGTGCGGTCTCACCATGGAACAGAGGCATTATAATATCTTTTGTTTTATTTTCCATTCCTTCCCTTATGAACCCTAGCATTCTATTTGCTCTCTTGGCCGCCGCTGCACACTGGGCCGAGGGTTTTAACATGGTATCCACAATGACGCCTAAATCTTTTTCCTGGGTGGTGGTTCCTAATGTGGAACCTTGCATCGTGTAACCATAGTTTGGGTTGTTCTTCCTTAGGTGCATAACCTTGCACTTGTCCACATTAAATTTCATCTGCCATTTTGATGCCCAGTCTTCCGATTTATCAAGATCCTCTTGCAGTTTTCCACAATCCTCTTGGGTTTTAACAACTTTAAATAGTTTTGTGTCATCTGCAAATTTGATAACCTCACTCGTTATTCCACTTTCCAGGTCATTTATGAATATGTCAAAAAGCAGCGGACCCAGCACAGATCCCTGGGGTACACCACTATTCACCTTTCTCCATTGGGAAAATTGGCCATTTAGCCCTACCCTCTGCTTTCTATCTTTTAACCAGTTCCTGATCCACAATAGTAAACTGCCTCCTATCCCATGACTCTTTAGTTTTGCCAAAAGTCTCTGATGAGGGACCTTGTCAAAAGCTTGCTGAAAGTCCAGATACACAATATCAACCGACTCACCTTTGTCCACCTGATTATTCACTCCTTCAAAAAACCATAACAGATTAGTAAAACAAGATCTTCCTTGTCTAAAGCCATGTTGGCTGTCTCTCATTAGGTCATGACTATTGTCACCCGTGAAGGTCCCCAGAGGCCATAAGCATGGGTTAATTCAGCGGGGCGTGTTCTTTAGTAGCTGTGGAGTGTTATAAAGGCGTTGCAATGCCCCTTGGTACTTGTAGTTCCACACACTAGCAAAAGAATGTAGTTGTAGTCAAGAGGTAAGGCCTTAAGACAGGACTTTTTATATCCCTTCCCAGGGTTGGATTCTCAGCACATTGAAACAAAGTAACATAAGGACCATGCGTCTGGTACTAAATTAAAGAAACATTTGAACCAAAAACTTTGCTTAACTCCAGCTTTGCAAAAGGGAAAAAGAAAACAGTCTCTTTCAAAAACAAACACGTTTCTTCCTGTTTTCTTTTACAAACACTTTACAGTACTTCAACATAAAGAAGTGACACCATCTGCCATGGTGTACGTACAGTCCATGCAACTGTCATCAATGGGTCCCTCGTATGACGCACATTGCATATCTTCAACCCCGGAGTAAGTTTCTCTTGGACTGAAACCTCCGTTATAGCTGTAAAGATCCTCCCTATAGCTCCGGGAGTTCCCCTCCTCCTCCTGACTAGAAGGGAATGGATAGCTACCGTATTCTCTGTATTTCTCTTCAGGAGAGCCACACAATTCTTGGTAAGTGCAGGGCAATTCGTTATACTCAATTCTCCCTCTATTGCAATCAATAAGCCTACCTTCCAGCACTCTCTCTTCAGCGTCTCTCAGCCGAGCAGAGCTGGGCACATATGAAAGCCTTTTACTAGGTTTTCTTTTCAGCTTCCCTCTGGTTACAAAACTCTCTTCAGGATAGGGACCCTCTCCCTCTTGGTACCTGATACTGGGCAACTTGACTTTCCTCAGCCTGGTTCCCGGACTACCTCCTTTGCTCCCTCCATAGCAAGGTTCCCTGGGATAGTGTTCAGCTGTACACTGCTTCCCAAAGCAGTCCCTCGAGGATTCAACAGCTCTGTACTTCCCTGGTAGTCTTTCTCTATCAGCAACAGTTCCTGAATTCCCCAGTGCTCTCTTGCTCTCAGCAACGGTCCTTGAATTCCCTGGTGGTCTCTCCTCACTACTCCCTGGTAAGTGATTTTTAACTGCGTAGGCTCTGGTGTCTGTTTGGGCTCCACCCCTTCCCAGCTGCTTCTCATTTCCTAATGAGTTCTGAGCTAGCCTAGTGTTCGGGCGTTCCCTCACACCTCATGCAGCAGCTTGTGTACGTTGCTCATAGCAACCTTGGGCCATGTGTAGATCTGATCTGTCAGCATTAGCTCTGTTTTGCTCAGAGTTTCCTGTTTCCATAGGCTTTGCCTTATCTACCCCATGACAGATCCCCCCCCCTTAAAATATTACGGGCTGCTGACCCTTTCAGACAGCACGTAATCTTATCCTGGGTTCTGTATCGTTGCTGTACATATGCCATACTAGCAGTGGCTGACCTATCCTTCCATGGCTTTAGGACGTTTAGGTGATAAACCTGTTGGCGCCCATTTTCATTCTCCACCCTATATGAGACAAGTCCTACTTTCCTTACTACTGTGCAAGGCCCTTTCCAATGGGACTCAAACTTAGGTCCCGGGTCTGCTACCTGGACAAGTACCCTATCTCCTATAGCCAATTGCCTAGGTCTCGTGCCCCTGTCGTAATAACGCTTTTGCTTCTGTTGACTAACCTGCAAATTCTCTATTGAGGACCTTGACGTCCTCTCTAAGCGTTCCCTCAGATCTTTTAAGAACTGAGGTACCCCAACCTCTTGCATGTCTGGCTCCACCCACTGCTCGTGTAGAATATCCAAAATTCCCCTAGGGGGTCGGCCAAACATCAGTTCATATGGGGATGCTTTCAAGGACGTTTGTATGTGTTCCCTACACGCGTACAATACGAATGGGAGTAGAGTGTCCCAGTCATACATCTCTCCCTTTTTTAAACCCCTTCTGAGCATTTGTTTTATGGACTGGTTCATCCGCTCTACAAGTCCATTCGACTGTGGATGATACGCCGCAGTCCGTATGTGTTTTATGCCGAACGCCTCCCACACCATAGCCAAATGCTTGGACAGAAAATTACTTCCCTGATCAGTGAGTACCTCTCTAGGAAAACCCACCTCGCAAAATAATTTCACAAGCTCTAGGGCTATTATCCTTGCAGAGGTGTTCCTTAATGGAATAGCCCACGGGAATCGGGTAGCGTGGTCTACTATCACAAGAATGTACTGGAAACCCCTCGGTGTTCTGATCAGAGGCCCTACCATGTCCATTCCTATGCGGTTCATAGGCACTGCTATAGTGGGTGTGGTCACCATCGGTACAGCCTTAGGTTTTAGGGCTGTGACCCTCTGACAGGTGGGACAAGATTCGCAGTACTGCTTGGTCTCTTTGAAAACCCCTGGCCAATAAAAGCAGGCCAATATCTGGTCCAGGGTGCCTTGGATCCCCTTGTGGCTACCTATTGGGTGGTCGTGTGCCAAACGTAATACCGTGGCCTTAAACGTCGTTGGCACCACCAACTGTTTCCTTACGGCATCAGTGTATGGGTCAGTGCTCTCCCTGTATAGAATCTCCTTTTCTAGGAAAAACCTGGGCAGTGTAGGTTGGGTTTCCTGGGCCCATTCAAATGCTCTCTTAAGAGCTGGGTCAGCCTGCTGTTCCGCTGGGAACGATGGGAACATTCGCACCAGTTCCGCAGGCACCCAGGGCAAACCTGCTGCGGCCTCTAACTCGGCCCTCCCTTGGGTCCTATGACGCCTCTCTTGACGTTTCTTGGCTTTTGCCTTTTTACCTTCCTTAACTGGCTCATGGATTAAATCATCATGTGTAGGAAGAATGCCTAATTCTCCCTCATCCAATTCCTCCTCTTGGGATTCTTCCTTCCCTTCAGACTTTTCTGTGCTCCCAGATGACATCCTCCCCACCCCTGAGGTTCCGGCTTGCGACCGGGTGGAAACTAGGCCTGTTCGGGTACTCAAACCTGCTACCAGCCCCTTATAAAAGGGTGGCCAGTCCCTGCCTAGGATAATGTCTCTGGGCAATGTTGGGATTATGGCTACTTGTACTGCTTGTTCAGTGCCCAACCCCCGCACAGACAGCTTCTGCAAAGGATAATATGAAAATGCGCCGTGCACACATTTTATCCGCACCTGGCTCTCTGCTTGACTCGTGGCTGACTGACGGCGCTTTTCAATGGCTTCCCAGAGCTTGCGTGAAACCATGCTCTGGTCAGCCCCCGAGTCAAGTAGTGCCAGTGCCTCTACCCCCTCTACCTGCACATGTAGAAGGAATCCATCTTGCACGGGCTTCTCAGCTCCAGACACGAGGACAGTCCGCTCTGTGCAGTCCTTCTGGAAATGTCCTGCTTTCCCGCATGTGTAACATTTCCCCTTACATGTAAGCAAAACATTATCATTAACATTTTTAACATCCACATTGTACATTTTTCCCTTATGATACCTTCCCTTTTTAAAATCTGCCATTCCAGCTGCCTGCAATACACCTAGCCCTGAGGTGTCAGCCATCTGCGCCTCAAAATATCGCTCTGCCAGACTGGCTGCTTCCTCAGTGGTTTGGCAGTTTTGTAAGGTAAGGTAAGTTTTCACCTCAGTGGGTACAGCCTGCATAAACTGTTCCAAGATAACGGTGTCCACTACGGATTCTAAAGTTCTCCTCTCTGGAGTCCACCATTTCCATGCCAAATTCTTTAACCTTTGATGCAAGGCTTTAGGAGTCTCCTGAGACTTTAATCTGGCTTCTCTAAACATTCTCCTATAATGTAGGGTAGTAAGCCCTAGTCTGTCCTTGACTGCTCTTTTTATTTCATTATAATCAGCAGCAAGGGTAGCAGGCATTGCCTTGTAGGCAGAGAGAGCTTCGCCAGTAAGCGATACCGCAAAGCGGGTTGCCCACTGCTCTCTAGGCCATTTCAAAGCTTCCCCTATTCGCTCAAAGGCATCTATAAAGTCGTCTAAGTTATCATGAGGACTTAACTGCCCCAAAGAAAATGCATGGCAAGCACTTAGTCCTACCCCTGGAAACATAGAGAGGTTAGCAGTCCCAAGCTCCTGTGGCTTTTTCAGGAGTGCCTCCATAGTGTCCAAGAGTGGCTTCTGCTGGTCTCTCATCATGATGACACTCTGCTCCTGGATATGCCTAGCCAACTCCAGCTGCTTATCCCATTGGAGCTGCACCCATTGCATCATCTCCCTGGCGTCCATTCTTTCCGTCTGCGACCCTGTGGAGAAAAAGAAAGAGAAAAGGCCCACCAAGTGCGGCACTTATGTTCTTTCACCCCTTATTCCTCTAGCGCAGCAGCAGCGCCCCCTTCCTCACCCGAATCCTCCTACACATATGCCCTAGGTAAGGTTTACCTTAGCCTTCGTGTAGGGTCCAGCATGCAAGAAAGGTCACTGTGCTCTTCACCTGGCCGGTCTGCCAGCGACTTGCTTCTCGGGGTCTCCTGGTACAGCAGCAGTTTCTTTAATAATGTCCTTTATTTCAAGGCAAAAATCCTAAAAACTACGCCAGCCTGTCACCCGTGAAGGGCCCCAGAGGCCATAAGCATGGGTTAATTCAGCGGGGCGTGTTCTTTAGTAGCTGTGGAGTGTTATAAAGGCGTTGCAATGCCCCTTGGTACTTGTAGTTCCACACACTAGCAAAAGAATGTAGTTGTAGTCAAGAGGTAAGGCTTTAAGACAGGACTTTTTATTCCCCTTCCCAGGGTTGGATTCTCAGCACATTGAAACAAAGTAACATAAGGACCATGCGTCTGGTACTAAATTAAAGAAACATTTGAACCAAAAACTTTGCTTAACTCCAGCTTTGCAAAAGGGAAAAAGAAAACAGTCTCTTTCAAAAACAAACACATTTCTTCCTGTTTTCTTTTACAAACACTTTACAGTACTTCAACTTAAAGAAGTGACACCATCTGCCATAGTATACGTACAGTCCATGCAACTGTCATCAATGGTTCCCTCGTATGACTCACATTGCATATCTTCAACCCCGGAGTAAGTTTCTCTTGGACTGAAACCTCCGTTATAGCTGTAAAGATCCTCCCTATAGCTCCGGGAGTTCCCCTCCTCCTCCTGACTAGAAGGGAATGGATAGCTACCGTATTCTCTGTATTTCTCTTCAGGAGAGCCACACAATTCTTGGTAAGTGCAGGGCAATTCGTTATACTCAATTCTCCCTCTATTGCAATCAATAAGCCTACCTTCCAGCACTCTCTCTTCAGCGTCTCTCAGCCGAGCAGAGCTGGGCACATATGAAAGCCTTTTACTAGGTTTTCTTTTCAGCTTCCCTCTGGTTACAAAACTCTCTTCAGGATAGGGACCCTCTCCCTCTTGGTACCTGATACTGGGCAACTTGACTTTCCTCAGCCTGGTTCCCGGACTACCTCCTTTGCTCCCTCCGTAGCAAGGTTCCCTGGGATAGTGTTCAGCTGTACACTGCTTCCCAAAGCAGTCCCTCGAGGATTCAACAGCTCTGTACTTCCCTGGTAGTCTTTCTCTATCAGCAACAGTTCCTGAATTCCCCGGTGCTCTCTTGCTCTCAGCAACGGTCCTTGAATTCCCTGGTGGTCTCTCCTCACTACTCCCTGGTAAGTGATTTTTAACTGCGTAGGCTCTGGTGTCTGTTTGGGCTCCACCCCTTCCCAGCTGCTTCTCATTTCCTAATGAGTTCTGAGCTAGCCTAATGTTCGGGCGTTCCCTCACACCTCGTGCAGAAGCTTGTGTACGTTGCTCATAGCAACCTTGGGCCATGTGTAGATCTGATCTGTCAGCATTAGCTCTGTTTTGCTCAGAGTTTCCTGTTTCCATAGGCTCTGCCCTATCTACCCCATGACACTATCTACATGCTGAGTAATTTTATTCTTTATGATGGTTTCTACCAATTTTCCCGGTACTGATGTCAGGCTCACCGGTCTGTAGTTTCCCGGATCACCCCCGGAACCCTTTTTAAAAATTGGTGTTACATTGGCGATCCTCCATTCTTCAGGTATTAGAGATGATTTTAATGATAGTTCACAGATTACTAATAGCAGGTCTGCAATCTCATATTTCAGTTCTTTCAACACCCTTGGATGTATACCATCCGGCCCAGGTGATTTGTTACTCTTCAGTTTATCTAATAGTTGTAATACATCTTCCCGATGTATCGATATTTCCTTCAATTCTTCCGCACCTTTAAATACCACTTCAGTCATGGGTAACATCCCTACATCTTCCTCAGTAAAGACTGAAGCAAAGAATTCATTCAGTCTCTCCGCTATCGCCTTGTCGCCTCTTAGTGCCCCTTTAACCCCTTTATCATCTAATGGACCAACTGACTCTCTCACAGGTATTTTGCTACGAATGTACTTGAAAAGGCCTTTACTTCGCGTTTTTGCTTCCGCAGCAAGCTTCTTCTCAAATTCTCCCTTTGCCTGCCTTATCAATGCCTTGCATTTGACTTGTCAGTGCTTGTGTTGTTTCCAGGTTTCGTCGTTTGGCTCTTTTTTCCATTTCCTGAAAGATGCTTTTTTGGCAACAACAGCCTCTCTGACCTCACCTTTAAACCATGCTGGCAGTTTTTTGGACTTCCTACCACTTTTCTTAAAGCGTGGAATACAGCTGGTCTGGGCTTCCAAGATAGTATTTTTCAACAACAGCCAAGCCTGATATACGTCTTTAACCTTTGCAACTGCTCCTTTTAGTTTTTTCTTAACTGTTTTCCTCATTTTATCATAGTCTCCCTTTCGAAAGTTAAAATGTAGTACTGTGGATTTCCTTACTATCCCTCCTCCACTAATTAAATCAAAGGCGATCATGCTATGATCACTATTGCCAAGTGGCCCCAACAACCTTATCTCTTGCACTAGATCTGGTGTTCCAGTGAGGACTAGGTCTAATATGGCTTCCCCTCTGGTCAGTTCATGAACCAGCTGCTCCAAGAAGCAGTCATTTATTTCATCTAGGAACTTTATCTCCCTAGCATGTCCTGACGTGACACTGACCCAGTCGATACCGGGGTAGTTGAGATAAGAACATAAGAAATGCCATACTGGGTCAGACCGAGGTCCATCAAGCCCAGTATCCTGTTTCCAACAGTGGCCAATCTAGGTCATACGTACCTAGCAGTTTCCCCAAAAGACAGGTTCTGCAGTGCTTGTACTAGGTCAAGCATTGATATCCTGGGTCACTTTTTAATAGTGGTTTATGGACCTTTCCTCCAGGAACTTGTCCAAACCTTTTTTAAACCCAGCTATACTAACAGCCCTTACTACATCCTCCGGTAACAGATTCCAGAGTTTGATTACACGTTGAGTGAAGAAATATTTTCTCTTATTTGTCTTAAATAGTTTACCCTGTAGCTTCATTACATGTCCCCTAGTCCTTCTATATTCTGATAGCGTAAACAATTGATCCACGTTTATCCGTTCCACTCCATTCATTAATTTATAGACCTCTATCATATCTCCCCTCAGCCGTCTCTTTTCCAGGTTAAAGAGCCCTAACCTTTTTAGCCTCTCTTCATAGGAGTAGCCTTCCATCCCCTTCACCAATTTGGTGGCTCTTCTCTGTACTTTTTCTAATAACTCTATGTCCTTTTTAAGATACGGTGACCAGAATTGCACACAATATTCAAGGTGCGGTCGTACCATGGAGCGATACAGAGGCATTATAATATCCTTTGTTTTATTCTCCATCCCTTTCCTTATGATACCTAGCATTCTATTTGCTTTCTTGGCTGCCGCTGCACACTGGGCGGAGGGTTTTAACATGTTATCCACAATGACTCCTAAATCTTTTTCCTGGGTGGTGGTTTCTAATGTGGAGCCTTGCATCGTGTAACTATAGTGTGGGTTGTTCTTTCCTAGGTGCATAACTTTGCACTTGTCCACATTAAATTTCATCTGCCATTTGGATGCCCAGTCTTCCAATTTATCCAGATCCTCCTGCAGTTTTCCACAATCCTCTTGGGTTTTAACAACTTTAAACAGTTTTGTGTCATCTGCAAATTTGATAACCTCACTAGTTATTCCTTTTTCCAGGTCATTTATGAATATGTCAAAAAGTAGGGGACCCAGTACAGATCCCTGGGGTACTCCACTATTCACCTTTTTCCATTGGGAATATTGGCCATTTAGCCCTACCCTCACCCATTATTATTACTGTGTTGTGACTTTTATTAACTTCCTTGATTTCTTTGAGCATTTCATCATCCATTTGGTCATTCTGGCGAGGCGCTCGATAGTACACCCCCACTGCCATTGCCTTCCCCCTTTTACATGGAATTTCAATCCATATAGATTCTACGGCAGATTTTGCTTCCTGCAAAACTTTAATCCTTTCTGACTCAATGCCCTCTCTAACATAGAGAGCAACCCCTCCACCAATTTGATCAGCTGTATCATTTCGATACAGTTTGTACCCAGGTATCACAGTGTCCCACTGTTTGTCCTCCTTCCACCACGTCTTCGCTTCACATGTTTGCTAAGCATTACCGTCTGGATGTTCAGGCCAGGGGAGATGCAAAGGTGGGTGCTTCGGCCATCATTGCAGGCCTGGCGGGTCCTTCCCGAGGTTAGATACTGCTTTGGTGCTTCCCTTATGTTTCCTGGACTGGCCCGGAGAGCCGAAGAGGAAGAAGAAATTAGACCTTACCTGCTAATTGTCTATCTCCAGGAACAAGCAGGAATGAGTCTTCACATATGGGTATCGTCGGTACCGACGGAGCCTGCATGGGAACGCTCCCCAGCGTCCAAAAGGAAAGCTTTTGGGAGCATCCCACAGCGCATGCGCACTGCCTTCCCGCCTTTCCCAACTGCCTCTCTCCAGTTCTTCTTTTCCACGGAGCCAGCAGGTCGTGTTCCTGTCACCGCTGAAGAATTTCTTTATTTTCTTTTATTTCTTTGGTCGCGTGTCTGCCTTCTTGACGCCGGACTGGTACCACCGGTCTTTTCTTTCTTTATTTAAAAAAAAAAAAAAAAAAACTACTGTTTTCTCACTTCAGTGCATTTTTCTTTCTTTGGCCTTAGGCCTACAGAAATTTTTCCTCATGGAAAAGCCCGCCTCCGGTTTTAAAAAGTGCCCGAAGTGCAGCGGCACTACTTCTGTCACCGACACCCATGAATGGTGTCTAAAATGTTTAGGTCCTGACCACTCCATTACGGATTGTGAGTCCTGGTCCATGATGTCTAAAAGAGGTCTACAGAATCGAGCAGCCAAGCTCAGTACCCTGTTTCCCTCTGATGCAGCTTCGGTGGCATTGATGTCTTCCAGGGCTGCTTCTTCCTCACATGGATCTCAGGTAACCAAACTTAAGGCCAGCCAGTCCTCGAAGGATAGATCTCCCTCTAAGTATCAAGATGCCTCTGGGCTTGCTCTCGAGGAATCCGCACCGGCAAAATTACCCCGGCGGGAGGCTCCAGCTTCCAAAGCTTTATCTATGGGGTCACAGGTTGACATCAATGGCTCGGCCTCGACCGATCACCTGTTGCCATGTTCTGGGGTACCGGTTGTTCCCACCGGTACCGACATCCAGACATTGGTGGCGTCGATGGATCAGAATATCCTGACCATGCAGCGTGCCATCACGGCATTCATACAAGCTGCGACGCCTTCAGTACCACAACAAACTCCGTTGTTGGTACCGACTTCGGCACCGGTACCGATATCTGTTCCGGTGCCGGTACCGATTGCATCGACATCGGCTTTGGTGTCGACTGAAGCAGTACACTGTTCTGTGCTGCCCATTGGTACCGAATCGGTACCGATCACTCCCGATGTCGATACCACCTGATACGCGTATCGGGCTCTGCAGGAGCATCCAGACAGACGATACTTCGATTCCTCTGAAGACTCTGATGAATTAGAGGCCTCTGTCGAAGCATCGGTGATCCTTCCTCAGGAGCCCTCTTCTCCAAAAAGGAGAATGTCTCCTCCAGAAGACTTGTCTTTTCAAGACTTCATTAGGGAAGTGGCCAGGGGCCTTTCCATCTCAGTGGCCCCTGAGACAGAGCCTAGAGCCAAAAAATTAGATATTTTACAATATCCTAAGGCTCCTAAAGAGGCAGCCACTTTACCAATACATGAGATTCTCTATGATCACATGTTGGGCATATGGGAGACTCCTCTCACCACCTCCCCTCATTCTCGTAGGTTGGACACCATGTATCGTGTTCCTCCTTGTCCTGGCTTTCATAAGACTCAGCTTCCTCACCACTCCATTGTGGTGGAGTCTGCTATGAAGAAGATCAAGAGTACAAAAAGGCACTCTTCTACTCCTCCAGGAAGAGAATGCAGAACCTTAGATGCCTTTGGCAGGAGAATTTTCCAGGGCAATATGCTTGTTGCCAGAATCAACTCCTATAGTCTCTATATGGGGATGTTTCTAAAAGAAGTTACAGATCATCTGCAAACTTTGTCTCCTTTTATTTCAGAAGATAAAAGGGAAGAGTTTCTCACCTGGCTCGAACATGCCCAGGATGTTTCCAAGTTTTCCAACCGTGCAGTCTTTGACTCTTTTGAAGGTGGCAGCAGAGCCTCGGCTATTGCCATAGGTGCACGCAGAGTTGCTTGGTTACAAGCTTCTGATTTGGAACCCTGGGTTCAGGATGGACTAGGAAACCTTCCTTGCACAGGTGAAAACCTTTTTGGCAAAGATTGGCAAGCAAAGGCCACCCAGATGGATGCTGAAAATTCTGCCTTAGATAGACTTTCAAAGTCTACTTCTGCTCCCTTTAAGAAAAGGTTGTTCAAAAAGGGATTTTTTTCCCAAAAAAGGCAAATATTATTCTGTTTATGGTCAGCAGGCATCTTCTGCAGGTCGTTTTGCTACAAAGAGACAGCAACAACCGAAACAGGCCAAGCCTAAGGCTGCTAGGACTGCTACGGCCCAACAACCTCAGCCTCCTCAGGGCCTTTGACTTACAACTGGAGAACTTAGCCTTTCTGGCTCTAGAACATACAGAGCCTCTCATCATTCCAGGAAGGTTAGCTCACTTTGCTCCCAGATGGGAACAAATCACAGCAGAGCAATGGACCCTTTCCATCATAAGGGAAGGGTACAAGCTTCATTTCTTAAACCTTCCCCCTCACACCATGGTGAGACAGTTCAATTCTCCAACATGTCTCCTTGACCTTCTAGGTCAGGAGATTGCTACCCTTCTTGCCCAAGGGGCAATAAAAGAAGTACCCCTTCTTCAACAGGGTTCAGGGTTCTACTCCCCCTACTTTCTCATCCCAAAGGAAACAGGGGGCTACAGACCCATATTAGATCTCAGAGAATTGAACAAGTTTCTATGCAAGGAGAAATTCAAGATGACTTCTCTCGGTACTCTCCTTCCATACCTCCAGAGTCAGGACTGGCTTTGTTCTCTAGATCTCAAGGATGCGTACACCCATGTTCTCATCCATCCAACACACAGAAGGTTCTTTCGGTTCCTTTTCCAAGAAAAGCACTATCAATACAGAGTGCTTCCCTTCGGTCTGGCCTCTGCTCCAAGGGTGTTCACAAAATGCATGGCAGTAGTAGCTGCATTTCTACGCACTCTAAGAATATTTGTATTCCCATATCTGGACGACTGGCTCATCCGAGCTCCATCCCAGTCAGAGGCCCAGGCTTCCCTGGCCTGCACAAGGCATATCCTTCATTATCTGGGACTTGTAATAAACATCCCAAAATCCCATCTCACCCCTACTCAATCTCTAGAGTTCATAGGGGCCTTACTGGATACCACCACTGCAAGGGCCTATCTTCCCCAGGCCTGTTGCCTACGCTTGGTGCAGTTAGCCTCCCAGGTTCAGTTAAAGTCCCATTTAACTGCTCGAGAGATGTTACAACTGTTAGGCCACATGGCATCCACCGTGCATGTGGTCCCTTATGCTCACCTTCACATGAGGGCAGCTCAATGGACTTTGTCCACCCAATGGACGCAGGCATCAGGGTGCTTGTCTTACAAAATAGCAACCTCCAGTCGCCTTTTTTTCTCTCTCCAGTGGTGGAGGTCCACCCAAAATCTGTTGCTGGGGTCCCCCTTTCAACAGTTGCTACCCCAAGCAACCCTTACAACAGATGCCTCCCCAAAGGGTTGGGGGGCTCATCTTCAAGATCTCTCCACCCAAGGCATCTGGTCTCCACAGGAAACATCTCTACATATCAACCTCTTAGAGCTCAGAGCAATTTTTCTAGCTCTCAGAGTCTTCCACACCCTGCTCAGCTACAAGACAGTCCTCATCCACACGGACAACCAAGTAGCCATGTTCTACGTGAACAAGCAGGAGGGGACTGGCTCTCTGTCGCTTTGCAACGAAGCTCATCTCATGGCAGTGTATCTTCCAGGGGTTCAAAACTCTTGGGCAGACAGACTCAGTCGAGTTCTGCTTCCACACGAATGGTCCCTCCATGGGGACCAGATAGCCAGGATCTTTCAAATTTGGGGAACCCCAGACATAGACCTGTTTGCAAGTCCGTGGAATGCCAAACTTCCCCGGTTCTGTTCCAGGATTCCATGTCACGGAGTTCAGGCCAGGGATGCCTTCCTCCTCCACTGGGGGCAAGACTTCCTCTATGCCTTCCCACCCATTCCCCTAATTCCCAAGACACTGTTCAAGCTTCAGAGAGACAAGGCGTCTATGATCCTCATAGCACCACGTTGGCCATGCCAAGTGTGGCACCCTCTACTTCTGTATCTCTCTCAAGCTCCCTCCCTGGACTTGGGATCTGCTCCAGACCTCCTGTCCCAGGAGGAGGGAACTTTGTGGCACCCAAATCCCCAGTCTCTTCATCTCAGGGCCTGGTTGCTGAAGGCCTAGACCTTCAGGATTTGCATCTTTCTCAGCAAGTGAAGGATATCCTTCATGCTTCCAGAAAGCCTTCCACCAGACGTTCCTATGCTTTTAAATGGAAGAGGTTTACCATTTGGTGTTCAGAGAAGGGTCTTAACCCTCTGGCAATACCTCTGAATTCTTTACTGGAGTATTTGTTGCATTTATCCCATGCAGGCCTTAAAACAAATTCAGTAAGAGTCCATTTGAGTGCTATTGCAGCATCCCTTAAGCCTCTCAATGGACAACCTATTTCCTCTCATCCTCTTATAGCAAGATTCACGAGAGGCCTTCGTTTGACTAATCCTCCCATTAGACCACCTCCAGTGGCATGGGACTTGAATTTGGTTCTTGGCCAGCTTATGAAGCCACCCTTTGAACCCTTAGCCACTACCTCCTTGAAATTTCTTTCCTGGAAGGTTATTTTTCTCATTGCAGTCACTTCAGCTCGCTGCATCAGTGAGCTGCAAGCCTTGGTGGCTAATCCTCCTTATACAAGGTTCCATCATGACAAGGTAGTCCTCAGGACCAATACACACTTTATGCCTAAAGTGGTTTCACCTTTTCATCTAAATCAGGAGGTGTATTTACCTGTCTTTTTTTCCAGGACCTCATGCATCAAGTGCAGAGAGGAATCTCCATACCCTGGATTGTAAGAGAGCACTTGCTTTTTACTTACAAAGGACACAGCAACATAGAAAGTCCTCTCAACTCTTTGTTGCTTTTGATCCCTCTCATTTAGTACTTCCAGTCTCAAAAAGAACACTGTCCAATTGGATTGCTCAGTGTATTTCCTTCGCCTACCAGAGTAAGAACCTTTCTCTGGAGGGCCATGTCACAGCTCACAATGTGAGGGCCATGGCAGCCTCTATGGCTCATCTAAACCTCATCTAAACTCTGTGTCCATCGACCAAATCTGTCGAGCGGCCACCTGGGCCTCGGTTCATACCTTTATAGCCCATTACTGCTTGGACAAGGACTCCCGTCGGGATGCCTTGTTTGGTCAGGCTGTAATCAAACACCTGTTCCATACTTAAACAACTCCTACCCCCCATCCCTGTTTGGATGCTCGAGATCCATGGAGGGAGGTAGAGCCCTTCTCAGGGACTCACAACCTTGGGGATCTCCCTGGCATCTCTAGCTGGGGAGTCCCCATATGTGAAGACTCATTCCTGCTTGTTCCTGGAGATAGCACAGTTACTTACCTGTAACAGGTGATCTCTGGGAACAGCAGGAATAAGTCTTCACAACTCACCCACCTCCCCTAGGAGTTGTATCTCTCTATCTATCTTTCCTTTCCTCTTTCTCTCTCTTTGTCTCAGCTTAAAACTCGAACTGGAGAGAGGCAGTTGGGAAAGGCGGGAAGGCAGCGCGCAGGCGCTGTGGGATGCTCCCAAAAGCTTTCCTTTTGGACGCTGGGGAGCGTTCCCGCGCAGGCTCCATCGGTACCGACGATACCCATATGTGAAGACTTATTCCTGCTGTTCCCAGAGATCACCTGTTACAGGTAAGTTACTGTGCTTTCCTTGAGGACTCTCCGGGCCAGTCCAGGGCCCACCCGTGTCATTTGTGGTATTGATGATTTTGTCTGTCAAGAATGATCGGGAGCACGTAATGGCGTTTTCTCGGTGGTAGCTCCTTCAGGAACGATGGTCTATGGGGCTGCCTTGTTTTTCAAAGCCTTTGGCAAACTCAGTTTTCAAATAAAACATAATTTAAAAAAAAAAGAGAGAGAAACAACCAAACCGGTGTGGTTTTTAACTGAATGGCTACGTCTCATCCTATTACTAATGTGGGATAGAGATGGTGCTGGGGAGGAGTCTGCTGTCTTGGTACATGTCGGTACCAATGACATAGGAAAATGTGGTAGGGAGGTTCTGGAGGCTAAATTTAGGCTTTTAGGTAGGAAGTTGAAATCCAGAACTTCCAGGGTAGCATTCTCCGAAATGCTTCCTGTTCCACGCGCAGGACCAAAAAGGCAGGCAGAGTTCCGGAGTCTCAATGCGTGGATGAGACAATGGTGCAGAGATGAGGGTTTTGGATTTGTTAGGAACTGGGGAACATTCTGGGGAAAGGAGGGGCTCTTCCGAAGGGATGGGCTTCACCTTAAACGGGATGGAACCAGGCTGCTGGCATTAACCTTTAAAAAGGAGATAGAGCAGCTTTTAAACTAGATATTAGGGGAAAGCCGACAGTCGCCCAAGAGCGGATGGTTCGGAAGAATGTATCTTTGATGGTACTACCAAAAGCAGAGAGGTTCCACAAAAGAGTAAAGTAGCCCAAATGCCCTCAAGTATGGAGCAGACAGAGCTTAAAGATCCCAAATTACCCATGTCTAACAATAGCCAAATTAATATGAATAAAATACATTCTCTAAAATGCTTGTATGCAAATGCTAGAAGTCTGAAAAATAAGATGGGAGAGTTAGAATATTGTGATAAAGAAGCTTATCATAGCTCAGGAAGGAGCTATAGAAAAGGTGAAGTGACTCTGAACAAGCAACCTGTCAGTTCTGGTAGAAATATGAAAACAGAATTTTGCCATAAAAGACTACCAGTCCCAGAATGCACTAGGTTTCCAACAGCCATTAGAGGAGCTGAAGTGAGGAAACGTGTGTTCAATCAGGAGGGCTATGAGGTAATCCCTAAGCACTCATCTCAAAGGGCAGGGCCTGATTCAGCACAGTTGCGCTGTGTTAGGGAGGATCACTCATCTAAGCAGAATAAGAGTAGAGTTTATTCTACAGATGACCATCTTCATGATCACCTTGGATATCCAGAGAATTGTCCTCAGTATCCTGAGAATCAGCTTGAGTTTGATCATCAGTTTCATCTGAAGGATCATCAGAAGCAGAAGCCAAACCGGACGGACAGAGAGGGAAAGAGACCCTTTGGAAGAAGGAAGAGAAAAGCCTTTGAGAGGTCTAGAAGAGTCCAAAGCAGTACGTATACTGGGAGGTATTCCAAGGGCCAGCATACACCATTGGACTGGGGAAAGCCAGAGGAATGGTGCTGCAGAGCTAGGAATCACCAGAGGCTACCTGTGAGGGAGACGTCTGCACGTGGAAGGGACCCTAAGACCTGTGCCAGAAGGTATGTGAAGAGAGATCCAGTGTCCAGGGATCTGGATTGGAAGGCTGGACATAAGAACTGGACTACATACTGGCCAGGCTATATAGAGAGGAACTCTAGCAGCAATGGAAGCTCAGGTATGAACACTGATCTATGCCCTAGCTATAACCTTGAAAGACAGCAGGGAAACAAGTATTCTCCTGAAAATGCTCCATTGAGAGATTCATCTGTGCCAATCCATGATATTGAACCCATGCTTGTTGAACAAGGGGGAATAATAGCAGATGAGGATCCTGTTTATATGGACCGCTCTCTATCTAAACTCCGTTGGTAACTTTCTGTTATAAAGTACAGCAACCATCACAAAGAAATACAAATTTGTTCTTTAATCTACTCAGAAAAGCTCCTGAAGCAAGATTTGACCCACACAGTGGAAGGCAAGCCAGCTAAGGGGTTTCAGCTGGTAACTGCTAGCAATTAAGCCTTACCTAATTGCTTGTGAGCTAGGAGAGAATCACTTCTGTATCTATGTGGGAAGTAATCAGAAGTTAACCTGAAAAGAACAGTTTGTTTCTTGCTTTGTGGCTTTTCATTTGTTGTTTTCCTGATTTTAACTTTGTTTTTCCAAGTTAACACTGAAAGCAAGTAACCTAATTTATGTGCTACCAAGCATATCTGTGTTGGGAGAAATAACCCCATAAATAAATATCTTATTGGCTTTACCCAAGAGCACAACTAAATTATTGTCAGCAGCTGTGTCTGGTGTGAATGAACTACATTGCCCACAATACCTTGCAAATCATATAGAAATATGCACTTGCCAAGAGTGTGAAGATTCTCACCCATGCAGCCGTCTGACAATATATAGCACTAAATGAAAGGTTAGATATGATTGGAATATCAGAGACATGGTGGAAGGAGGACAACCAGTGGGACACTGTGATACCTGGGTACAAGCTATATCGAAATGATAGAGGTGATCAAATTGGTGGAGGGGTTGCTCTCTATGTTAGAGAGGGCATTGAGTCAGAAAGGATTAAAGTTTTGCAGGAAGCAAAATCTGCTGTAGAATCTATATGGATTGAAATTCCATGTAAAAGGGGGAAGGCCATGGCAGTGGAGGTGTACTATCAAGCGCCTGGCCAGAATGACCAAATGGATGATGAAATGCTCAAAGAAATCAAGGAAGCTAATAAAAGTCACAGCACAGTAATAATAATGGGTGATTTCAACTACCCCGGTATCGACTGGGTCAGTGTCACGTCAGGACATGCTAGGGAGATAAAGTTCCTAGATGAAATAAATGACTGCTTCTTGGAGCAGCTGGTTCATGAACCGACAAGAGGGGAAGCCATATTAGACCTAGTCCTTACTGGAACACCAGATCTAGTGCAAGAGATAAGGTTGTTGGGGCCACTTGGCAATAGTGATCATAGTATGATCGCCTTTGATTTAATTAGTGGAGGAGGGATAGTAAGGAAAGGTTAAAGACGTACATCAGGCTTGGCTGTTGTTGAAAAATACTATCTTGGAAGCCCAGACCAGCTGTATTCCACGCTATAAGAAAAGTGGAAGGAAGTCCAAAAAACTGCCAGCATGGTTTAAAGGTGAGGTCAGAGAGGCTGTTGTTGCCAAAAAAGCATCTTTCAGGAAATGGAAAAAAAAAGCCAAACGACGAAACCTGGAAACAGCACAAGCACTGGCAAGTCAAATGCAAGGCATTGATAAGGCAGGCAAAGGGAGAATTTGAGAAGAAGCTTGCTGCAGAAACAAAAATGCGAAATAAAGACCTTTTCAAGTACATTCGTAGCAAAAATCCTGTGAGAGAGTCAGTTGGTCCATTAGATGATAAAGGGGTTAAAGGAGCACTAAGAGCCGACAAGGCGATAGCGGAGAGACTGAATGAATTCTTTGCTTCGGTCTTTACTGAGGAAGATGTAGGGATGTTACCCATGACTGAAGTGGTATTTAAAGGTGCGGAAGAATTGAAGGAAATATCGATACATCGGGAAGATGTATTACAACTATTAGATAAACTGAAGAGTAGCCAATCACCTGGGCCGGATTGTATACATCCAAGGGTGTTGAAAGAACTGAAATATGAGATTGCAGACCTGCTATTAGTAATCTGTGAACTATCATTAAAATCATCTCTAATACCTGAAGATTGGAGGATCGCCAATGTAACACCAATTTTTAAAAAGGGTTCCAGGGAGCAGACTTCCGGTGATGCGGTGAGAGCGAGTAGTCGGGTGCTGCTCGTCCTCCGACCGTCCCCTGCTTAAGCCGGCTATTTGAACCGTTTTGAAGCTCCCGGGCCCCCCCCCCCCCCACAATACCTCCACGGGTGCTCAACATACCGCCATTCACTTTGAATTGAAGAAGTCAGGATGGCGGCAGCACTACGGACGGGAAAGAAGGAGCGGGGACCTGGTCCGAGCAAGATGGCGGAGGGTACGGCGATACCGAGCTCCCCCACCTCCCAAGCCAGAGTGGAAGAAATTTCAGCGGCGGTAGCGGAGGCGCTGGCAACGCAATTTACTGCCATCCGAGAGAAATTAGATGCCGTGCAAAATTCGGTGGAATCTTATGGACAAAGACTGCAGGAGGTGGAGGATCGTGTGGGGCAGATTGAGGACACTACTACCGTGTTACAGCAAACGGTAGACGCACTACAGACCCAGCTACGGGCTCAGGAGGCCAAACTGGACGACCTGGAAAACAGGTCAAGAAGAAACAATTTGAGGGTGATGGGAGTGCCGGAATCGGTGGCAGACATGGACCTGCAACGGTATCTGACGGAGTTGTTCTCGCCATTATTGCAGGAGGGGGGCGCAGGGGACCCGATCCATATTGAGCGAGCCCACCGGGTCGGAGCCCGAAATGGGAGAGACACTCGACCCCGCGTAGTCCTTGCGAAGCTCCTCCACTTCCCTCAAAAGGAACGGATTCTGCGGGCCGCGCGAGCTCAGGGCGGTCTGGAGGTGGACAACGTGCGGATTCGCATAGCGCAGGATTACTCCGTGCCACTGAGTCAGCGCCGCAAAGCCTATGCACCTATCTGTCAGAGACTTGTGGATCGCCGGATCAAATTTATGGTGCAGTATCCTGCGCGTCTTCACATCTTTTATGAGGGCCAACGTCGGATCTTCGAGTCGGCTGAGGCAGCGAAGTCTTTCGTGGACAGTATTGTCAACACCGGCGGAGAGAGCTGAGACCCCGTCGTCGAAGGAACTCTATTGCTTAGGGCCTGTTGCCACTCGTGCCAGCAATGGCTGGGAGAGATAAGGGAGTAGCCGGCATGTCGAGGCGCCTCATGAGGCTCGGAGTGGGGGATTCCCTCTCCCCCGACATTAAAAATGGCTCTCTCCCCTGGACCTATAGCCAGAGAACTTTAAAATGAGAGAGAGGGCTGCAGGGGATACATGGTATACTGTAAGTTAAAACAATGTTTCAACTGTATGGTTTGGATTGGATATTTTGTATCTTGTTGGGGGATGTTCTAAAGTTATTGTAATGGTTGATAAAGTTGAGGATGGGGGCCTGATCCCGGCTGGCGGGAGAGGGGTTCCCAAAGTGTGGTGGGAGGGGGGGGGTTTGATCCAGGAGGGGGCGTGTGTTGGGGTGTTCCTGTGGATCCCCGGGGTTTGGGGGGAGACCCAGTGAGGGTGCCTGACAAGGTAAGGGCGACAATTTACTGGTAAGTCCACACCAGTGTAGAAACAAGCCAGCGGGTTGGGAGGGGAGGGCGAGGGTTTCTATCCGGCCGGTAGCAGCGGGGACCTTTGCACGTGGGCGGAGGGGGGGGGAGGGGGAGAACAAGTCAATATTTAACACTGAACGCCAATGTTCTTTGTTTTTTCCCTTTCCTTCCTTTTTCCCTGGGTCCCTGTTGGTTGGTTTGTTCTTTCCCCCTTATGGGGATATGTCGCCCCCCCGACAGTGGGCCCGGCTGACCTGCTGTATAGCGGCTCTGCCCGAGACTGTCGGCGCTGAGGCATGGTGGCGCGAGGCTGGCCTACACTCAGGCGTGCCGGCGAATCACAACACCCCGGGAATGCGAGCAAAGGATTGTGGGGTTCCCCCATCCGCCTGTATGGCTTCGCTCGCGGTGCCTGCGGGCTGATGAGGGGAAGGGGTGTACCCGGGCCGTGGCGGGGGGCTCTTAGTACGTGGGTGGGGGAGGGCGGGGGTGGGTGAGGTTTAGGGAAGTGGGGGGCGGTGGAGCGCATCACCGAATGTTCCATGGGAAGGAGGAGCGGTAAGAGTGGGAGAGGACAGTATGGAATGAGGGGAGGGCAGGGATTGGGGGGGGGAGGGGAGGGGGATGGGGAGGGGGGAGGAGTAGGATGCACATCCTGTAAGCTTCTACAGCGGCATTATGCCGAGAGCGGGAGGAGGGGGTTCCAGGCTGGGGGGGCCCCATCCGGAGTACTATGGCAGACCGGACAAGGGACGCTTGACAATGCCCTGCCGCCCTGAAAATCATTACGTGGAATGTGTGCGGTTTAGGCCACCCTATCAAGCGATATAAAGTTTTGCAAGCATTAGCCAGGCACAATTGTGATATAGCCTTCCTGCAGGAGACACATCAGACAGCCGAGGAACATGCCAAACTACGCCGCGGCTGGGTTGGGCAGGTATGGGGGACACCGGCGGTGGGGAGAAAGGGAGGGGTGGCTATCTTGGTCCACAAGCGGGTTCGCTGGGCGATGGAAGCAGAAGTACGTGATAGAGCGGGCCGCTACTTGCTGTTGCAAGGCCGCTTGGAAGGGCAGCCGGTCATCCTAGGGACGGTGTATGGCCCGAACACACATGACCCCTACTTCTATGCTACTGTGGCCTCCAAGGTGGAACAGATGCCTGAGATACCCATGGTGCTGGGCGGCGATTTTAATGGGGTATTGGATGTGGATCTGGATACTACCAGAGGTGGGGAGGCGCGTGAAAGAGGGCCGGTAACTCGCGTGTTGCAGCGCTTTAAGGCTCGCTTGGGATTGGTGGACCCTTGGAGGGTTCTGCATCCTTCTGACAAAGATTTTACTCATCACTCTAGGGCTCATGGCTCCAGTTCCCGTATAGATTATATCTTGCTTTCTAAAGGCGTATTTGCGAAAGTGGGGGAAGCGCAGATCGGGCCATTTGAAATATCTGATCATGCGCCGGTTTGGGCGGATCTGAGTTGGGGTGGACGAGCAGACCGTTCGCGACTTTGGAGATTTCCATTAGAGTTATACAAAGATGCACAGTTCCATAAATTCTTGGAACAGCGCTGGCAAGAATTCGCTGAGGTCCATCGGGTACATCAAGGAGACCCGGAATTGATCTGGGAGACGGCCAAAGTGGTAATGCGTGGGGAAATTATCGGATATGCGGCCCGCAGGAGACGGCTCTTAGTAGATAGGATTCTTAGATTGGAGAAGAGGGTATCTTATTTACGACGTCGGACAGCACGGGCCCCGTCTCCGGTGCTGCAAAAAGCACTATGGGAAGCCCGGGTGAGTCTTGACGAGTTACTTCACCAGAGAGCCAAGAAGTCCTTGTTATACTACCGTCACCGACTTCAGTGCCACGGGGACAGACCTGGGCGACTGTTGGCCAGCTGCTTGAGAGGTCAACGCGGTTCCAATACGGTGGCGGCACTGCGGGACGAGCACGGACGCTTACAGAGTGATACTACAGAGATTACCAGGGTATTTCGGGGTTTCTTCCAGAAGCTGTACGCAAAGGAGAGTGATCTATCCTCGGCAGCATCTGACTATCTACGGCAGCTCAATCTCCCGTCCTTAACGGAGCAACAAAGCCGGGATTTAGGGCGCCCCGTGACATTGGAGGAGGTGGGGTCGGTTATTGCGAAGGCCAGTTGCTATAAAGCACCTGGACCGGATGGCCTAGGAGCCGAGTTTTATAAACTGCTTCATGGCTTGGTCAGTCCGACTTTGGTTGAGGTATACGCGAAACGGGTGGAACAGGGTGGCTTTCGATGGGGCCAGAACAAAGCTCACATCACCTTGATTCCTAAGCCGGGCAAAGACCCGGAGCTACCTGCCTCATACCGTCCGATTTCCTTATTGAATTTTGATTCTAAGATCTTCGCTAAGGTGCTGGCGAATAGATTGGCGGAATACCTGGACGTTTTAATTCATGGCTCCCAGGTCGGTTTTGTGAAAGGCCGCTATATTGTGCGGAATATGCGGAAAATTTTAGCGTCGATGGAGTGGGTACATGACCAGCACCTCCCCTCTCTATTGATAAGTTTTGACGCAGAGAAGGCCTTTGACCGAGTCGATTGGAGGTACCTGAAAACGTTGTTGCCCTGGTATGGTCTTGGAGCCTCGTTCTGTACCATGATAGACTGTTTGTATGCCGCTCCAGTAGCGGGAATACTCTGTAACGGGGTGCTTTCAGAGGACTTCCCGTTGGAACGAGGTACGCGACAGGGTTGCCCGCTTTCTCCCCTACTGTTTGTTTTGTCTTTAGACCCGCTAATTCGGGCGATAGAGGCCCGGCCTGGGATCCACGGGGTACAGATCGGCTCCCAAACCTTTACTCTTTCGGCTTTTGCGGACGACATCTTGGTGCACCTCTTGTCACCGGAGGAGTCCCTACCCCGGCTGATGCTGGAATTTCAGACCTATGGCCGCTTCTCTGGCCTGAAGATTAATGGAGCAAAGTCGGAGGCCTTGGATGTTTCCGGGTCTTTACAATACAGCTGGGCGGGTCGTTTCCCTTTGAGATGGGCGAACTCTTATTTTACCTATTTAGGTATTCGCCTGACTAAGCAGCCACGGGACCTTTACAGGAGTAATTTGGACTGGATGGTGAATCGTATACGATCCCAGCTGAGGGCCTGGGGACCGCTACCACTTTCTTTGTCCGGGCGGGTGGCGGCCATCAGGATGGTGATCCTGCCGAGGTTGTTGTACTGGTTGCAAACCCTACCGGTCTGGCTCTATCGACGAGATCTGCGGCAGGTGGAACGGCTGATCCGGGCATTTCTCTGGCGCAGTGCTCGGGCTCGTATTCCTCTGGCGCGGCTGGTGGGGAAGTGGCGTGAAGGGGGGATGGGGCTACCAGACTTGGGTATCTACGCCCTGGCCTGTCAGGCACGTCATTTGGGAGACTGGCTTGGGCAAACAGGAGTATACACACCTATACTTATTGAGGAGGCGATGGCAGTACCTCTTTCATTATTAGGGGCATTACATACACGGCCCAAAAATCTGCCCAGTCGATTGGCGAACAGTGTTTTATTTAGTTCGGTACAGCGGACTTGGCGTCACCTTAACACCTGCTGGAGGGCGCCCTGGACGGCGTCCAGCTGGTTGCCTCTGCAAGGTAATGTTCAATTTGCTCCCGGTTCGGGGTCCTGGGGGGTTTCGAGACTGGAGACGGAAAGACCTCCATCTAGTGGGACACTTGGTGGAGGCCAATGGCCACTGTAAATCTTTTCGGGATCTCAGTCAGGAATATGACTTGACGTCCAAGCATACCTTTGCGTTTTTACAGGCTTCTCATTACATCTCTTCCCTGCCCCGGGAAGCGCTGGCGGCGGAGCGCTCCGTACAGTTGCTGGACTTTTTTGCACTAGGGGAGGAAGCTCCCCCCACGATAGCGGGCCTGAGAGCCCGTTTGGATGGCCTTCGCGCCCCGGTGGATTACAAGGGTGTGGAGGCGGCTTGGGGAGCAGAGCTGGAAAGAGAGGTCCCTCCGGGCACCATTAGGGCAGCTTTGTGCCGGATCGCTGTTCTGGCGGTTGGGGCGAAGTGGCGAGAGATACAATTCAAGTGCCTTACCAGAGCCTATTTCTCGCCGCGACGAGCCTTACGTAGTTGTCTGACGGAGGACGGCCGGTGCCCCCAATGCTCAGCGCCTCTGGCCAATTTGCTGCACATGTGGTGGGCTTGCCCCCATATCCAACTGTACTGGGCTCGGATATGGGCCTATATTAGTGAACTGTTGCAGTCGCGGATCCGCTGGACGGGTGCCTTGGTGATACTGGACAAGCTGGACCCCCCCTGCCCGACCCGGCGTCCTGATCGGCTGTTATTGCGGAAGGCTTGTCTGGTGGGGAAGGGCCCCATTTTGCGCCGATGGCGGGAGCAACGTCCTCCCACGTTTGTGGAATGGCGTAACTGTTTCCACCAGGTCATGTTAATGGAGCGGTGGCATGCACGGGGCAGTGTCAAGCGATGGACTACCTTTATTCAGATATGGGGCACTTATATTGGAACCCTGGGCGCCAGGTGTCGGAACGAGCTTCTACATATTGGCCATTAAGAGCAGGAGCCCAGGGGGCGAGAAGGCAATATAACAGAGCGCTAGCGCTGTCGAGGTGGAAGGGTGTGCGGGGGGGATGGAGGGGAGGGGGGTGGGGGGGGGGATTGGGGGGGTATTATTATTATAAAATATTGTATTCATTGCATGGAGTTATACTCTCAGAGTGGCTTCTCTCACAAAACCTCCGCATCCAGCACAAGAAAACTGAGGTTCTCTTTGTTACAAGAGACCACAACTTCATTCCACCATCACATATAAGTGTTAAGGGAGCTGATCTATCCACCAAAGAAACAATAAGATATCTCGGAGTCACGCTGGACCACCGACTAGATATGAAATCACACGTAGACAATATAGTAAGAGCTGTATACTTCAAGATACGCACACTTAGGCACTTACGCTCTTTACTGGACCCAGAGGATTTCAGAACCATCTTCCAAGCACTCATCTTGCCGCATTTTGATTTCGCCAATTCAATTCTACAAGGTCTCCCACAATCCACCCTAAGTTCTCTACAACTTGCTATGAATTCTGCTGCAAGGGTTCTACATGGAGCATCCAGAAATGATCATGTGACACCAATCCTCAAGCAGCTTCACTGGCTCCCAATACAAGCCAGGCTCATATTCAAAACGCTGATTCTCACGTACAAGGCCATCCATGGCTTGTCAGCCAATTCACTAACTGACCTCATACAAACTGTACCACCAATAAGATCCAGAAGACAATCATCACTAAACACTCTAACAATGCCAAAGGCCATAACAACTTGCAGCCGATCAACAGCGAGTAGAGCCTTCATGTTTTGTGCCCCAAAACTCTGGAACTCCCTACCACCTGACATACGTGCTTTAACCGATTTAACCCAGTTCAGAAGAGCCCTAAAATTTAACCTATTTATCAAATTTTACCCTACATAAATTTCAAAAGAATAATCTTACCATAAACTTACCCACAATCTCCTCCTGACCCTTGCACTACTGCTATTTTATGTAAATAGTTTTTTTTCATGCTATCGAACTAATTGAATATTTATTCTATGTATATAGTTCTCCCATGTTATCCAAGTTTATACTCCTGTTATATGTAATACCGAACAGCCTGTTGTTCTGGTCTTTGTGTTCATCTGTAAACCGCGCTGATTATAAATAGTGCGGTATATAAAAAACTGAAATAAAATAAAATAAATAAATAAATAAGAGTTCACCCCCCCCCGGAGATGGTGTGCTGTTTAATTTTGTAAGTTTTCTGCAATGAATAAAATAAAGTTTTGAAAAAAAAAAAAGGGTTCCAGGGGTGATCCGGGAAACTACAGACCGGTGAGCCTGACATCAGTACCAGGAAAAATGGTAGAAACCATCATGAAGAATAAAATTACTCAGCATGTAGATAGTCATGACCTAATGGGAGACAGCCAACATGGCTTTAGACAAGGAAGATCTTGTCTTACTAATCTGTTATGTTTTTTTGAAGGAGTGACTAATCAGGTGGACAAAGGTGAGTCTGTTGATATTGTGTATCTGGACTTTCAGAAAGCCTTTGACAAGGTCCCTCATTAGAGACTTTTGGCAAAACTAAAGAGTCATGGGATAGGAGGCAGTGTACTATTGTGGATCAGGAACTGGTTAAAAGATAGAAAGCAGAGGGTAGGGCTAAATGGCCAATTTTCCCAATGGAGAAAGGTGAATAGTGGTGTACCCCAGGGATCTGTGCTGGGTCCGCTGCTTTTTGACATATTCATAAATGACCTGGAAAGTGGAATAACGAGTGAGGTTATCAAATTTGCAGATGACACAAAACTATTTAAATTTGTTAAAACCCAAGAGGATTGTGGAAAACTGCAAGAGGATCTTGATAAATGGGAAGACAGGGCATCAAAATGGCAGATGAAATTTTAATGTGGACAAGTGCAAGGTTATGCACCTAGGGAAGAACAACCCAAACTATGGTTACACGATGCAAGGTTCCACATTAGGAACCACCACCCAGGAAAAAGTTTTAGGCGTCATTGTGGATACCATGATAAAACCCTCGGCCCAGTGTGCAGCGGCGGCCAAGAGAGCAAATAGAATGCTAGGTATGATAAAGAAAGGAATGGAAAATAAAACAAAAGATATTATAATGCCTCTGTATCGTTCCATGGTGAGACCGCACCTTGAATATTGTGTGCAATTCTGGTCACCGTATCTTAAAAAGGATATAGCGATTTTAGAAAAGGTTCAGAGAAGAGCCACCAAAATGGTAAAGGGGATGGAAGGATACTCCTATGAAGAAAGGCTTAAACGGTTAGGGCTCTTTAACCTGGAAAAGAGACGGCTGAGGGGAGATATGATAGAAGTCTATAAATGAATGAACGGAGTGGAATGGGTAAACGTAGATCGATTGTTTACCTTATCAGAATATAGAAAGACTAGGGGACATGCAATGAAGCTACAGGGTAAACTATTTAAGACTAATAAAAGAAAATATTTTTTCACTCAACGTTTAATCAAACTCTGGAATTTGTTACCGGAGGATGTAGTAAAGGCTGTTAGTATAGCTGCGTTTAAAAAAGGTTTGGACAAGTTCCTGGAGGAAAGGTCCATAAACCATTATTAAGAAGGGACCCAGGATATCAATGCTTGAACCAATACAAGCATTGTGGAACCTGTGTCCCTTGGGGAAACTGCTAGGTACATATGACCTAGATTGGCCACTGTTGGAAACAGAATACTGGGCTTGATGGACCTTGGTCTGACCCAGTATGTCATATCTTATGTTCTTATGTTTGTCTGGTGGCTGGTTGCTCTGTTTTTTGTTTGATTGCTGTGTGTTCGAGTGGTTGATTATTTTTGGGTTCTTTCGTTTGGTGTGCGGTGTTTTTGTTCATAGACTGCTTAGTTAAGGAACGACTGAGGTTTGTCCAGCAGGGGGAGCCAGATATTCACTCAGCAAAGCTTTAGAATTCAGTCCTCAGCTGCTGGAGAAGGTTGACAACCCTCATGTTTCCTGGACTGGCCCGGAGAGTCCTCAAGGAAAGACAATTAGCAGGTAAGGTCTAATTTCTTCTTCCTTTTGATTGACAGGCAGTCCTTTTCTGAAGAATCCCATGTGTATGAGCATTCAGATTTTTCCTCAAAGTAAACAGCTGTGCAAATGAAATTGGGCACATGGTTTGCCATCATACTCTGTTTCTTTTGCTGCTTTCCTTTAACAGAGGTTCTCTGAGGAAGCAAACTAATCTGCCACACGTTTATCCCCCTCTCCTTTATGACATTTTATTTATAGCTATTATACAAAACTTAGAGGTCCACAAGGTGGCATTCATACATGACACGCTATTTGAAAAGGGTGCATAGCATTCTGTCAGATCTGCTTGATGCAGTAAATGTATACTTTCCTGGAGAATGCCGAAGATTTTGTTCATTATCTCCATCAGGAGGAGCTGAACAAAATTTCTAAGCCTTTAGAGCAGTGGTTCTTAACCTGGGTTCGATCGAAACCTAGAGGTTCGGTGAGTCAGTCTCAGGGGTTCAGCGGAGGTCAAGACACAAGATACGCACCCGACTCATATGATTCGTGATGACACGCCCCGCTTGGCCATCATTGGCTGCAGGTGATCACGCTACATTGCTTGGCCAATCTGTGCTGCAGGGAATTTGGTGCACTCAGTAGTCGACTTGTGACTGTCGTGATGGTATGTCGTGTGATTTCTTTCTTAATATTTTAATCCATACTAACTATGTCGAGCAAAAAAAGAAAGTGGTCGGACGAATATGTACAACATGGATTCGCATATATAACAGAATGTGATGGGAGTCAGCGTCCTATCTGCATGATTTGCAATGCCAAGTTAAGCAATTCTAGTCTAGTACCGGCAAAACTAAAGGAACACTTCCTTAACCTGCATGGAGATGGGGAATACAAGAACACAACGCTTGCTGAATTCAAGGTGAAAGGAGCTAGATTCGATGAAAAGGCTACTCTGCCTGCTTTCGGCTTTGTACCCATCAACAAACCTATCCTCACAGCATCGTACGAAGTTGCTTACCTGATCGCAAAGCAGGGCAAACCACACACTATTGGTGAAACACTCATAAAACCAGCTGTGTTGAAGATGGCGAATCTGATGTTGGGAAAAGCGGCCGAAGTTAAATTATCCCAAATTCCTCTTTCAAATGACACCATCAGCGACAGAATAGAGGACATGAGCAAAGACATCTTGGCTCAAGTAGTTGCAGATCTGATTTCAAGCCTGGAAAAATTCAGCCTCCAACTCGACGAGACCACAGACGTTTCTAATCTAAGTCAGCTTGCTGTATTTGTGCGCTATGTGAAAAACGACATGATAAAGGAAGATTTTTTTATTTTGTAAGCCTCCTACAACAACTACTAAGGCAGCCGATGTGAAGAAACTTGTGGATGACTTCTTCAGAGACAACAATCTTTCGTGGGATATGGTTTCTGCAGTTTGTACGGACGGAGCTCCAGTCATGTTGGGAAGAAAGTCTGGTTTTGGTGCGCTAGTGAAAGCCGATGCACCACACATTATTGTTACGCATTGTATTCTGCACAGGCATGCATTGGCAACAAATACCTTGCCTCCAGAAATGACAGAAGTATTAAAAATTGAAGTGGAATGTGTGAACTATGTGTGAAATAGTGCACTGAGGCACCGCATGTTCAGTGAGCTGTGTAAAGAAATGGGCTCTGAATTCGAGGTACTTCTGTACCATTCTAACGTTCGGTGGTTATCCCGGGGACAGGTGCTGAATCGTGTTTTTGCCATGCATGTGGAATTAGCCCTGTTTTTGCAAGAGCACCAACATCGTCATGCAGATTGCTTCAAAAATTCTAAGTTCATTCTCATTTTAGCGTACATGGCTGATATATTCGCATCTCTCAATCATCTCAATCAGCAGATGCAGGGTGGTGGAGTCAACATCATCGAAGCGGAAGAAAACCTGAAGGCTTTTCAAAAAAAGCTACCGTTATGGAAATGACGAACAGAGAACGATAACTTAGCAAACTTTCCCCTGCTGGATGACTGTGTAAGTAAGATCGAAGATGTGTCTGGAATCGGAGACATTTCTGTACCTACGGAACTGAAGCAAGCAATTGCCACACACTTAGATGAGCTTGCAAAGTCTCTCGACGGATACTTCCCTACAAGAGAGTCATATCCAGCATGGGTGAGACAGCCGTTCACGTTTGGTGTTGAGACAGCAGATGTCAATGATGAATACCTCGACGAAATCATTGAAATTCAGTAGAGCCAGGTTCAACAGCAACTCTTCAGAACAACAACGCTCTCAACGTTTTGGTGTCGACAAATGGTAACGTATCCTGTTATTGCTAGGAAAGCCCTGGAAATTTCTATACCATTTGTTACAACATATCTTTGCGAGCAATCCTTTTCGAGGATGCTGGACATAAAAACGAAGAAAAGGAACAGACTTTGCTGTGAAAATGACATGAGAGTGGCATTTGCCAAGGTGAAGCCACACATTTCTGAACTGGTCTCTCAAAGGCAACAGCAGAAGTCACACTGATTTGCAGTAAATATTCATTATTATTGTAGCGGTGTAGCCTTATGGAAATTAGGTGTTGGGTGCGTGTTAAAATGTTAAAAATAATAGCATAAATACAATAAGTTCATTATTGGAATACATAAGGTTAAAAATGAAAACCATTTCAGTGTGGTAGTATTAAAAAGGGTCATGTCTTTGTGGAAAGTTATGTATGTAATTTGTTGTGAGTTCATGCATTGTATTGGTTTTGTTCTTTGAACACAGTGATGTTAATGCACGATTCATTTTGTGAACCAGTAAAACACAGTAAATACCTATGTCTTGAATTTGAAAAAAAATCATATTTTATTTTTCAATAAAGAAGGGTTCGGTGAATGTGCATATGAAACTGGTGGGGTTCAGTACCTCCAACAAGGTTAAGAACCACTGCTTTAGAGTATCCATCACATCTATCTAAAACATCAAGTCTGCAGAGACTGTAATGTTTTTGAGACTGCATCAACTTGTTCAAGCTGCATGAGGATTTGCAAGAAAAGATTGTCACCATAATATGACACATTACATAGTAACATAGTAAATGACGGCAGATAAAGACCAGTATGGTCTATCTAGTCTGCACAGCAAGATGGCAAGAGTAGGTGCACCTGCCACTCCCGTGCAGGCCACCCCTCCCCATGTCTATGTTTAGGGGTGAACCCACCGCTCCATGTAGGACACTCCTCTGTTTGTTGAGAATTTAGATAGTTAAGTTTATTTTGAATTTATCCTGTTGCTGTAAAGGGATCTACTGTGTCTGTCTCATGCCATTTTGAATTCTGTCACTGTATTTGCCCCCACCACTTCCAGCGGGAGGGCATTCCAAGTATCCACCACCCTTTCAGTGAAAAAGTATTTCCTGACATTGCCTTTCAGTTTACCCCCTTGCAGCTTCATCTTATGCCCTCTGGTTTTACAGTTCCCCATCTTTGGAAGAGGTTTGTTTGTTCATTATTTCTCTTTAAGTATTTAAAGGTCTGAATCATATCTCCCCTATCCCTCCTCTCCTCCAGAGTGTACATATTTAGGTCTTCAAGTCTCTTCTCATAAGGCTTCTGACGCAGACTCCAAATCATTTTGGTCGCCTTCCTCTGAACAGTTTCCAGTCTTTTTACATCCTTTGCAAGATATGGTCTCCAAAACTGAACACAGTATTCTCCAGGACCAAGCAGGTAGTCAGTCCTCACATATGGATGACGTTGACGGAGCCCTTGTGCGGAGCATTTCCCCAGCTTTCAAGGAAAGCCTTTGGGAATGCAGCACGGTCCCCTTCCTGCCCAAGGGTGCCATCTTGCTCAGTCTTTCTTTTTCCGTGGAGCCCAACGGATGTGAGTTTGTGTCACCCAGGAAAAGTAGATTTTTTTCTGCGATTTTCGCTTTTTTCTTATCCGGTTCGATGCCGGTTCCCCTTCCCGCCTGGGCTCGGTACACCGATATCAAGTCCGGAATTTCTTTTTTCGGTTTTTGTCCTTTGTGACTAGCGTTCGCGCCTTTTTTGTTATTTTCACTGGCAGCCCGATCTTTTGACCTTGCAGGGGCCCTTTTTCACCTGATGGCTGCCAGCGGGTTCAAAAAATGTGATTGGTGCAAGAAGCTTATGTCTTTCACCGACACACATGACTGCTGCCTCCAATGCCTCGGGCCTGACCATGACCCGCTGGTCTGTGGCCCGTGCGGCAAAATGTCATCGAAGGCACTTCGGAGCCATCAGCATCAACGTGAAAGAATTTTCTCAGAGTCCATGTCCGGCTGGGCCCGGACTTCGTCAGATGCCTCAACATCTCAGGAGTCTGACCCCGAGCACCGTCATGGTTCCTCTGAGAGGGGGTCTTCCACCTGGGAGCACGAAAGGAAGAAGCAGCTCGTGAGGGCGGCATCGGTGGAGGCCCTTGGGTCCTCGAGGACCAGGTCACGTAGCCCTGACCGCCGCCCCGGGCTCTCTGAGTCGGAGAGGCCGTCCAAACTACCTCGCATGGAGCCGGAGTCCCTGAGTCACGTAAGTTCTGTTGTTCTCGTGGACTCTCCTCCGGGAGAACCGACATCGGGCCTGACGCCATCGGGGACCGAGTCGGGGGCTGCTGAGTCTCCTGAGCTTGGACTCAGGCTGACGGCCTTGGAGAGCAGCTTGGCTGCCTTCATGGAACAGCAGCCGGTGCTGATCACCGGTCTGACCAGTGCATCTGCTCCGACCACCGGGACCTCGACGTCTAAGTCAACCTCGGAGGCCGAGCCAATCCTCGAGTCCATCAAGTCTCGAGTCGATCCTCAGTCTAGGTCCCCCTTGACCTCCCATGTGGGACCGAGGTTGTCGACGCCGGTGCCCTGGGCGTTGGGGCAGGTGGCACCGAGGCCCACACGGCCTGAGCCGCTCAACTCCTCCTCGGAGGAGTCGGCATGGGAGACGGAGGACGAGGAGTCTCCGGACACCTTCTGGACCCGTTGCGTCCCTTCCGACTCCCTAGAGTCCAACCCTCGGAGAAGGCCCCCCCTGGAGGATATACCTAGTTCTCGGACTTTGTGAGGGAAATGGCCAAGGATTTGCCATTCCCTGCTTACGCCGAGGAGGACCCTCAAACCGAGGAGCTCGATGTCCTCCAGTATGATTTTCCTCCGAAGGAAGCCTTTACTGTACCGGTTCCTCCGATGCTGGAATGTCTGCTCTTCTGTATGTGGGAGGCACCGGCCTCGGTGCTGGTCCTTAGCAAACGGGTCGATTCCATTTATCGAGTCCGTAAGAGCCCTGGGTTCCAAAAGGCGCAGCTACCGCACAATTCCATGGTTGTGGAATCGACCATGCACCGCCTGAAGAGTCAGAAGAATGCGCTCCTCGGTGCTCCTCGGCCGAGAGGCCCGGAACCTGGATGCCCTGAACCTGGATGCCCTCGGTAGAAAGTGCTTCCAGGGCTCTGTGCTATCTTGCCGTGTCCAGACTTACCAGCTGTACATGGGCATGTACCTACGAGACCTGTCCTTTGCCAGGTTCTCAGCTGGCCTCTCCGAGGAACCCTTGCAGAGGTTCAAGGCCTTGTCAACAGGGATCCGAGAGTGCTCAAAGTTTATCTCTCGAGCAGCCTATGATGGCTTTGAGGCTTTGGCCCGGGTAGCCGCGGCCGGCATCGGTGCACCCCGTCAGGCCTGGCTACAGTCATCGGACCTGGAGTCATGGGTGCAGGACAAGTTGGTTGATGTCCCCTGCCAAAGTGACAACCTATTCTGTTAGCCCATGACTGAAAAGGCTGCAGAAATCGAGACCGAGACTCTCACCAGGACAAGGCTGTTCAGAAAGACTTCTGCCCCTTCTCAAAAAAAGAAGGGCTCGGGAAAGAAGTCCTTTTTCCTGAGGAAGGGTGCTGCCTACAAATCCTACCCTCAATATCAGGCCTCTCCAGCTCCCCAACAGGGCCAGCAGGCCAAGGGGCAGGGGCATGGGCCCTGTAGGCAGAAGACCCCCAAGCCGCCAGCTCTGGCTCCTGCACAGCAGGGAATGGGTTTCTGACTTCCACAGCATAGCCTCTCCTCTGCCGGTGGCTCCACTCAGCACAGGAGGTTGGCTGACCCTGTAAGCCTACAGGTGGCCAGCCATCACAGGGGATACCTGGGTACTGAGCATAGTGCAAAAGGGCTACATGCTCCACTTCCACCAGCTACCCCCATCCTACTTTCCAGGGGAGCCTCCAAGACTCCCTCTACACAGGAACCTCCTCCTTCAGGAGTTGGCATGTCTTCTAAAGGAACAGGCGGTGGAACCGGTGCCTCACCACCTGGAAGGGCAAGGCTTCTACTCCAGGTACTTCCTGGTACCAAAAAGGACAGGAGGCCTCCGGCCTATCCTAGACTTGCGAAACCTAAACAAGTTTCTGGAGAGGGAAAAGTTCAAGATGCTTACCCTTGGGATACTGCTGCCCTACCTCCAGCAGGAAGACTGGCTATGCTCCGTAGACCTAAAGGATGCTTATACTCACATCCTCATTCATCCAGACCACAGACAATATCTCAAATTTGTGGTGGGAAGATACCATTTTCAGTACAGGGTACTTCCCTTTGGCCTAACCTCTGCCCCCAGGGTTTTCACCAAATGCCTGGCGGTGGTGACGGCTTATCTCAGGAATCAGGGAATTTTTGTCTTTCCATACCTGGACGACTGGCTCATCAGGGGCCAGTCTCTCCAGGAAGTCCGACAAGCCACTCTTCGCACTTTCTCTCTTCTTCAGCATCTGGGCTTTGTCATAAACTATGCAAAGACCACTTTGCTCCCCTCTCAGAACCTAGAGTTTATAGGGGCAAGATTAGACACCCTTCAGGCAAGAGCCTACTTGCCCGAGGACAGGGCCCACAGATTGATGGACTTGGCCAACCAGTTCCAAAGCAGTTCTCATGTTTCCGCCAGGCACTACCTGCGGCTCCTGGGCCACATGGCATCCACTGTACATGTGACTCCCAACGCCCACCTGCACATGCGGGCTGCTCAATGGTGCCTCAGAGCTCGGTTGACGCAGGCCACAGGTGACCTCCGAGACAGAGTAGAGGTGTCCAAACCACTTTTGGATTCCTTACAGTGGTGGCTACATCTCCCAAACCGTCTCGGGGGGGGTACCTTTTCAGGCTCCAACACACACAAGGGTGCTGACGACCGATGCTTCCTTAAAGGGCTGGAGTGCACATTGCCAGGGCATGTGCACTCAAGGCCTGTGGTCTTCTCGGGAGGCCACGCAGCAAATCAATCTTTTGGAGCTATGAGCAATCCGCTTAGCTCTGCAGACATTTTCTCATGCCCTCTCTCACCAGTCTGTCCTAGTTCAGACAAATAATCAAGTGGCAGTGTTCTACATGAACAAACAAGGGAGCACGGGATCCAGGCTCCTATGTCAGGAGGCACTGGATCTCTGCTCCTTTGCGGTCAAACAGGGTATGTTTCTCAAAGCAGTTTATCTCCCTGGTCAGGAGAATTCCCTGGCAAACAAGCTAAGCAGGATTCTCCAGCCTCACGAATGGCAGTTGAATCCACTAGTGGCCCAGCAGATCTTCCTCCGCTGGGGACTTCCATCCATCGATCTCTTTGCCAGTCCACTGAACCGTCAGCTGCCCATGTTCTGCTCCAGACAGCTGCATCCCCTGTGGATGGCAGCAGATGCTTTTCTGATCTCTTGGTCTATGGGCCTCCTGTATGCGTTTCCTCCCACGCCCCTGGTGGCCCGAACTCTGTTCAGGATTCTCAGGGACAAGGCCTCAGTGATACTGGTAGCCCCCAGATGGCCGAGGCAGCCGTGGTTTCCACTTCTGCTGCAGTTGGCGGTGGAAACTCCGTTCCCTCTGGGGTTGCAACAAGATCTCCTGTCTCAGGAGCAAGGTTCCTTTCTGCACCTCAATCTCAGGTCCCTTAATTTGATGGCCTGGCTGCTGAAAGGATAGTGCTAGCTCCGTTACTTCTATCTAAGGAGGTTGAGGAGGTGGTCTTGGCCTCTAGGAGGCAGTCCACCAGAAAGTCCTTTTCCTTCAAGTGGCGTAGGTTACGGTATGGTGTGCTCAGCGCAATGAAGATCCTTTCTCTTGCCTTGTGCCAGTAGTACTGCAGTATCTACTTCACCTGGCAGACCTAGGCCTTAAGTCTAACTCTGTTCAGGTCCACCTCAGTGCTTTGTCAGCGCAGCACTCACCGGTGGAAGGACAGCCTTTGTCGGTTCACCTATTGGTGTCCCAATTTCTCAGAGGTCTGCTTCTACTCAAGCCTCCAATTCGTCCACCGGCGACTGAGTGGGACTTGAACATGGTCTTGCAGCAACTTACTCGCCCACCGTTTGAGCCGATGACTACTTGCCATTTGCGCTTCCTCTCTTGAAAAGCGCTCTTCCTGGTGGCTCTTACCTCGGCCAGACTTGTGAGTGAACTACAAGCTCTGGTTTCTGATAGACCGTACACATGTTTCTATAGGAACAGGGTGGTCCTACGGACCCATCCCAGGTCTCTTCCAAAAGTGGTCTCCTCTTTCCACCTCAACCAGGAGGTGGTTCTTCCGACCTTTTTCCCAGGCCGCATACCAGCCGGGCTGAAACAGTCTTGCATACCCTGGACTGTAAGAGGGCGTTGTCTTTTTACATAGAACGTACGCAGGGGCATTGAAGGGCTACTCAGCTCTTCGTCTCCTTTGACCCTAATAAGATAGGGTTACCTGTCTTGAAGCGTACGTTGTCCACTTGGGTAGCAGATTGTATCGCCTGGGCGTACAAGGTAGCCAATCTCCCCTTGCAGGGTCGAGTCACGGCCCACCGTGTCAGGGCGAAAGCCGAGTCAGTAGCTCATCTCCACTCTGTTCTGTTGGCAGACATCTGCCGGGCTGCAACTTGGTCTTCAAGCCAGACTTTTTCAGCCCATTAATGCCTGGAGAGAGAGTCCCGAAGGGACAGTGCTTTCGGACAGGCGGTACTCCGTAATCTCTTTGAGGTTTAGGAAACTCCTATTCTCCGGCCCTTGTGTTGGGCTACTGTACGGGGGCGTTCTCAGAGGATATTCTTATCATGAATGCTGAGGCTCTTGAGAGGGAGCCATTTTTTCAGCTTAGGGTTCCCGGTAGCCTAGAGCTGGGGAGTCCCATATGTGAGGACTGACTTCCTGCTTGGTCCTGGAGAAAGAGTAGTTACTCACCTGTAACAGGTGTTCTGCAGGAGCAGCAGGAATCAGTCCTCGCGACCCTCCCTCCTCCCCTGGAGTTGCAGTCATATACTTCATTTTGATTTTTTGCTGTCTTTTAGCTATGTTATCAGACTGAGCAAGATGGCACCCTTGGGTGGGAATGGGACCGTGCATGTGCGCTGCATTCCCAAAGGCTTTCCTTGAAAGCTGGGGAAATGCTCCGCACGAGGGCTCCGTCGATGCCGACGTCACCCATATGTGAGGACTGATTCTTGCTGCTCCTGGAGAACACCTGTTACAGGTGAGTAACTACTCTTTCCAAGTGAGGCCTCACCAGTGACTTATACAGTGCTATTAGTACTTCTTCCTTTCTGCTGGTAATTCCTCTTTGTATGCAACCCCCATATTTTCAGTACCATCTTAATACTCAGATTTACCTCTCAACACCAAAAATCTCTCCTGAAATCCAGGTCTGAATTTCAGCCTGCTTGTGCCATGTTGCTGCCTGGATATCCCTGCTGCCATTTGAAAATTAAAATGGCCAAAGTGGAGCTTATTTTATTTATTTATTGAAAAGGTTTATATCTCACATTTCCAAATACTAAGCTTCTTATCTTTCCCCTAAACCCACTTCCCCCCTTTCCCCTTTCATGTGGATAACACTGTCATCCTCCCTGTTTTCCTGGCTTACAATCTTTTGGTCATCTTTAACTTCTCTCTCTCTCTCTCTGCGCATATCCAACATATAGCTAAAACCTGTCAGTTCTTTCACTATAACATTAGTGAAACTTCTTCTTTCCCCTTGGAACACATTGCCAAGACCCGTATTTACATCTTCTTCACCTCCCATCTAGACTATTGCAGTCTGCTCCTCACTGGTCTCCCATTGAGCCATCTATCTTCCCTTCAATCTGTTCAAAATTCAGCTGCATAAATAAATTTTGGCCATTGTCGCGATGCTCAGTGTCCTCTTCTCAAGTCTTTTCACAGGCTCCCTTCCCTTTCCACATACAGTTCAAACATCTCCTACTAACCAACAAGTGCATTCACTCTCCGCTCCTATCTCTCCTTACACAGTTTCACAAAATTCGAAAGCTTGCAAACAGAGGAACACAGAAAGGAATACAGGATCAAATTAAAAGAGACAAAAAGAGAAATAAGGAAAGCAAAATCAAAGGCAGAGGAAAAGATGGCTAAAGATGTGAAGTGTGGCGACAAAACTTTCTTCAGGTATTTTCGGGAGAGGAGGAAAATCAGAGATGGAATTGCAGGACTCAGAAGTGCTGGGAATGGACTCTTGGAAACTGACATTGAAAAAGCAAAACTGCTAAACAAATACTTCTGCTCTGTTTTTACTAAAGAAAATCTTGGAGACAGACCACCTGTGACTCCCAAATATAAAAATGGGAATGAAGTAGATACCACACCATTCACAGAAGATGATGTGTTAGAACAACTTGCAAAACTGAAAGTGGAAAAAGCCATGGGAACAGATGGGATACATCCGAGAATACTGAAAGAGCTCAGAGAAGTTCTTGCAGGGCCGTTAAAGGATGTTTTCAATAGATCCTTGGAAACAGGAGAAGTTCCTCAGGACTGGAGAAGGGCTGATGTGGTACCTCTTCACAAAAGTGGTGACAGGGAAGAAGTGACAAACTACAGGCCTGTGAGCCTTAGTTCGGTGGCAGGAAAAGTAATGGAGGCACTCCTGAAAGAGCGAATAGTGGACTTTCTCAAAACCAACAGATTGCATGATCCGAGGCAACATGGTTTTACCAAAGGATGATCTTGCCAAACAAATCTGATTGAGTTCTTTGACTGGGTGACCAGAGAATTAGATCAGGGGCATGCGATGGATGTCATCTACCTGGATTTCAGCAAAGCCTGTGATACTGTTCCTCATAGGAGGCTTATCAATAAACTGTAGTTTGGGGATGTGTCCCAAGGTGGTGAACTAGATCAGAAATTGCTTGATGGTAAATGCAGCTCACTCGGATGAAAGGAGGGTGATTAGTGGGGTGCCCCAGGATTCGGTCATGGGCCCAGCACTGTTCAAGTATTTGTGAGTGATATTGCTGAAAGACTGAATGGAAAATTCTGTCTTTTTGCAGATGATATGAAAATTTGCAACAGAGTGGACTCCCCTGAGGGAGTGGATAACATGAGGAAAGATCTACAAAAGCTGGAAGAATGGTCTAATGCTTGGCAGTTAAGATTTAATGCGAAGAAGTGCAGTGTCATGCATTTGGGAAGCAGAAATCCAAAGGAAATGTATGCGATAGGGGTCGAGAGGTTGGTGTGCACGGACCAGGAGAAGGACCTTGGTGTGATTATTTCTGAGGCTTTCAAGGTGGCAAAACAGTGTGACAAGGCAGTGGCAAAAGCCAGGAGGATGTTGGGTTGCATACAAAGAGGAATTACCAGCAGAAAGGAAGAGGTACTGGTGAGGCCTCACTTGGAATACTGTGTTCAATTTTGGAGACCATATCTTGCAAAGGATGTAAAAAGACTGGAAACTGTTCAGAGGAAGGCGACCAAAATGATTTGGAGCCTGTGTCAGAAGCCTTATGAGAAGAGACTTGAAGACCTAAATATGAACGCTCTGGAGGAGAGGAGAGATAGGGGAGATATGATTCAGACCTTTAAATACTTAAAGAGAAATAATGAACAAACAAACCTCTTCCAAAGACGGGGAAGCTGTAAAACTAGATCTGAGCATAAAGATGGTACTGAAAACCATGGGCACCAAGGAAAAAAGTATAGAGAGAAAAGAGAAGGATTCCTGAGGGTACACCAACTGAAAGCAGGATTCGAGAGTAGGAGGATCCACCAGAGCATACACTAAAAGTGTGATGGCAAAGATAACAGAGCCAGGGCAGAACAGAGCGAGATCAGGGTATTGAGGAGTAGGTGGTGATCAACAGTGTCAAAAGCAGAAGACAGGTCAAGAAGGATGAGGATCAAGTGTAAAGGCTTGTGGATTTGACCAGGGCTAGGTCACTGGAGACCTTGGCAAGAGCTGTTTCTGTAGAATATAGAGGATAAAAGCCAGATTATGCTATATCCAGAATGGCTCAAGGGGAAAGAAAATAAAGCCAATGGGGGTGAACTGCACATTCAAGTAGTTTGGATGCCAAAGGGAGGCGGGAGATGGGCTGATAACTAGAAGGGCTGGTAGGGTCAAGAGGGAGGTTTTTGAGGATAGGTGTAACCACAGCATGTTTGAAGGCAGCAGGAACAGATGCAGTGGAAAGTGAAAGGCTGAGGTTATGACAAATGAGAGGGACAACAGCAGTGGAGATAAAACTTAGTAGAAGGGCCGGCCCAAGGGTTTTTGCCACCATAGGCTGAAACCCTGGCCTCGCCGCCACCCCAGCTGCCGCTGTCCCAACCCCAAGCTGCTGCTGATTCCATCTCGGGAGGGGAGGCAAGTAGCGGCAGCAGTACCCCCAAAAGCGGCCACCCTCTGTCACCGCCTCCCCGCCCGTGGTTGATTAGCACTTATGGAGATACGGTCAAAGAAACACTACATCTAATTTAGAACCAGCAAACCAGGCTCTCAACCAGGGGCTTTTTGTCTCAGAAGAGATGCTACCAGGGAATCTCTGTCCTAAGCCTCAGGGGCTAAGGCCTCACCATTATGAGTATAGAAGATTTAAGCTCATACTGTTACCTAGTCAAAACTAGAGGTTATAATCAATGTTCCCTCTAATTTTCTGTAGGCTGTGTGCGCATAAAATATCAGCTGTGCAGCTTTTGAAGGAAGGTTAAATTTTTGTGCGCCACATAACGACACTCGGAGTTATATACTTTAAAATTTGACTACACGTCAGAATACAGTATGTACACCACATTGATTGCACTAGAAAATATTGTAGAACTTGTGAAAACCGTAAATACACAACAACTTTTAAATTTTAAGATGTCTGTGTTGTTTTCTATCAGAATCAGAACCGTAATTTTTGTGCGCTCTCTTGTAAAGTATGTACGCTCACTTGGCGAGATGTGTGCGCGCGCACATGCGCACAGCTTAGAGGGAACAGTGGTTATAATGACTCCTGTGGAAGATTGCCAGTACCATATTCTCTGCACTGGAAGAACCCCTTGTTGTGGGGTGAGACTGAAGTTTTTGTAGAAAATTGTCCCATTGTAATCTTGGACAGTTCTTTCTTACCTCTGTGGGTTTTCACTAATCATCTTGCTGGCGCATCTATACAAACTAGAGGAATGTTTGTTTATTTTAAATATATTTATATTCTGTCATTCCAAAGTCCTTGGCGGTTAATGATGACAACATGCACAAATAAACATCATGAAAACAAGATAAAGTAAAAAATCTCAAGAAAAGGCCTTTTCAATAAGAATGCCTTTACTTTTTTCCTGAAATCAAGTACATCGCCTAATTTCCTAAAATAAAGTGGTAGTGAGTTTCATAGTTTTTGACTTAAGAAAGAGAAGGCATAAGATTTTAAAGATGGAATTGCTAAATAATTCTGCTACTGAGACTGCAAAGTCCTTATCAGTTGATGTAGAGACAAAGAAATTTCAGTTCTAAAAGTAAGGTCAATTTAAGTGCCTTAAAGATATCCATGAGGCTTTAAATCTGACCTACCAATGCAGTGAACTCAGAACTGGTGAAATACGTTCCCTCATCCTGGCATCTGTTAAGAGATGAACCACGACTTTGTTTATTGTGGCTGTTTGTTCAGTATTTTCTCTGTGGACAAGCAGGAGGTAAGTCATCATGTATGGGTGACATCACCGATGGAGCTCACGTGAAACGCTCTCCAGATTCCATTGGAAGCTTTTGGGAGCTACACCCTGCATGTGAGCCTGCCTTCCCACTTGCCAAAGCGTCATATTCTCTAGTCGTCTTTCTGCGGAGCCCCTAGGACATGACCTGCACCAGCGGAAAACTTTTCTTAATAGAGAAAGGTGAATAGAGTACCCCAGGGATCTTTGCTGTGCCCGCTGCTTTTTAACATATTCATAAATGACCTAGAAATGGGAATAATGATTGAGGTAATCAAATTTGCAGATGAGACAAAATTATTCAAAGTTGTTAAAACGCAAGAAGATTGTGAAAAATTACAGTAGGACCTTGATAAATTGGAAGACTGGATGTTCAAATGGTAGATGAAATTTAATGTGAACAACTGCAAAGTTATGCACCTAGGAAAGGACAACACAAGCTACACTACACAATGTAAGATTCCACATTAGGAACCACCACCCAGGAAAAAGATCTCAGCATCATCGTGGACAATACATTGAAAACCTCCTCAAAGTGTGCAGCGTCAGCCAAGAATAGAATGCTAGGAATCATAAGGAAAGGAATGGAGAATAAAACCAGGATATTTTAATGCCTCTATCATTCCATGGTGCGATCGCACCTTGAATATTGTGTGCAATCCTGATAATCATATCTTAAAAAGGATATAGCGGAATTAAAAAAGGTACAGAGAAGAGCCACCAAAATGGTAAAGGGGATGGAAGGATACTCCTGTGAGTAAAGGCTTAAAAGGTTAGGGCTTTTCAATTTGGAAAAGGGACAGCTGAGGGGAGATATGATAGAAGTCTATAAATTAAGAAATGGAATGGAACGGGTAAATGTAGATCAGTTGTTTACACCAACAAAAAGTAGAAAGACTAGTGGATACGCAATAAAGCTACAATGTAACCCATTTAAGACTAATAAGAGAAAATATTTTTTCACTCAGCATGTAATCAAACTCTGGAATTCATTACCGGAGGATGTAGTAAAAGCTGTTAGTGTAGCTGGGTTTAAGAAAGATTTGGACAGGTTCCTGAAGGAAAGGTCCATAAACCATTATTAAAGAGGACCTGGGAAATCCACTGCTTGCCCCGGGACAAGCATTGTGGAACCTGTGTGCCTTTTTGGTAACCTGCCACATACTTGTGACCTGGATTGGCCACTATTGGAAACAGGATACTGGGCTTGATGGACTTTGGTCTGACCCAGTATGGCGTTTCTTATGTTCAGACTAGGCATGTATGTGTTTCCCTACACAATTGGGTGGCTCAAGAGTGCCACCCAAGGATGAGTTCAAGGATCCCTACACATCACCATCTAGGTTCATCATAAAGTACCCCAAATCCCAATTGATCCTTCCCACCAATTGGAAGTCATTGGAGTCCTGCTCAGCACGACTCTTGCAAAAGTCTTTCTTCCTCCAGACAGGCTTGCCTGCCTAATGCAGCAAGTGATGGAAGTTCGAGAATCATCATGTATCAGCGAAAACCATGTTAAAATGTTGGGCCACATGGCTTCCACAGCCTATATAAGTCCCAATGGCTCCAAAAACATTTTGTCGGCTTGTTGCAACATTTCGAGTTCCCTTTATTTTGAGGCAACTTGCAGCTAGGAATTCCCAGATGTGAAGACTTATCTTGCTTATTCACAGAGAAAATGATTATTCACCTGTAGCAGGTGTTCTCTTTGGAGAGCAGGATAAGTCCTCACTATCCTCCCTCCTTCCCTTGGAGTTGAAATGGCTCCATTATATAGCAACTGAGGTCCTCAGGCACAGCAGCAGCAGCAAGTGGGACCGGGCATACATGTGCAGAGAACTTTCTAAAGGCTTCTGGAAAAGTAGCTGAAGAAGACATCACCCAAGTGTGAGGGCTTATCCTGCTGTCCATGGAGAACATCACCTACAGGTGAGTAGCTTGATTTTCAAAAGTAACAAAAACTATCTTCATATCCCAGTTTTTTGTGCAGTAACTAAACATTTAGTGGTATTTAGAACATACCTTTATACTTTGTATTTAATATTAGAATTAAATACAATACAATATATCTAAGCATGAGGCTATATGTTTTTATTGTATTGGCATGTCTTGTTTCTAAATTACCTAACTTAAATGCATGGCCATCTTCTTGCATATATTTTAACAGCTCTGCTAAATTAATGTCTGCTTTCAGTTTATGCCTCTTCAAATTGTGCTAATATTTTTAAAATTGCACAGTGTAATCTTCTGCATGCATGTCATTTTTCTCAGGTAGTCCTTCCGTTTTAAACTAGTGCCTGTATTCTTTCTTATGTTGTGTTTTGCATGCAGATAGGTGATAGTTGCGTTTGAATATATAACTTTTGTCCTTAGGCTTCAATATGGACAGACATATAAAATCAAACACAGGTTTTGATTTATGTAGTTGTACTAAATTGGGTTAGTTTTTTCTAATATTTCAGATTGTGTGGTGGCCATTGAGAGAAAAAGCTGTTCTTAATAGGTAAATACATAACTAGCATTAATAAGCCCCCTAAAAGCTGTTAATAGAAACTGAGGAATTAATCCACGTAATACTGTAGCTGAGTAACAAAAAACAATTATCATATTGTTTTCATAGATTGTAAAGAGTCAACTCAGTTCTGTAAAATCTATTTTGCTATTGGTTGGCAGATTAAATATGTTAAGATACTTCATTTGATTTTTATTGAGTTGTTTAATTTTGGTGGTTTACCGTAATTGCATGCATATTGTGTCGTGGTACCAGATTTGTGATTAGTGGAATCTTTGGAGATGATGGTGATGACGTTTGTGTTTTCTCAGAGGTGTTATGGTTGCTTTGTAGTTATTTGCTTTGTGTTGCTTCCAGGGAAGCTGCTCGGGAATGCCGCAAAAAGAAGAAGGAGTACGTCAAATGTCTTGAAAATCGTGTGGCTGTGCTTGAAAACCAAAACAAGACTCTTATTGAGGAACTCAAGGCCCTCAAAGATCTGTATTGTCATAAAGCAGAATAAGTCTTTTGACTTGAACTTTGTAAACTTTGAACTCTGGTCAAGGCATGAAAGGAAGCAATTCTACGTATTGCCATGTGGACTTTGAAAAAGGGACATTATGGCCCTTGGGGAACCCAGTTTTACTTAGTGTTTGAACAGAATCATGAGTTCTGTCCTGTCTGGAATGAAATGATTATAGATTAATTTTAAACTTTTTAAATTCTCTCTTGATGATAGCATGCAAATTGTTTTTGTTTGGCTTTTTTGCTTTTGCTTTATTGTAGGGAAGCTGCTAAAGAATGTCGACGTCGGAAAAAAGAATATGTTAAATGTTTGGAGAGTCGAGTTGCAGTGCTAGAAGTTCAGAACAAGAAGTTGATAGAAGAGCTTGAAACTTTGAAAGACATTTATTCTACAAAGACAGATTAGTAATAACATTTGCTTTGAACTGCTTACAGCGTGAAAATTGCTACTAAAGGTATAGCCAGGAAGAATTATGGCTTTCCCCCTTTGTACCATTTATCTTATGTTCTTAAACTATTACATTCCTAAATGCTTTACTATGTTGATAAGCTGAATTTCAAAATTTTATTTTTTTTAAGGAATAAAATGTAAAAATGTGTGTGTATGTATATATCAAATTGTTAATGTGACATTTGTAAGTTTTGTTCCATTGCCATACATTTGAAATTATTACTTTTTATGTGCTACTTATATATTGTCCTACATAATATTTTATAGGTCTTTTAAAATGATTTAGTAAAAGATGATCAGCGAAAATACGTTGAGTACCTCAGGAAAAATTATATAATGTATGTTATTACATACATGTGCTATATTAGTATCCTACAAAAGAATTTACAGCTTAGCTTTCAATCTTTTAAATTAGTTGCTTTGTGAAACTAGTCTTATATTGCTCTCTCTCTCAATACCATGGTTACACATAGTTTTAATATAACTATGTTGGTTAAAATTTTATAATGTTTGGTGTTTATTTAAGTATCTGACGTATTTACCTTCTGTGATAGGTTTCTTATGCTATACTGTAAATATTGGCTATTTGATATAGAAGAAATCTCACAGATCTTTATCTAAATAATCAGTTTTTTTATTACAGATGTTCCTCTATTCACCATTATAGCACCACTAAGATTTGCAATACAACTCCTCAGTTAAAGGAATCTATTTTCTGTGTTCTTGTGAACATGCTTCAAGTTTGTAACGTAAAAGTCCCAATAAACATTAACATGACGTTAAGAGAATGCAAGCTCAAACCATTATTTTTTTTAAGACATAGGAAAATAGCTTCCATGGTTAGATCAGAAATCAGATAACCAAGAACATTTGATTCTTCTATTTGACCAAGTGTAAATAGCAGTTTGGGAAGGGGCGCAAACTGACATACTAAGGGATTTGATTGTTACTTTGGTACTTGAATACTATTAATCCATAGTAAATTTAAACGTAAATGATATGCATATAAAAAGAAAATAAGCAACAGAGAATAAACTGAAAAGTCACATAGGTAGTTTCAGCAAGAGGATGCATGACTGTTTGGCCCTAATTTACAAAGGGTTTTCTCATGCTGTTTGAGACACGGCCATTGATAGATCAGGCCTGTATAGGAACATAAAAAAATAATGGCAGACCATACAGCCCATTTATTTTGCCCATCTACATTAATGTCTATTCTGTAATCCTCTGTGCTTCTCACATGCTTTGTGGAATTCAGATACTGTCCTCTTTCTACTATCTCCGCTGGGAGGCCATTCATGCATCCACCACCCTTAACATAAAGAAGTATTTCCTTAGAATACTCCAGAACCTATACCCTTTCACCCTCATCCTATGACTCATTCCAAAGATTCCTTTCACTAGAAAAAGGCCTGCATCCTGTGAATTTCTCTCTTGGAAGTATTTAAATATCTCCATTATAATCTCTCCATCCTGTCTGTCTTCAGAAATATACATGTTTAGATCTTTGACTGTCCTCCTGTGCTTTATGATAATGACCACTAACTTATTTATTTATTTAGCTGTTTTTATATACTGCCTTATCAGAATATCAAAGCAGTTTACAGGTTAACAAATTGAACAAAATTTAATGTGAGTGGAATATGAGAACATAACATAATAATAAGAAACATGATCATAAGCTTAGCAGCTTCTCCAGGACCAAGCAGGAAGTCAGTCCTCACATATGGGTGACGGCGCCGACGGAGTCCCCGTGCGGAGCATTTCCCCAGCTTTCAAAGAAAGCCTTTGGGAATGCAGCACGCATGCGCGGTCCCCTTCCCGCCCAAGGGTGCCATCTTACTCAGTCTTCTTTTTTCCGCAGAGCCCGACAGACGTGTGTCTTGGTCACCTGGTTAAAAGTTGATTTTCTTCGAAGAATTTGTGGTTTTTTGCCGGTTTGACGCCGGTTCCCCTTCCCTCCTGGGCACGGTACACCAGTATCGAGCCCGGAGCTACTTTTTCGGTTTTTGTCCTTCGAGACTAGCGTTCGCACTTTTTTCTTTTTCACTGGCAGCCCGGTCTTTTGACCTTGCAGGGGCCCTTTTTTCCCCTATGGCTGCCAGCGGTTTCAAGAAGTGTGATCGGTGTAAGAAACTGATGTCTCTCACCGACACACATGACTGCTGCCTCCGGTGTCTTGGGCCCAATCATGACCCGATGATCTGTGGCCCGTGTGGCAAAATGTTTTCTAAGGCACTGAGGAGCCATCAACATCAACGAGGAAGGATCTTCTCTGACTCCGCATCCGGCCGGGTCCGGACTTCATCACAGGCCTCGTTGTCTTGGGAGTCCGACCCCGAGCATCATCGGGGCTCCTCTAAGCGGGGGTCTCCCTCATGGGAACACAAAAGCAAGAAGAAACCCGCGAGGGCGTCGTCGGTGGATGCTCTTGGCCCCTCGAGGGCCAGGTCGCATAGCCCCGACCGCCGTCCTGGGTCCTCGGAGCCGGAGAGGCCTGCCATATTGCCTCGTGTGGAGCCGGAGTCCCCGAGTCACGTGAGTACTGTTGTCCTCATGGACTCTTCTCGGGGGAGCCGACATCGGCCCCAAAGCTGCCGGGAGCCGAGTCGGGGGCTGCTGAGTCTCCTGAGCTGAGTCCTCAGGTTGATGGCCTTGGAGAGCAGCTTGACTGCCTTCATGGAACAGCAGCGGGTGCTGATCGCCTGTCTGACCGGTGCATCTGCCCCAACCACCGGGACCTCGACGTCCAAGTCGACTCCGGAGGCCTAGCTGATCCTCGAGTCCATGCGTCTCGAGTCGATCCTCGGCCAAGGTCTCCCTCGGCCTCCCATATGGGGCCGAAGTTGTCGGGGCGGATGGCATCTGTGCCCGCCCGACCGGAGCCACTCGATTCCTCCTCGGAGGGGTCGGGTTGCGAAACGGAGGACAAGGAGTCCCCGGACACTTTCCAGACCCGGTGCATCCCATCGGACTCGCCGGAGTCGGAGCCTCGGAGACGGTCCCCCCTGGAGGATACCCAGTTCTCGGACTTCGTGAGGGATATGGCCAAGGCCTTGGCCTTGGCCTTCCCTGCGGATCCTGAGGAGGAGCCTCGAGCCAAGGCGCTCGAGGACCTCCAGTATGACTCTCCACCGAAGGAGGCCTTTACTGTACTGGTTCCTCCGATGCTGGAACGGCTGCTCTTCCGTATGTGGGAGGCACCGGCCTCAGCGCCGGTTCTCAGCAAACGGGTCGATTCCATCTATCGAGTCCGTAAGAGCCCTGGGTTCCATAAGGCACAGCTACCGCACCACTCCATGATTGTGGAATCGGCCATGCATCGTCTGAAGAGTCAGAAGATGCACTCCTCGGTGCCCCCCGGCAGGGAGGCCCGGAACCTGGATGCCCTCAGTAGAAAGTGCTTCCAGGGCTCTATGCTGGCTTGCCGTGTCCAGACTTACCAGCTGTACATGGGCATGTACCTCCGAGACCTGGCAAAGGAGATTGCCGGGTTCTCTGCTGGCCTCTCTGAGGAACTTTTGCAGAGGTTCAAAGCTTTGTCATCGGGGATTCGAGAGTGCTCGAAGTTTATATCTCGAGCAGCCTATGATGGCTTCGAGGCTTCGTTCCGAGTAGCAGTGGCCGGCATCGGTGCACGCCATCAGGCCTGGCTACAGTCATCGGACCTAGAGCCATGGGTCCAGGACAAGTTGGTCGATGTCCCTTGCTGGGGTGAGAACCTCTTTGGCAAACCCATGGTTAAAAAGGCTGCAGAAATCGAGACTGAGACTCTCTCACCAGGACAAGGCTGTCCAGGAAGACTTCTGCCCCTTCTCAGAAGATGAAGGGCTCGGGAAAAAAGCCCTTTTACCCGAGGAAAGCCTCTGCCTACAAATCTTACCCTCAATTCCAGGCCTCTACAGCTCCCCAACAGAATCAGCAGGCCAAGGGGCAGGGACATGGGCCCCGTAGGCAGAAAACCCCCAAGCCACCAGCTCCGGCTCCTGCACAGCAGGGAGCGGGGTTTTGACTCCATGCATGGTCCTCTTCCTGCCCAAGGATGCCATCTTGCTCAGTCTCCCTTTTTCCGTGGAGCCCTTTTGTTTCCAGAGAGCTTTTCATTTAAATCAAATCAGAGTGTAACTCAGCATATAAGTAGAATAAAAAGTTTCTGAATAGAAAGAAATAAACTTGTTTCTAGTAACCTTTACAAAGGCCTTCCAGTTAAGAGGCAAAGGATCTATGAATTTGTCTTAAATAGATGTTAAAGGCAAATGACAGATTAAAGGGACAATTTCAAGGTCCTCTCTATCAAACCAAGGGCTATGTGAATCACCAAGACTTTAGCTTAGAAGCACAAATGAGGGCTCTGTGTAGCAAGCCATCTTTTATTACATCTTCTTTCCTTCACACCCACCCCGACTCCCACCTACCCCAGGGATAATCTTAGCTTTATAGGCTTTTAAACCCATTAAAGGGAAGAAGGTGCCCATATTCTTCAGGAACAAGCAGGAAGTCAGTCCTCACTTATGGGTGACGGCACCAATGGAACCTGCGCGGAGCAATTCCCCAGCTTTCAAAGAAAGCCTTTGGGATCGCTGCCACGCATGCGTGGTCCTCTTCACGCCCAAGGGTGCCATCTTGCTCAGTCTCCCTTTTTCAGCGGAACCCTTCGGATGCACGTCCTCGTCCCTCGGAAAAGGTTTGGGGTTTCTCGCTTTAACAGGCTTCTCTTTTTTTCTGGTTGCACCAGTCCCCTACCAGTCCTTCACCTGCTCTATTTTTTTAGAGCTCTCGAGGATATTCCTCATTTTTTCATACGGGCTTCGTGCCCCTTTTTTCTTTCCTAACCGCTGGCCACGTGGGTCTTCGACCTCGCAGGGGCCATATTTTTGCCCCCATGGCCACCGGATTCAAAAAATGCGATAGATGCTCTAGGAACATGTCACTTACGGACACTCATTACTCTTGTCTGCGGTGCTTTGGAGCCAACCATAATCAAGGGCTCTGCTCGCTCTGCAAGAAAATGTCTTCTAAGGCACTGCTCAGCCGTAAGCAGAAGTCCGAAGATATTTTCTGAAAGGCTGCCTTGGAGTCCCCGGTGGCACCCTCGGTCATCTCTTCTCCGGTGGGTTCCCCCCCTACGGCCCCGCGTTCTTGGCGTCACGCCGACAAAGGATCCCCCGAGGTGGAGTGGCGCAAAAAGAAGGCGGCCTCAAAGTCATTGTCCGGGGCTCCCAACAAGTGCGAGCACTCCCGCGCCCGGTCGCTTAGCCCTCTTTGGCATTCCCAAGAGTCAGACAAGGAGCGGCCCCGCAAGGTACCCCGCATGGAAGTGGAAGCCTCCGGTGAAGGCACACTGTCTCCCGAGGGTCATCCAGGTGAGGACCCCCTCTCCTCCTCCACGCCAGACCCGGTAACCCTGGCTTTGGCATCACAGGGACCCAACCCCGAGTGGGAGTCCTGTATGCTCGCACTAGAGCACAGCATTTCTGCCTTACTAGCTGCCCAGCAGGCGCTTTTGCTCAGCACGGCTGGCTCGCGCCTCGAGACCGAGGGGCCCTCGACTGTGGTCCCCAAAACTGCCTTGGAAACCCCCAAGAGCCATGGGCTTCTTGAGGGTCCTTGGCACCAGTCTCGCTCACCATCCCGTTTCTCGGGGGTGAGGTCTTCCAGAGTCAGTGCCTCCAGCTCCAAGCAGTCCTCTGCCACCGGACATTGGGATCAGCCTGACTCCAAGTCCTTCTCGGACCTCTCGGGCTGGGAATCGGATGGGGACACGTCCCTTGAAACCCGCGCCTATAAGGACCTTCCTTCTTACCCGTCCCCCCGCCTCACAAAGGCGATCACCTCCTGAAGATACCTCCTTCTTGGTATTTGTAGGGGATATGGCTCGGGCCCTCTATCTGACCACGCAGACTGAGGAAGAGCCAAGGGCAGAGGAACTCGATATTTTGCAATATGAGTCTCCCCCTCGGGAGTCTCTCACGGTCCCTGTGCCATCCATCTTGACCCGGATGCTCCTCTGCATGTGGGAAGCACCCGCCTCGGTCCCTATTGTCAGTAAAAGATTTGATGCCATGTACAGAGTCCAGCGCGCCCCTGGGTTTTGAAAGACCCAACTTCCCCATACCTCCATGGTAGTGGAATCTGTGATGCAGAAGCAGAAGAGTCCGAAGTCACACTCTTCGGTCCTGCCTGGTAATGAATCCCGTGCCCTTGGGCGCAAGGCCTACCAGGGATCCATGCTGGCATGCCGCATCCAGGCATGCCAGCTATATATGGGTATGTTCCTTCGCAACCTCGCTAAAGAGCTTGGTGGTTTCTCCGCATGCTTTAGAGGTGAGCACCTCAGATTTCAGACACTCCTGAGATTGGTCGCAGACTGCTTAAAATACCTTTCCTGCTCCACATATGACTGGTTCAAATCTTTCGCCTGTGTGGCAGCGGCTGGTGTCAAGCATGGCTCCAGTCCTCAGACCTGGAACAATGGGTCCAGTAGAAACTCTTGGATGTCCCCTGCCTCAGCAAACAGCTGTTCGGCAAGCCCAAGGAGGACAAGGCAGCCGAGATCGAGACAGAATTTGTGACCCGTACCCATCTCTCTCGCAGAACCTCTTCCCTTACCCGGAAGAAACAGCACAGTAAGAAGTCCTCCTTCCAGAGGAAGGGGCTCCCTTACCGTGGATACCGACCCTATCCTCCCGCCCCTGCACTGGTGCCCAGTGGCCAAGGAAAAGGGGGAACTCAGGGTCACCAGAAACCTAAGGGGCCCAAGACCCAACCACCCCAGTCAGCCCTGGGTTTTGTCACCAAACGCATAGCCTCTCGCCCCCCGGCATGTCTGTCCCTCTTTGCCCCCGCGTGGGAGGCCATCACATCGGACACCTGGGCCCTCCAGGTAGTCCGGGATGGTTATCGTCTTCCTCTGGACAGACTCCCTTCTCCCCAGCGAGTCTTCTCGGCTCCCCTCGCACCAGACTTGTCTACAGCAAGACTTTAACCTCCTCCTCGGTCAACAGGTGGTTGAAAGGGTCCCGCCGCACCATTGAGGTCGGGGGGTTTTACTCCCGTTACTTCCTCATTCCGAAGAGGACAGGGGACCTGCGCCCCATCCTCGATCTCAGGAACCTAAACAATTTTCTGGTGGGGGAGAAGTTCAGAATGCTATCGCTTGGACTTCCGGTGACGTCAGGAAGCGAGATGGCAGCTTTCTGAGCGAGCTCCGGGGCGTTCGGAGAGGAAACTAAAAACGAACGACCCTACCCCGGTGATTGAAGGGACGGACGGAGCAGGCAGATGACTAAGGTGTCAGAGAGCATGTCGGTGAAGAAGCGCCTAGCGGAATACCGCTCCTCCTACGCGATGCTGGGGGAAACGGATAGAGCAGACCATGTGGACAAGATGGCGGAAGAGGGAGTGGAGCGATCCGATTCTGAGGGCGAGCAGGGCCTGGGCTCCACTTCTATAGGGGGCCTAAAGGAATGGCTGACCGATTTCAAGGAGGAGCTGAAGGCTGAAATGGGCCAGTACCAAAAGGAGCTGAAGGAGACTCTGGGTACATTGCGGCAGGAGGTGAAGGAGCTGGGGGCCAGAGTGGAAGGAGTGGAAGAGATGCTGGAACATCAAGCGGGCACGGTGGGAGATCTGCGAGCAGGATGGGCGGAACTGGCTCAAGCGCAAGAACTCCTGAAGGCGAAGACCCAAAGATCTGGAGGACAGATCGCGGCGGAATAATGTGTGGGTGAGAGGAGTGCCGGAGGAGCAAAGATTTTAGAACTGTGAGGAGATGTTAGCAAAGCTGTTTGGAGCAATTTTGAAGGAGGCGGATCCCTCGGGAGAGGGAGAGAATGTGCAGCTGATCATGGAAAGGGCCCACCGAAGCCTCAGTCCCGCGCGAGATAATAAGCCCAGGGACATGATTGCATGCTTGAGCTCCTTTAAAGTGAAGGAGAAGTTGTTTGCAGCGGCAAGGAAGATTGGGCCCTTTAAGTGGGAGGGTGCCACGATTGAACTGTACCAGGACTTATCCGCCGGTACGCTGCAGCGGAGGTGGGAGCTGAGAGGAGTTACAGCGTTGCTTCGCAGAGAGGGATGGCGGTACAAATGGCTGTATCCCTTTGGACTTTTGGTAACAGTGCAGGGTATCTCGCGCAAAATCCAGATGGCAGAGGGGGCTTGGCAGGTGTTGAAAGAGCTGGGGGTGAAGAATATCCCGGAGAGCCAGCTGAGAGGACAGCCGCGGGAGCAGCGCGTGCAGCCCAGAAGTGTGGGGACGAAGTGGCAACGCGTGGAGAATAAGAGCAGGCGGCTCACTAGACTGTCCAGAGAACAGGACCAACAGCGACCTGTGGAGGGGGCAGCTGGAGACTGAGGGGGGAGGGGGCTTGCTGGTGCAATATATCGTGGCAGGAGGGATCTGCGTAAGGCTTCCTGGTACTTTGTAATATTCTGCTTGTTTGCTAACCGACTGAAGATGTTTTGAAGGGGGGGGATAAGTTTGAATGTTTGGGGGGGTTTATTGTTTGTGTGGGAATGCTGCTCTGGAGGGAGGGAGGGGAAGGGTATTGGAAATGTCTTTGAAAGGGGGAGGGCAGGGATGAGCATTGCTGATACAAGGTAAAGAGGGCTAGGCTGGGGGGGGATGTGGGGGGGGGGGAGAGGGCAGAGAGGTAGTAAGGGTAGGGAGATAGGAGCGAACGCCATGGGGTGTCACCGGGGCAATGTTGAAGGCTCCGGAGGGAGTGGTAATGATGGGGGGAAGGGGGGGAGGGCGGAAGGGGGAGACCAGCACGCTGATGATAGGGAAGGGAATGGGGGGGGAACGGAGACTTCCGTAGGGGGAGGGTAGGATCCATTAATGCAAAAGGGTTGAATGATCCACGCAAACAGCACCAGTTGTTTAGGGAGGTTACAAGATTGGGTTGGGAGATAGTACTGGTGCAGGAGACTCATTTGCGGAGGAAAAATGAGGGGTTGCTGCGAAATGCGCTGTATCCACAACAGTATTTTGGGGGCATAAGGGGGGCAGAGGCGAGCAAGAAGGGGGGAGTGGCCATACTGCTACGGAAGGGTAGCTCCTTCAGGGTGAGAGTTGAAGCACGGGATCAGGATGGTAGGGTGCTGCTGTTGAGCAGGGAGTGGCAGGGGGAGCTAGTTACATTGGTCAACGTATATGTGCCAAACAAGAGGCAGGCCCAGTTTTGGAGTGGGGTGAGCGAATTATTGGTTCAATACACCCAGGGGAGGCTCATTTTAGGGGGCGACTTCAACCTGGCCCTCGATCCGCAGTGGGATAGACAAGCTAAGGGGGGAGATGGAAGGAATAAAGCCCGAGGGGCGTTGAAGCGCATAATGAGGAGATATCACTTGAGGGATGTGTGGCGGCAGCACCATGAGGGGTGTAGGGAGTATACTTTTTATTCATCCCCCCACGATAGCTTCAGTAGAATAGATTACCTCCTGATAGATGGTCGGTGGGGCAACCTGGTACAGGAGGTAGAGATTGGAAACATCACCTGGTCCGATCACGCACCAACATGGGTGACCATTGGTCATAGCTCGGGGGAGGGGGGAGTGCGTTTTTGGAGGCTCAACGAAAGCTTATTGAAGAGAGAGGAAGTGGTGAAGGATGTTAAGCTTTACCTTCAGGAATACTGGAAGATCAACGATAATGGGGAAGTGGGGAGAGTGGGACTCTGGGAAGGAATGAAGGCAGTGGTGAGGGGGCGGTTAGTGATGTGGGCGGCCAGATATAAAAAACAGAGATTGGCACGAGAGGAGGCCTTGCACCGGGAGATAAAACAGGTGGCGGAGAGGTATAAGGCCCAGGGCAAACAACAGGACCTTAAGCAGCTAAACCAGCTCAGGATGGAGCTAAATAAATTACAGGTAGAGGAGATTGGGTTTAAGCTAGATAGGGTAAAGCAGTGCTATTATGAGTGGGGGGATCGGGCAGGGAGAATGCTGGCCAAAAAATTACTTAAAAGAGAGGCGCAGACGGCCATAGAAGGGATTAAGGGGGATAAGGGGGGGATATTACGGTCTGAGAAGGATATTGGGGAGCAATTTTGTAAATTCTACTGGGAGCTATATAAGAGGAAGGAGGGAGGGGGGACATGGAGGGGGAGGCCTATTTGGAAGGGATTGAGTTGGCTCAGTTGGGGGAGCCGGAAATCCAGGGGTTGGAGGGGGACATCACTAGGGCAGAGGTGGAGCAGGCCTTGGGGGAGTTACCGCAGGGGAAGGCCCCGGGGTTAGATGGCCTAACGGGAGCCTTTTACAAAACGTTTTGGGAGGAGGTGCTGGATGGGTTGGTGAATGTAGCTAATGGGATACAGCAGGAAGTGCTTATGGCAGGGATCACAGTAATATTAAAGGGGGGGCGAGATCCGTTGCAGTGTGGGTCCTACTGCCCAATCTCATTGCTGAATGTAGATGTGAAAATTATAGCTAAGGTGTTGGCCAAGAGATTGGCTGGGTTGCTGCCGGGATTGATAGGGCTGGATCAAACCGGATTTATAATGGGGAGGCAGGCCTCCGACAATATAAAACAGGTGCTGGAGGCAATTTGGGGGGCAAGGGAGCAGGGGGAGCAGGCAATGTGTTGCTGTCTATAGATGCTGAGAAGGCGTTTGATAGGGTGGATTGGGAGTTTTTATTCATGGTAATGAGAAAGATGGGGGTGGGACCCAAGTATATGAGATGGGTGCAAGCGAGGGACCACAAGCGAGGGTGAAGATTAATGGGAGGTATACAGCGGCGGCCCTAGAGCTGGAGAGGGGGACGCAGCAGGGTTGCCCACTGTCGCCGTTATTGTTCGCTATAGCTATCGAGCCACTAGCCCAGGCAATTCGGTGCAATGGGAAGATATGGGGGTTGCGGGGGGGGGGGGGGCGCCATCATAAGATTTCATTGTTTGCGGACGATGTATTACTGGTAGTGACGAGGCCGGAAGAGTCACTACCGGAGCTTATGGAACAGTTGGGAAAGTATGGAGACGTCTCCGGGTTCAAAATGAACCCAGACAAAACTGAGGCCCTGGACATTAGTTTGCCTAAGCCAATGGCGGAGAGGCTGAGGACAGGGTACCCCTTTAAATGGGCGGTGAAAGCTATTAGTTACCTGGGGGTCAACATTACAGCCAAGCCACAGGGATTGTATGAGGCAAACTATTGTGCTCTATGGAGGGAGATCGGGCGGGACTTGCAACGCTGGGAGCGATCAGAGATTTCATGGTTGGGCAGAATAGCAGCGATTAAAATGAATGTGCTCCTGAGACTATTGTATTATTTTCAGGCATTGCCGGTGCCTATCCCGGGGACCCATTTAAGAGGGATACAGAGGAAGGTCAACCAGTATATCTGGAGGAAGAGAACGCCCCAGATAGCACGAGCGATGATGTACAGGCGAAGGGAGGACGGAGGGCTGGGGGTACCAAACCTACAGGGGTACTATTGGGCGGCGCAGGCACGCCATGTGATTGGCGGGAAGGGAGGGAAAAGAAGAATTATGTGGAGATGGAAAAGGAGTGTGGAGAGGGGCGACCGTTGGCCTGTTTTCCTTGGATGGGGAAGGGGGAGCGGGGGGTAAAGGAGGGGGATAATCCTTTTGTCTTGTATGTCTTACGAGAGTGGGACAAAATTAGGAGCCAGGAGTGGAAGGGGGGGGGACCCAGTTTTCGCTGATGAGGGAGCTGTGCCACACGGAGGAGTTTTGTCCGGGCCGGGAGGGGGGGTTCTAGCAGGTGGACGCCGGGGGGGGGGGTTGAAATATTTTTATCAGTTTGTGGATGGGGGGGGGAATGAGTTCCATTTGAAGAGTTGAGGGAGACGTTTGGACTGCAGGAAGTGGATAGGTTTTACTATGGGCAGGTGGTGCATTTTCTTCTGAAGAAATTAGGGCGGGTAGGCCTGGAGCAAGACTAAACACTACTGGAGATAGTGTGGTATGGGAAAAAACTCTCGGCGGGCCTAACCTCGGCGTTATATAAGGCGATACAGGGGCCACGGGTTAGTAAGCATAGGTATATGTGCGAGTGGGAAAGGGACCTAGGGAGGGAGCTGGAGGAGGGGCAGTGGAGAAGTCTCCTGGATCAGGCACGATACTTGCCACTGTCAGTAGCTATCCGGGAGAATTGGTATAAGGTGGTGATGTGATGGTACTATACACCCACACGCTTGCATAAGATGTTTCCCAGAGTGTCCAATAGGTGCTGGAGGGACTGTGAGGGGGAGGGAACCTTCTTTCACATATGGTGGAAATGCCCTAAGATACAGGGTTTCTGGAGGGAGATCCAGAAATGGATTAAGGAGGTGGTTGGAGGAAGAGAGGTGGCGCTCGACCCCAGCGGGTACTTGATGAGGTGGTGGAGTGAGGGGGGACCGGAGCAAGACAAGAGGCAGATAATGGCATGCCTCAGTGCAGCTCGTTGTGAGTTGGCATATAGATGGAAGCAGAAGGAAGCCCCACAGGTGGAACATTGTGTGGAAAGACTTAGGCAGGTATATTTAATGGAAAAATTAACAGCTGTAAGGCGACAAAAGATAGACCGATTTGAGAAGCAATGGAGCAAGGTGCTGGGGTATCTGCGAACAGAAATGAAGGGGTAAGGGGGGAGGGGGGATCTGCGGAGGGGGAGAAGGTGGGGGAGGAGGGTGGAGGGGGGAGAAGATGAGGAAAGGGGCTGAAGAAGGGGTAGGGGGGTGGGGGGGAGACAGGGGTAGGGGAGAAGGGGGGTGGCTGTGAGGGGGGAAACTGTAAAAACAAAGATGGGTAGAGCAGCATGTTAAGAGTAAGTTGGTTTGTGGTTGTTGGAATTATTCACGGTACTGTATGACATTGGATGTTGAGGGTAATGTGACCTATGAGTTGTTGTGTTTGTTTAAAAATATAAATTTAAAAAAAAAAGGAATGCTATCGCTTGGCGTCCTGCTGCCCTTCCTCCGGCAGGGCGATTGGCTATGCTCCTTGGACCTCAGACGCTTACACCCACATCCCTGTCCACCCCAAGCACAGGAAGTACCTGCATTTCAGGGTTCAGGGGGATCACTTCCAATACAGAGTGCTCCCCTTTGGGTTTGCGTCGGCCCCGCGAGTCTTCATAAAATGCCTGTCAGCAGTCGCAGCCCACCTCCAGCTTCAGGGCATATCTGTCTACCCTTACCTAGATAACTGTCTCGTCATGGGTGCATCAGCAGAGGAGGCTCACCTTTTGGTGTTGCGCACAGTCCTCCTCCTTGAGCGCCTGGGTTTCCTAATTAACTGCTCCAAAATCCACCTTTGAACCGGTGCAGGCACTGGAGTTCATCGGCGCTCTGCTTGACACAGAACGGGCAATCGCCTTCCTTCCCCAAGCACACAGGGACCGCCTCTGCACTCTGGCTGCCAAGGTCCAAAGCCAGTCCAGGGTCTCGGGGCAGGCAATGCTGGGCCTTCTGGGGCACATGGCCTCAACCGTGCACGTCGTTCCCCATGCCCGTATGCATATGCAAGCGGCTCAATGGTGCCTCAGAGCGCAATGGTCCCAAGACTCGGGGCTGGCTCTGGGACCCTATCTCAGTCCCACGCAGCCTATCCAGTTCTCTGGAGTGGTGGCAGAATCCCCGAAGCCTTCTTCAGGGCATGCCCTTCCAGATTACGCAATACGAGCTCATCTTGACAACGGGTGCCTCGCTGTTGGGCTAGGGAGCCCACTGTGACAACCTCTGTACCCAGGGACAGTGGTCACCTGAGGAATCTCGGCAGCAGATCAACCTGCTCAAGCTTCGAGTGGTCCAGTTGGCCCTGAAGGTCTTCGAGCACCATTTGTGAGGCAAGTCTGTGCTCGTGCAGACCGACAACAAGGTCAGGATGTTCTATATTAACTAGGAAGGGGGATACGGGCTTCCGCCTCCTCTGTCTGGAGGCAGTCCTCCTCTGTTCCTTCACCATATGCCAGGGCATGACACTAAGAGCTGTCTACCTCCTGGGCCAAGACAATGTCCTCGCGGAAAGGCTCAGAAGGCTTCTCTGCCTGCACGAATGACGCCTGAGTCCAGAAGTGGTTTTCCACCTGTTTCACCGCTGCGGGACTCCGTCCAGACCTGTTCACTAGTCCGGTGAACGCACAGCTCCCCTGTTTTTGTGGGCTGATACCTCACCCAAGCGTTCCTTCTGAGCTGGACCTCCGGGTTTCTGTATGAGTTCCCCCCCACTCCTCAAATTGTGAGGACCCTACAAAATTCAGTGGGACCGAGCCTCAGTTATCCTCGTGGCCTCGTCAGCCTGGTTCCCGCTGCTACTCAGACTCTCCTTGGAGCCTCCGGTCCCACTGGGCAGTGCCCTGGGTCTGCTGACACAGGAGGAGGGACGGGTGCTTCACCCAAACCTGGACACTCTATCCTTAACAGCCTGGCGGCTGAACGGGTCTCTTTAGCCTCGCTACACCTCCCAGAGGAGATAGAGGAAGTCCTGCTCACATTGAGGAAGGATTCAACAAGACAGGCCTATGCCTTAAGTGGCGTCGCTTCTCAGTCTGGTGATCCGAGCTCCAGATTGATCCATTCTCCTGCTCCACCCTTTGGGATCTCCAGTACCTCCTCCACCTCTCACAGGTGGGACTGAAATCCAATTCGGTCAGGGTTTACCTGGCACCATTTCAGCCAACCACTTCACTGTCGAGGGTAAACCTCTCTCGGGCCAGCCTCTGGTCTCCCACTTCATGCGGGGCCTCTTGCTTTTCGCCGGTGAAGTGGGAGCTGAACATCGTGCTCATGCAGCTGACACAGCCACCCTTCGAGCTGATGGCGATGTGCTCCCTTTGGCACCTCTCCTGGTGTCACTGACCTCGGCTCGACGAATCAGCGAGCTGCAAGCCCTCATGGCCACAGCTCCTTACACCAGGTTCTACGGGAACAGGGTGGTCCTCCGAACTCACCCCAAGTTCCTACCAAAAGTTGCCTCAGATTTCCATCTCAACCAAGAGATAGTCTACCGACTTTCTTCCCAAGAACTCACACCGACCAGGCTTTGGCGATTCTGCATATGCTTGACTGCAAGAGGGCACTCACCTTCTACCTGCAGCGCACCCAGGGTCATCGCAAGTCTGACTGGCTCTTCATCGCCTATGATCCTAACCGTCTGGGGCTTGCATTCACCAAGCGCACTCTCTCCGTCTGGGTGGCGGACTGCATCACCTTCGCTCAGGTGAAGGCTGGAGCCCCACTGGATCGGCGAGTCACTGTGCACAGCGTCCGTGCCAAGGCGCAATTGGTAGCTTTGCTGCACTCAGTGCCTCTGACAGACATTTGCCGGGCTGTGATTTGGTCTTCAGCGAATACCTTTGCTTCACATTACTGCCTGGAGAGGGAATCTTGAAGGTCTACTACCAAAAGGGACTACTACAGTTGGAAATAGATCTGCACTTGTAAGGATTTATCTTGTGGAATATACTCTAAATCTTAGGGAAAAAGAGAATTATTTGGGTTAAAGCTCATAAATAACTGTATTTTAGAATTTGGTGTTTTTGCTGAGTCAGTCAGGTCTTAGTACCACCAGAGAGCTTTTCATTTAAATCAAATCAGAGTATATCTTAGCATAGAAAGTAAAATAGGATAAAGTGTCTCTGAAATAAATTTATTTCTAGAGAGCTTTTCATTTAAATCAAATCAGAGTATAACTCAGCATATAAGTAGAATAAACAGTCTCTGAGTAGAAAGAAATGAACTTGTTTCTAGTAACCTTTACAGAGGCCTTCCAGTTAAGAGGCAAAGGATCTATGAATTTGTCTTAAATAGATGTTAAAGGCAAATGACAGATTTTCTCCAGGACCAAGCAAGAAGTCAGTCCTCACATATGGGTGACGTCGGCGCCGACGGAGCCCCCATGCGGAGCATTTCCCCAGCTTTCAAAGAAAGCTTTTGGGAATGCAGCGAGCATGCTCGGTCCCCTTCCCGCCCAAGGGTGCCATCTTGCTCAGTCTTCTTTTTTCCGCGGAGCCTGATGGACGTGTTTCGTTTTCACCCGAGGAAAAAGTTGATTTTATTCTGCATGGACCTGTTTTCTTCGGTTCAACGCCAGTTTCCCTTTCCTGCCTGGGCCCGATACATCGGTATCAAGCCTGGACTTCTTTTTTTGGTTTTTGTCCTTAGTGACTAGCGTTGGCGCCATTTTTCTGTTTTCACTGGCAGCCCTGTCTTTTGACCTCGCAGGGGACCTGTTTCTCCCGATGGCTGCCAGCAGGTTTAAAAAGTGTCATCGGTGTAAGAAACTTATGTCTCTCACCGACACACATGACTGCTGCCTCCGGTGCCTCGGACCCGATCATGACCCGATGATCTGCGGTCCGTGTGGGAAAATGTCCTCGACGGCGTTGAGGAGTCGGCAGCACCAAAAGGAAAGAATCTTCTCTGACTCTGCATCCAGATGGGCCCGGACTTTGTCAGAGGCCTCGACGTCTTGGGACTCCGGCCCCGAGCAGTGCCGAGGCTCCTCTGAGAGGGGGTCTCCCTCGCGGGAGCATCGCAAGAAGAAAAAACCCACGAGGGTGGCGTCGGTGGACACACTTGACTCCTCGAGGGCCAAGTCGCATAGCCCTGAGCGCCGTCCCGGGTCTTCGGAGTCGGAGAGGCCTGCAAAACAACCTCGTGTGGAGATGGAGTCCCCGGGTCACGTGAGTACTGTAGTCTTTGTGGACTCTCCTTTAGGGGAGCTGATGTCGGGCCCGACGCTGTCAGGGCCCGAGTCAGGGGCTGCTGAGTCTCCTGAGCTCGTACTCAGGTTGACGGCCTTGGAGTGCAGCTTGACTGCCTTCATGGAACAGCAGTGGGCACTGATCGCCGGTTTCACCGGTGCATCTGCCCCGACCACTGGGACATCGACGTCCAAGTCGATCCAGGAGGCAGAGCCAATCCTCGAGTCCATGCATGCTCGAGTCGATCCTTGGCCTCTCGCCCGGGACTGAGTTCGTCGACGCCGGTACCCTCGGTGTCGGGGTGGATAGCATCGGTGCCTGCCCGACCGGAGCCGCTTGATATCTCCTCCGAGGGGTCCGGCTGGGAAACAGAGGATGAGGAGTCACCCGACACCTTTCAGACTCGGTGTGTCCCATCGGACTCACCGGAGTCCAAGCCTCGGAGATGGTCCCCACCGGAGGACACCCGGTTCTCGGACTTCATGTGGGATATTTCCAAGGCCTTGGCATTTGCCACGGATCCTGAGGAGGAGCCTTGAGCCAAGGAGCTCGAGGCCCTGCACTATGACTCTCCTCCAAAGGAGGCCTTTACTGTACCGGTTCCTCCAATGCTGGAACGGTTGCTCTTTCGCATGTGGGAGGCGCCGGCCTCGACGCCGGTTTTGAGCAAGCGGGTCGATTCCATCTATCGAGTCCGCAAGAGCCCCGGGTTCTAAAAGGCACAATTACCACACCACTCCATGGTTGTGGAATTGGCCATGCATCGTCTGAAGAGTCAGAAGATGCACTCCTCGGTGCCTCCCAACCGGGAAGCCCGGAACCTGGATGCCCTTGGTAAGAAGTGCTTCCAGGGCTCTATGCTTGCTTTCCGTGTCCAGACCTACCAGCTGTACAAGGGCATGTACCTTCGAGACCTGGCAAAGGAGATTGCCGGGTTCTGAGCTGGCCTCTCCGAGGAACCTTTGCAGAGGTTCAATGTTCTGTCATCGGGAATTCGTGAGTGCTCGAAGTTTATCTCTCGAGCAGCTATGATGGCTTCGAGGCTTCGGCCCGGGTAGCCGTGGCCGGCATCGGTGCACGCCGTCAGGCCTGGCTACAGTCATCGGACCTCAAGCCATGGGTGCAGGACAAGTTAGTCGATGTCCCCTGCTGAGATGAAAACCTCTTTGGCAAGCCAATGGCTGAAAAGGCTGCAGAACTCAAGACCGAGACTCATACCCGGACAAGGCTGTCCAGGAAAACCTCTGCCCCTTCTCAGAAGAAGGGTTCGGGAAAAAAGACCTTTTAGCCGAGGAAGTCATCTGCCTATAAACAGTACCCTCATTTTCAGGCCTCGGTAGCTCCCCAACAGGGTCAGCAGGCCAAGCGGCAGGGACATGGGTCCCATAGGCAGAAAACCCCCAAGCCACCAGTTCCAGCTCCTGCCCAGCAGGGAGCGGGGTTTTGACTCCAGTGGCATAGCCTCTCCTCCTCAGCTGGCCCACATCAGCACAGGAGGCCGGCTGGCCCTGTGCGCCCACAGGTGGTCAGCCGTAACAAGGGATACCTGGGCACTAAGTATAGTCCAGAGGGACTATCTCCTCCACTTCCACCAGGTACCCCCCTCCTTTTTTCCAGGGGAGCCTCCAAGACTTCCTCTGCACAGGGACTTACTCCTGCAGGAGTTAGCAAGTCTTGTAAAGGAACAGGCAGTGGAACCAGTGCCCCACCACTGAGAGGTCAAGGCTTCTATTCCACGTATTTTCTGGTACCAAAAAGAACAGGCGGCCTCATGCCCATCCTAGACTTGCGGAATCTCAATCCGTTCCTGGAGAGGGAAAAGTTCAAGATGCATATCCTTGAAATCCTGCTGCCCTACCTCCAGCAGGGAGATTGGCTATGCTCCTTAGACCTAAAGGATGCTTATACTCACATCCTCATTCATCCAGACCACAGACAATATCTCAGATTTGTAGTGGGAGGAAACCACTATCAGTACAGAGTACTGCCTTTTGGCCTAACCTCCGCCCCCAGGGTATTCACCAAGTGCCTGGCGGTGGTGGCAGCCTACCTAAGGGTTCAAGGCCTCTTTGTCTTTCCATACCTGGATGACTGGCACATCAGGGGTCAATCCCCACAGACGGCCAAACAAGCCACCCTTCGCACTGTCGCTCTGCTTCAGCACCTGGGGTTTGTTATAAACTTCGCAAAGTCCACTTTGCACCCCTCACAGAACATGGAGTTCATAGGAGCAAGACTGGACACCCTTCAGGCAAAGGCCGTTTTACCCGTGGACAGGGCCCACAGATTGATGGATCTAGCCAGGCAGTTCCACAGCAATTCTCTGGTCTCCACCAGACAATTCCTGAGGCTCCTGGGCCACATGGCTTCCACGGTCCATGTCACTCCAAATGCCCGTCTACACATGAGGCCAGCTCAATGGGGCCTCAGAACTCAGTGGCATCAGGCCACAGGAAGCCTCATGGACAGAGTGACGGTGTCCAAACTACTGGAGTCTTCTCTGCAGTGGTGGCTTCATCTTCTGAATCTAGTGCACAGGGTGTATTTTCAGACACCTCCACACTCTCAAGTGCTGACAACTGATGCTTCTCTTCAAGGTTGGGGTGCACATTGCCAAGGAGCATGTACTCAAGGCCTGTGGTCCCCTTGGGAGGCCGCACAGCAGCTCAATCTCTTAGAACTGAGAGCTATCCGCTTAGCCCTGAGAACTTTCTCCCATGTCATCTCTCACCAGTCCGTCTTGGTTCAGACGGCCAATCAAGTTGCTATGTTCTATGTGAACAAACAAGGGGGCACAGGGTCCCGCCTTCTATGTCAGGAAGCGCAGAAACTGTGCTCCTGGGCAGTCAATCACGGCATTCTTCTCAAAGCGGTCTATCTCCCAGGTCAGGAGAATTACCTGGCGGACAGATTGAGCAGGATCCTGCAGCCGCACGAATGGCAGTTGAATCCTTTAGTGGTTCAACAGATCTTCCTGAGATGGGGTTTTCCAACCATAGATCTCTTTGCCAGTCCTCTGAACCGTCAGCTTCCCAGGTTCTGCTCCAGACAACCGCATCCTCTCAGGGTAGCAGCGGATGCGTTTCTCATTCCATGGTCTACAGGCCTCCTATATGCGTTTCCTCCCACGCCTCCAGTGTCCAAGACACTCTTCAAAGTGATCCGGGACAAGGCCTCGGTGATCCTGGTGGCCCCCAGGTGGCCAAGGCAACCTTGGTTCCCGCTTCTTTTGCAACTAGCAGTAGACACTCCTCTTCCTCTGGGGATGCAACCCGATCTCCTGTCTCAGGAGCAGGGATCTCTCTTACACCCCAATCACCAGTCCCTCCATTTGATGGCCTGGCTGCTGAAAGGGTAGTTCTAGCGCCCTTACTGCTGCCTAGGGAAGTGGAGGACGTGGTCTTGGCCTCTAGGAGGCAGTCCACCCGAACGTCTTATGCCCTTAAGTGGCATAGATTCTCTACCTGGTGTACTCAACACAACGAGAATCCTTTCTCATGCCTGGTACCAGTGGTGCTGCAATATTAGCTTCACCTGTCCAACCTAGGCCTTAAGTCCAATTCTGTGAGAGTTCATCTTAGTGCTCTTTCAGCACACCACTCCCCAGTGGAGGGTCAGCCTCTCTCAAGCCATACTTTGGTGGCTCGCTTCCTGAGAGGCCTGCTTTTGCTTAAGCCTCCAGTGCATCCACCTGCCCCTGAATGGGATTTAAATGTGGTCTTGCAACGGCTTACTTGCCCACCATTTGAACCTATGGCTACTTGCTCTTTGTGTTTTCTCTCCTGGAAAGCGTTGTTTCTGGTAGTCCTTACCTCAGCAAGGCGAGTGAGTGAGCTTCAGCCGGGCTGAGATGGTCTTGCATACCCTGGACTGTAGAAGGGCTTTGTCCTTCTACCTTGACCGTACGCGGTGCCACCCACCCACTCTCTGGACCTTGAGGGTTAAGGGAGAGGCTGGCCTTGGTTGCCCTTGAGGGTTAAGGTTGTAGTTGTGTAGGTGCTCAAGTAGTAAGACAAGGCAAAGAAAATTTCTTTTATGAGGTTTATTTCTCCCGCTCCGGAGTTCAAATGCAGCAGACGTAAATGAAATAATGTAGCACAAAACAAGGCTGAGAAACTTAACTAAACAAGGCTTTTACTGCTAGGCTAAATGTCCATTACTGATCACATTCAGTTGTCATGTGACCTCCTTTAAATAACGTAACAGAAAAAAAACTGGTAACAGCAATGCTCCTGATTTGCACACAATATGCTTTCACTTCTTCTCTTCACATAAGCTTCTTTAGCATAGCAATCAGTAAGGAAACTTTGTTATATTCTTTCATAACACCTTGGCAAGCATATCACTTAAATGTCCTTTTGAATGATACAAGTAGAGCAGTCCATCGGGACTTCCTGCTCTGTAGATGGCAGAGAAATTAAAGGGATTTCTTCCTCACGGCTGCTTATAGGCTTTGCTACGTTATTGGGAGAAACTGCTCTGCTCTTAAGGAACTCCCTGAATTCAGTGAGAAGTAATTCAGCCTGTGTATTTTCTGAGCTAGGCTGAGAATATCCTCCTTCAGGTAAATGCTTGTTTAAAGATCTTATCTCTTGGCAATTATCAGTGCTTTTAGTCGGACAACAGTTCAGCGTGTAAGCATTTCCCTTCCCCCACCTATCTCCAAATGAAAGTGCAGGGTAAAACGCTTCAGCTGTGCTTGGAGAGTCTCTCAGAGTGTTAAAAGGAAAACAGTCAGGCTTCTCTTGGCTCAACCAATTACTATCATACTTTCTGCCTTTGTTCTGTCTTTCACAATTAAAGTTCACTCTTTCTGGCTTCCCACTGTTAAGCTTGCTAGCCGTTCCAAACCCACCAGATACCTTGTGCTGGGGCTTCTTCCAGGGTAATTCTTTCTCCCTCTGCCTCCGGTTCCAAGGTTCTGCTTGGTCCTTTAAACTCATGAGCTGTAGCCTTGGGTCTCTCAGTGCCTTTGAATTCTTCTGGTAACAGAAGTCTTTCTCTGCCCCTGAGTCTCCCAGCTCCCATCTGCTCCTTCGTGGATCCCAGTTGCTTAGTGGTTCTCTCTCCAATGGTTCCTGTTCCTGGTCATCTGACCTGTCCTCGTCCAGGTGCTTGTGTCCTGACTCCTCCTCTTCGTCTTGCTCTTACTGATCTGCTTCTAACTGTTTCTGTTTCTGCGTTCTTAATAAGCTGCCTGAGTACTGCACTGCCCGCCTCCTGCTTGGGCGTGCCCAATCAGGGACTTGGCTTCTCTCCTGCCTTGAGGTGAGGTGTGGTTCCTGATTAGCTCTGTGTGTTTTTCTCTCAGAAGAGAAAATCCTGCATTCCCCTGCAGTACCGGTTCTCTCCACCGGATCACTATCAGTTTCCATTGCTTCATAAGAGTCTGCTACATCACAGCGGGAGCACCAGAGGGCTGTTCAGCTCTTCGTCTCTTTTGACCCCAATAAGTTGGGGTTGTCTGTCTCCAAGCGTACTTTGTCCATATGGGTAGCCGACTGTATCGCCTGGGCTTACAGGGCAGCCGGCCTCTCGTTGCAGGGTCGAGTTACGGCTCACCGTGTCAGGGCGAAGGCTGCGTCAGTGGCTCATCTCTGCTCTGTTCCATTGGCAGACATCTACCGGGCCGCTACTTGGTCTTCAAGCCAGACTTTTGCGGCCCACTACTGCCTTGAGAGGGAGTCCCGCAGGGACAGTGCTTTCGGGCAGGCAGTACTCCATAATCTCTTTGGGGTTTAGGCAACTCCTACCCTCCGGCCCTGGTGTTGGGCTACCGTTCGGGGGCGTTATCAGAGAAGATTCTTTTCTTGCATGCTGAGGCTCTAGAGGGAGCTCATTTTTCAGCCTTGGGTCTCCGGTAGCCTTAAGCTGGGGAGTCCCATATGTGAGGACTGACTTCCTGCTTGGTTCTGGAGAAAGAGTAGTTACTCACCTGTAACAGGTGTTCTCCAGGAGCAGCAGGAATCATTTCTCACAACCCTCCCTCCTCCCCTTGGAGTTGAAGTCGTATGATTTATTTTGTTATTTTTGCTGTCTTTTAGCTATGTCATCAGACTGAGCAAGATGGCACCCTTGGGCGGGAAGGGGACCGTGCATGCGCGCTGCATTCCAAAAGGCTTTGAAAGCTGGGGAAATGCTCCGCACGGGGGCTCCGTCGGCGCCGATGTCACCCATATGTGAGGACTGATTCCTGCTGCTCCTGGAGAACACTTGTTACAGGTGAGTAACTACTCTAAAGGGACAATTTCAAGGCCCCCTCTATCAAACCAAGGGCTATGTGAATCACCAAGACTTTACATTAGAAGTGCAAATCAGGGTTCTGTGTAGCAAGCCAGCTTTTATTACGTCTTCTTTCCTTCCCACCCACCCCAACTCCCACCTACCCCAGGGATAATCTTAGTTTTATAGGCTTTTAAACCCGTTAAAGGGAGAAGGTGCCTATGTTCTCCAGGAACAAGCAGGAAGTCAGTCCTCACTTATGGATGATGTCGGCACCAACGGAGCCCGCGCAGAGCAATTCCCCAGCTTTCAAAGAAAGCCTTTGGGATCGCAGCCACGCATGCTTGGTCCTCTTCCCGCCCAAGGGTGCCATCTTGCTCAGTCTCCCTTTTTCTGTGGAGCCCTTCAGATGCACGTCCTCATCCCTCAGAAAAAGCTTTGGTTTTTACGCTTTAACGGGCTTCTCTTTTTTTCGGTTGCACCGGTCCCCTACCCATCCTTCCCCTGCTTTATTTTTTTAGAGCTCTCGGGAATATTCGTCATTTTTTCATACGGGCTTCGCGTCCTTTTTTTCTTTCCTAACTGCTGGCCACATGGGTCTTCGACCTCGCAGGGGCCATTTTTGCCCCCATGGCCACCGGATTAAAAAATGCCATAGATGCTCTAGGAACATGTCGCTTACGGACACTCATGACTGTTGTCTGCGGTGCCTCAGAGCTGACCATGGTTCAGAGCTCTGCTCGCTCTGCAAGAAAATTTCCTCTAAGGCCTTGCTCAGCCCTAAGCAGAAGTCCAAAGACATTTTCTGAAAGGCCGCCTCGGAATACCCGATGGTGCCCTCGGTCATCTCTTCTCTGGTGGGTTCCCCCTCTACCGCCCCGCATTCTCGGCGGCACTCCAACCAGGGATCCCCCGAGGTGGAGTGGCGCAAAAAGAAGGCCTCGAAGTTGCTGTCCGGGACTCTTAACAAGTGCGAGCGCTCCCGCACCCGGTCGCTTAGCCCCTTTCGGTGTTCCCGAGAGTTGGACAAGGAGCGTCTCCGCAAGGTACCCCGCATGGAAGCGGAGGCCTCCAGCGAAGGCGCCTGGTCTCCTGAGGGTCATCTCGGTGAGGACCCCCTCTCCTCCTCGATGCCCGATCGAGTGACCCTGGTATTGGCGTCGCAGAGCCCCATGCCTGCGTCGGAGTCATGCATGCTGGCGCTGGAACACAGTGTTTCTGCGTTCATTGCTTCCCAGCAGGCGCTCACGGACAGCTTTGCTGACTCGCACCCAGAGACCACTGGTCTCTCGCGTGGGACACCCAAATCCATCTAGGAAACCCCTGAGAGCCGCGGGCCTTGTGAGGGTCCTCGACGCCAGTCTCGCTCACCTTCCCATTCCTTGGGGGTAAGTTCGTCCAGGGCCTCTGACATCAGGCCATTGGACAGGGTGATCTGCTCGGCTTGGACTCCTTGACCAATTTCTCGGACTGGGAGTTCGATGGGGACAACTCCCAGGAAATCCATACCCATCGGGATCTTCCGTCGGACCCCTCACCACCCGCATTCCAGCGGCTCTCGCCACCTGAAGACACCTCCTTCCTGGTGTTCGTTCGGGACATGACACAGGCCCTTAACCTGGTCACCCAGGCCGAGGAGGACCCACGTGCTGAAGAGCTTGACATTCTTCAGTACGAGTCCCCACCCAGGGAATCCCTCACTGTACCTGTACCGCCTATTTTATCTTGGCTGCTGCTCCACATGTGGGAGGCCCCAGCCTCGGTACCCATCATAAGCAAGCGCCTTGACATGATGTACAAGGTGCAGCATGGGCTGGGCTTCTGAAAGATCCAGCTCCCACACACCTCGATGGTGGTGGAATTGGCCATGTGGAAGCAAAAGAGCCCAAAATCTCACTCGTTGGTACCACCCAGCCTAGAGTCGAGAGCCCTTGGTGCCCTGTGCTGCAAGACCTACCAAGGTTCCATGCTCTCTTGTCGCATCCAGGCATATCAACTGTACATTGGTATGTTCCTGCGCGATTTGGCTAAGGAACTCGGGGGTTTCTCCGTGGGCCTCGAGAGAGAGCCCCTCGACAGATTCCGCGCCCTGCTGATTTCCGTCGCCAATTGCTCCAAGTACCTCTCTCGAGTCTCCTATGATGGCTTCAAGACATTGGCTCTGATTTGGAGCATTGGGTGCAGGAGAAGCTTTTGGACATGTCCTGTCTCAGCGAGCAGCTCTTTGGCAAGCCTATGGAAGAGAAGGCTGCAGAAATTGAGACGGAGTTCGTCACCAGGACCTGTCTCTCCCACAAAACATCTACCCTGTCTTGGAAGAAGCAGCCAACCAAAAAGCCCTTCTTCCTGAGAAGGGGTCTCCAGTATCAGGGGCTATCCACCATATCCAGCTACCCCCATGCCGACCACTCTGGCGCAGGGAAAATCTGGTCAGGGGCATCGTAAGCCAAAGGCCCAAACGCTGGCTCCCCCGCAATCCACTCAGGTTTTGACGCCAGCAGCATAGCCCCTCGCCTTCCAGTGATGCAGCAGCCAGTAGGGGGACGCCTGTCCCACTTCGCCCCATCGTGGACCTCCATCACCTCAGACGCTTGGGTCCTCCAAGTCGTACAGGACAGCTATCGCCTTCATTTCGACAGGCTTCCACCTCCTTTCTCCCCGGCGGAGCCTCCTCGACTTCTCGCACATCAGCTTCTGCTGCAGCGGGAATTACACTTTCTCCTCACCCAACAGGCAGTCGAAAAGGTCCCTCCCCACCTTTGAGGTTGGGGCTTCTATTCCCGGTACTTCCTCGTCCCGAAAAAAACGGGGGGTCTACAGCCTATCCTCGACCTCCGCAGGCTAAACAAGTTCCTGGTGCGGGAGAAATTCAAGATGTTATCTCTTGGTGTGCTGCTGTCCTTCCTCCAGCAGGGAGACTGGCTATGCTCCTTGGATCTAAAGGATGCCTACGCCCACATCTTAAACCACCCCCTACATAGGCAGTATCTGCATTTTAGGTTGCAGGGAGAGCACTTCCAGCACAGAGTGCTCCCCTTCGGCCTTGTGTCTGCCCCACAGGGTTTTACAAAGTGCCTCGTCATGGTCGCTACTTACCGTCAGCGCCAGGGTGTGCTGGTCTTTCCCTACCTCGACGACTGGCTCGTCACGGGCTCTTCGGCTGAGGAGGCTCAGCGAGCGATGTTGCACACTGTCCTCCTCTTGGAGAGCTTAGGGTTCTTGGTCAACTACCCGAAGTCTCACCTCGAGCTGGTGCAGGCTTTCGAGTTCATCAGGGCACGTCTTGATACTCAGCAAGCAGTTGCCTTCTTGCCGATGTATTGCTCCACCCACTTCCGAGCTCTGGCGTCTCGCGTCTAAAACACTCACCAGGTCACCGCTTGGACCATGCTACATCTCTTGGACCTCATGGCCTCGACCGTACATGTGGTTCCTCACGCCCGCCTGCACATGCGGACAGCCCAGTGGTGTCTCAGCGCCCAATGGAGTCAGACCCTCAGGCACCTCAGGGACCCCATCAGGATTCTTCCCGACCTCTGCTTGGCCCTGAGCTGGTGGCAAACCCCCGCAACCTCCTGCGGGGCTGCCCTTTCAGGCCCCGCTGCATGATGCGGTGCTGACCACAGACGCTTCCCTGTTAGAGTGGGGAGCCCATTGCGGACCACTCTGCACTCAGGAGCAATGGTCACCCAAGGAGTCCCAGCAGCAGATAAACCTGCTCGAACTCCGGGCCATTCGGTGGGCTCTGAGGGCCTTCGAGGAACACCTCAGCAGTTCTCGTGCAGACCTACAACCGTGTAGCGATGTTCTACATCAACAAGGATCGTGCTCCCTCTGCCGGGAAGTGGTGCTCATCTGCTCTTTTGCTGCCCAAAGGAGGATGGCCCTCAGGGTGATGTACCTCCTGGGTCAGGAGAATGGCCTGGTGGACAGACTCAGCAGAATCCTTCACCCCCACAAATGACGGCTGGATCCCAGAGTAGTGGACTAGCTGTTTCTCTGCTGGGGGAGTCTGGTGATAGACCTCTTCTCCTGTCCCCAGAACACTCAGTTCCCTTGCTTTTGCGGGCTGGTGCCGCACCCAAGCAGAGAGGGCCCCAATGCATTTCTCCTGGACTGGTCCTCCAGTCTTCTCTATGCATTCCCTCCCTTCCCCCTCATTGTGAAGGCTGAGCGGGATGGGACATCGTTGATTCTTGTGGCCCCCTCATGGCCTCGGCAGCCTTGGTTCCTGCCCCTGCTCTGGTTGTCAACAGAGCTTCCAGTTCCCCTGGGCTCTGCCAGGGGCCTGCTGATGCAGGGGGAGGGTCGGGTGCTGCACCCGAACCTAGCCTCCCTATCCCTCATGGCCTGGCGGCTGAAAGGGTCTCCCTAGCCTCTCTTGCCCTTCCGGAGGAGGTCAAGGAAGTCCTCACCTCGAGGAAAGACTCCACTATGCGGGCTTATGCCTTTAAGTGGAAACACTTCTCCGTCTGGTGCTCGCACCAGATCGACCCCTTCTCATGTCCTGTTCGGTGGGTCCTCCAGTACCACCTCCACCTCTCAAGGGAAGGGCTGAAGTCGAACTCTGTCAGAGTTCATTTGAGCACCATCTCGGCTAATCATCTCCCCATCAAGAGAAAACCCCTCTCGGGGCAGCCGTTAGTCTCCCGCTTTATGCAGGGTCTTCTGCTATCCAAGCCACCCATCCGCCCTCCCCCGGAGGAATGGGACTTAAATGTGGTACTTACGCAGCTCACCCATCCACCCTTCGAGCCGATGGCGACATGTTTACTCCCTCATCTCTCCTGGAAGGTGGCCTTCCTGGTGTTACTGACCTTGGCCCACCAAGTCAGTGAGCTCCAGGCTCTCATGGCTGGTGCCCCTTATACCAGGTTTTACCGGAACAGGGTGGTCCTCCATACCCACCCTAAATTCCTGCCTAAGGTCTTTTCTGACTTCCATCTCAACCAAGAGATAGTGCTGCCAAATTTTTTCCCGAGGCCCCACGCTGACCAGGCGTCGACGGCTCTCCACATCCTTGACTGCAAACAGGCTCTTGCCTTTTATTTGCAGCATATCCAGACACATCGCAAGTCTGACAGTCTTTTTGTGACCTACGACCCCAATAGACCGGGGCAAGCAGTCACCAAGCGCACCCTCTCTGTTTGGATGGTGGACTGCATCGCGAAGGTGGGCATCCCACTGGATCGTCAAGTTACCACGCACAGGGTCCGAGCCAAAGCAGCCTCGTTGGCCTCACAGCGCTCCGTGCCCCTGATGGACATCTGCCGGGGGGCATCCTGGTCTTCTACGAACACCTTCGCTACCCACTACTGCCTGGAGAGGGAATCCCACCAGGACGGCGCCTTCAGCCAGGTTGTACTCCGTAACCTGTTCGGGGTATAAGCAACTCCAGCCCTCCGACCCTTCTTCACAGCTACCAAGGGTTTCACTCCGAGGACCCGGGCTCCTTCAGGCTTCGGCTTCTGCTCACGGCAGCATTTGTTGGTTACAGGTTTGGGAGCCTGTAATTAGGGAGTCCCATAAGTGAGGACCAACTTCCTGCTTGTTCCTGGAGAAAGCGTAGTTACTCACCTGTAACAGGTGTTCTCCAGGGACAGCAGGAATCAGTCCTCACTATCCTCCCGCCTTCCCTGATGAGTTGATGAGTTTTTGTCCTTCCCTTGCCATCTGCTTGGTAGGGCTCGAGCTGAGGGACCTGACTGAGCAAGATGGCACCCTTGGGTGGGAAGAGGACCACGCATGCGTGGCAGCAATCCCAAAGGCTCTCTTGGAAAGCTGGGGAATTGCTCTGCGCGGGCTCCATCGGTGCCAAAGTCACCCATAATTGAGGACTGATTCCTGCTGTCCCTGGAGAACACCTGTTACAGGTGAGTAATTACGCTTTCACTTTCAGGTGTGGCTGGTTATCCTCATCAGGAATGCATTAATTAAGGACCTTTTATCTTTATCTTTATCTTTATTTAAAATTTGATAAACCGCTTTCCGTCGTAACATAAAGCGGTGTACAATAAAAAGGTTAGCAATGCACAAATAATGAGATTAATCTTGAGCTGAACAAAGTTCATTAAACTTATTAGGTGTAGTTGTATTAGTATAAGCATCCCCAGCAAACCCAAGCATGTAAACAACTTAAATATCTAAACAAAACCTTAAAACTAAGATGCAGACAGCTGTCCAGCAGTGAGATTGGGCTTTCCAGTCTTTTGCATTGAATGTCACATGTATGATTTTCTTCCAGTTGGTGAGGGATCTTAAGTGTGCACTAGGTGCAAGGAACTCTTTGGTCTCAGGGAACAAGTCCGATCTCTGAAGGCTAGAGTAGCAGGCTTGGAGGACATAAGGAAGGCAGAACGTTATACAGGTGAGACCTACAGGGACGTAGTATTGAAGTACCTCCAGTCTGGCAGCCTCCCTGTTGCCATAAAGGAGAGAGGTCACATGACAGAGAGCATCGCCCTGGTGTAGCAGGAAGTGATCCTGTAACTAGGACCTGTCCTCCAGCTGATGTAAAACTTTCTTGCACCAAGGAGGTTTCTCCAGGGCCATGTGTCCATGAGAGAAGATAACCATTATAGTTGGTGATTTGATTATTAGGCATGTAGATAGCTGGGTGGCTGGTGGACGTGAGGATAGCCTGGTAACATGCCTACCTGTTGTGAAGGTAGTGGATCTCATGCGCCACCTAAACAAGGTTTTAGATAGTGCTGGAGAGGAGTCTGCTGTCTGGTCCATGCTGGTACCAGTGACATAGGAAAGTGTGTTAGGGAGGTTCTGGAGGCCAAATTTAGGCTTTTAGGTAGGAAGTTGAAATCCAGAACTTCCAGGGTGGCGTTCTCAGAAATGCTTCCCTTTCTATACGCAGGACTCAAAAGGCAAGTGAAGCTCCGGAGTCTCAATGCATATTTGAGTCAATGGTGCAAGGAAGAGGATTTTGGATTTGTTAGAACTGGGCAACATTCTGGGGAAAGAAGGGACTTTTCTGAAGGGATGGGCTGCACCTTAACTAGGATGAAACCAGGCTGCTGGGATTAACCTTTGCAAGGGAGAGAGAGCAGCTTTTAAACTAGATAATAGGGGAAAGCAGGTCTCCCAAGAGTGGTGCATGGTTTGGAAGGATATATCCTTGAAGGATACTAGCTTAAGACTGAAGTTAGGGCAAAATTAATGTGAATAAAATATAACTTCTAGTATGCAAATGCTAGAAGTCTTAAAAACTAAGATGGGAGAGTTAGAATATATAGCACAACATACTGTCATGAGGCTGGTGCCAATAAAGCTGCCGAGTTGAAAAGAAACTCTGGTTTTCACAGAGCTCTAGGTGTGCAATTACCTCAAAGCACAGCTAGAGGGGGCAGGATTGACTCTACAGAGGTTAATGAGGCTAGGAGAGCTAACCAGTTGCACCTGGAAATGAGCCCGGGAGATTCAAAGGGAAGATCCCTTTATAAACGGAAGCTTAATGCTTCCAAAGTAGACACAGACACAGATAGAGACGCAGAAGGAGCTGGAGCAGCAGGAAGAGAAGGAACAAGGATTACGGCTGAAGAGGGAAGGAGAGACCTGAAGGAAGAAATCCTCCTTGAGCAAGCCCAAAAGGACAGAATTCACAGAGGTAGAGTTCAGAGGGGCCAAGCTACGAGAGCTGCTGTTCAGAGGGAGTCTGCCAAGAAAAGCAGTCAGGCTGGAGGGTATGCCACTCCCTGCTTAAGCAACATTCCTGAGTCCAAAGCTGGAAGACATACACAGAGAGCCAGGCTTGGAGGAAAGCCTGCAGGTGTTGGAGTATGCTGAACAAGTTTTACCAGGTACCCGAAGGGAAGGAGTTTCTAACAGAGCTACTGTGTCACTGAAGCATAGAGCTGGAGAATCCGCACCAGGTTTTACTAAGCTTTCAGGAAGTCCAGCACTGCCCAGAAGCTATCGACAGAAAACCTGTTGTCACAGAGACGTGCATGAGAGAGAAGGCTCCAGAGCTTCAAGCTACAGAAACTCAAGGTATGAAAGTTTTATTCCTGCTAATGAAAGCTAAAACTCACTTTATAACAGGGGTCTCAAACTCAAATTGCTTTAAGGGCCAAATGAGGACTTGTAAAGTAACCCGGGGGCCACACAAGATGCGGGCCTCATTTGCATAAGGGACATCATTTGCATAAATATTTACGTAATGTTACCATACACTTACTTTTAGTAAACATGCCTCTTAATGAGTGTATGGATAAAGAAAGACTAAAAGATTTCTACATTACTATAATCCAGTGCCAACCGCCAGGCACATTAGGAACTACTACAAACACTGCCCATTTAGAGCCCATAGCAAACCCACCATATCCTAACAGCACTACCAGGACTCACAAAGCACCATACTCTACCTATCAAAAGGCAATACTGCAACACTCCCTTCTAGTCCCCGCATCAGCCCTTTTCCAGTCCTATCCTAGCCCCACCATCAGCCCATTTCCAGTCCTAGCTCCCTCCCTATCAGCCCATTTCCATTCCAAGCCCCCTTCCACTCAGCCCATTTCCAGTCCTAGCAACTCCCCCCAGTCCATTACCAGTCCTAGCCCCCTCATTACCAGTCCTAACCCACTCCCCCCCTCCATCAGCCCAAATAAATTAAAAAAAAAACCAAACCCCTGGCTTGTGCTGCTGCCGCTGCCGCTACTTATAAAAGCAGAAGGAAGGTTGCTGCAGCTCATTCCCCCAGACTTGATGGAGTAGCCAAAGATAGATGCCAGAATCTCTTTTTCCATAGGTAGTGTCCAAAATTGTGTTTTCCCTTTAAATGTTTCTAATCTAGCAGTTGGAAAGGCTCTGATGGATTCTTCGATTGTGCAGCTGATCTTGGATCCCCATTCAGCAGAACAAGTTATTGCTGACAATTAATAAAGACCAGAGGTGGGTGCAGGGTAAGCAGCTCCCGGGACCAGCTCAATTGCTCACTGGCAGTTCCTGGTTCAGTTTCCAAATCTGGCCTTCTGCCTCTTGGGCTGAATGGAGATTGGATGCTGTGCAGGTGGCATTTCTTCAGATCCCCTGGGGTGTGGGAAGTCATAGGGATCCGTCAAGCTTGACGCCTAGTGGCTGGAGTCAGGGTCCATGATTCCATGGCTATGGAAGAAGCCCTGGTGCACAGCTCCTGTCGCAGGATTATCACGGCAATGACCAGCGGCAGAATCAACTGTCCCAGCTGTTAGCTCCATCAGCGGCGGGCTTTTCAAGCCGCGAAGAGTGATTTCCATCTCGCGACTCTGTTAAGCCTGCCGGGGCTGATGGGAAGGGGCCGCGGGACAGCTCCGGCAGGCTTAACAGAGCCGCGAGAGGGAAATACTACTCTCTTCGCGGCTCTGAAAGCTGCCGCTGATGGAGCTAATAGCTGAGGGCTCTGCCAGGCAGACGGGAAGGGGCTGTGGGACAGTTGATTCTGCCGCTGCTACGGCGGCAGCAGCAGCAAAACCAAGGGTTTGGGGTTTTTTTTGTTGTTGTTTCTTCTCTGTCACGGGCCGCACAAAGTTCTCTCGCGGGCCGCATGCAGCCCGCGGGCCGTGTGTTTGAGACCCTGGCTTTATAAGAAGAGGAAAGAAACCAGAGTGGTTTGAAGAACTACCAAGAGACTTTAAAGCACAGTCTTATTGGAGGCAAGATACCAGAGACAGTCCATGTAAAGCTGTAACTGCCAGGGACAGCGTGTGCTCTGAGGGGGAAAGTAGTGAGGCAGAATTTATGGAAATGGAAAATGCAAACACTATTCCCATTCCTCAAGAGGAAGCTATGGATTGTAGTTTGTGTATGGCTACTAGCCTGGAATCCATAGCGACATTGTAAAGAAGAAGAAGCCTTGTTGAGTTGTTTACCCAGGAATGAATTGAATTCCTCCCTTTAACCTTTCAACTAATCGTGAAAATATTAGCAATTGGTTTTATCTGTTTCTCCAGGACCAAGCAGGAAGTCAGTCCTCACTTATGGGTGACGTCGGCGCCGACGGAGCCCTCGCGGAGCAATTTTCCCCAGCTTTCAAAGAAAGCCTTTGGGAATTGCAGCGCGCATGCGCGGTCGTCTTCCCGCCCGAGGGTGCCATCTTAGCCAGTCTTCTTTTTTCCGCGGAGCCCTGCAGACGTCCCCGTCTTGTCCCCGCGAAAAAGTTGATTTTCCTCTTTATTTTATACTTTTTTCTTTCGGTTCGACGCCGATCGTTTTCCCGCCCGGACTCGCGACGCCGGTCTCGAGTCCTCTAGCGTTTTTTCGGTTTTTCTGACTTAGTCAGCTTTCATTTTCGTTTTCCCTGGCAGCCCGGTCCTTTGACCTCGCAGGGGCCCTTTTTCCCCCGATGGCTGCCAGTGGCTTTAAGCGGTGTGGTCGGTGTGACCGAAATATGTCACTAACCGACACACACGACTTTTGCCTCCGCTGCTTGGGCCCGGATCATGAGGAACTGATCTGTGGGCCCTGCAGCAAACTGTCCTCGAAGGCGTTGAGAAGTCGGCGGCATCAGCGCGAGAGAATCTTCGCTGACCCCAGCCGTACCCGGACCTCGTCGGAGGCCTCCGTGTCAAAGGGCTCCAGCTCGGACCGTCGCCGGAGCTCCTCCGACCGGGGTTCTCCCTCCGGGGACCATCGTCGGAAGGAAAAAACCCGCGAGGGCGGCGTCGGTGGACGCTCCTGGCTCCGCGAGGGCCAGGTCGCATAGCCCCGACAGCCGCCCCGGGTCCTTGGAGAAGGAACATCTCCCGAAGCGACCTCGCCTGGAGTCGGAGATGCCTGCCCGGGTAAGTCCTGTAGTCCTTCTGGACTCGCCTCCGCGACAGCCGACGTCGGGCCCGACGCCGTCGGGGCCCGAGTCGGGGGCTGCTGGGTCACCTGAGCTCGGACTCAGGTTGACGGCCTTGGAGAGCAGACTGTCTGCCTTCATGGACCAGCAGCGGGCACTGCTCGCTGGCCTCGCTGGCGCCGCTGCCCCGACCGCCGGGACGTCGACGTCCAAGTCGACCCCGGAGACCGAGCCGATCCTCGAGTCAATGAGAACTCGAGTCGATCCTCGGTCGAGGTCACCCTCGGCCTCCCGTTCGGGACCGAGGTCGCCGACGCCGACTCCCTCGACGTCGGGGCGGCTGGCGCCGCACCCTGCCCGGGCCAACCCCACCGAGTCCTCGTCGGAGTCGGTCTGGGAGTCTGAGGAGGAAGAGTCACCTGATTCTTTCCGGACTCGGTGTGTCCCATCGGACTCACCGGGGTCCGAGCCTCGGAAGCAGTCCCCCCGGAGGATGCCCGGTTCTCGGACTTCGTTAGGGATATGGCCAAGGCTTTGGCCTTCCCTGCGGATCCGAGGAGGAGCCTCGAGCCGAAGAGCTCGACGCCCTCCAGTATGACTCTCCCGCGAGGGAGCACTTTACTGTGCCGGTTCCTCCTATGCTGGAACGACTACTCTTCCGCATGTGGGAGAGTCCGGCCTCCTCGCCGGTCCTGAGCAAGCGGGTCGATTCTATCTATCGGGTCCGCAAGAGCCCTGGCTTTCAGAAGGCACAGCTGCCACACCATTCCATGGTAGTGGAATCGGCCATGCATCGTCTTAAGAGCCAGAAGATGCACTCCTCGGTGCCTCCTGGAAGGGAGGCCCGTAACCTGGATGGCCTTGGCAAGAAGTGCTTCCAGGGCTCTATGCTCGCATGTCGTGTCCAGACTTACCAGCTCTACATGGGCATGTATCTCCGGGATCTGGCTAAAGAGCTAGCCGGATTCTCCGCTGGTCTCTCCGAGGAGCCCTTGCGGAGGTTCCTAGCCTTGTCCACGGGCATTCGGGAATGCTCAAAGTTCATGTCCCGAGCAGCCTATGATGGCTTTGAGGCCTCGGCTAGAGTGGCCGCAGCCGGCCATCGGTGCCCGCCGACAGGCTTGGCTTCAGTCGTCGGATCTTGAGCCCTGGGTACAGGACAAGTTGGTCGATGTCCCCTGCCGAGGTGAAAACCTCTTTGGCAAGCCCATGGCGGAAAAGGCTGCACAAATTGAGACTGAGACTCTCACCAGGACCAGGCTTTCTAGGAAGACCTCCGCCCCTTCCCAGAAAAAGAAGGGCTCGGGAAAAAAGTCCTTTTACCCGAGGAAGGCGGCTGCCTACAAACAATACCCCCATTATCAGGCCCCTGCAGCTCCCCAACAGGGCCAGCAGGCCAAGGGACGGGTGGGTAACGGGTCCCGTAGGCAGCAAGCCCCCAAGCCTGCACCACCAGCCCCTGCTCAGCAGGGTGGGGGTTTTTGACTCGCTCAGCATAGCCTCTCCCCCCCCGCTGGTTCCCCCAGCACCGGCGGCCGGCTGGTTCACTTCGCCCACAGGTGGTCCGGCATCACCGCAGATGCCTGGGTGCTTCAGGTCGTGCGAGAGGGCTACCTTCTCCACTTCCATCAGGTCCCTCCCTCCTATTTTCCGGGAGAGCCTCCGCGCCCCCCTCTGCACAGGGAGTTGCTCCTTCAGGAGTTAGCAGGTCTTCTGCAGGAACAGGCGGTGGAACCGGTGCCACACCACCTGAGAGGTCAAGGCTTCTATTCAAGGTATTTTCTGATACCAAAGAGAACAGGAGGCCTCAGACCCATCCTGGACTTGCGCAACCTCAACAAGTTCCTTGTGCGGGAGAAGTTCAAAATGCTTACCCTTGGAATCCTTCTGCCCTACCTCCAGCAGGGAGATTGGCTATGCTCCTTGAATCTAAAGGATGCCTATACGCACATCCTCATCCACCCAAGCCACCGCCAATACCTAAGGTTTGTGGTGGCAGGAAATCATTACCAGTACAGAGTACTGCCCTTTGGCCTGTCCTCCGCATCGCGAGTCTTCACAAAATGTCTCGCGGTCGTGGCGGCCCATCTCCGGCTTCACGGCCTCTATGTCTTTCCGTACCTCGACGACTGGCTCATCAGAGCAGCGTCCGCTCAGGAGGTCACCAACGCCACGGGCCGCACGGTGACTCTGCTGCAGCACTTGGGCTTTGTCATAAACTTCGCAAAGTCCACTTTGCTCCCCTCACAGGATCTCGAGTTCATCGGCGCAAGGCTGCACACTCCTCAGGCGCGAGCGTACCTACCGCTCGACAGGGCTCAGCGGCTCATGGACCTAGCCGACCGCTTTCGCAGCCAGCCCCTGGTCTCCGCCAGGCGCTTCCTGAGACTGCTCGGCCATATGGCTTCCACCGTCCATGTGACCCCCAATGCCCGCCTGAATATGCGGTCTGCTCAATGGTGTCTCCGCCGGCAGTGGCGACAAGCCACAGGCGGCCTAGCAGACCTAGTGCGCGTCTCCGAGCCGCTGGTCTCGTCTATCCGGTGGTGGCTCCGGCAGCCGAACCTGATATTGGGAATGCCTTTCCAGTCACCTCAGCCGACCCGGGTGCTGACCACCGATGCATCCCTCCTGGGCTGGGGAGCGCATTGCCAAGAGGCACGTACTCAGGGCCTCTGGACCAAGTGGGAGTCTGCTCAGCAGATCAACTTCCTGGAGCTCAGGGCGATCCGCCTAGCTCTCAAGGCCTTCTCCCACCTGACCTCCCAACAGTCCGTCCTTGTCCAGACGGACAATCAAGTTGCCATGTTCTACGTGAACAAGCAGGGGGGCACGGGCTCCTTCCTCCTCTGCCGGGAGGCACAGAAGCTCTGCTCTTGGGCCGTCAGTCACGGCATTCTCCTCAAGGCAGTTTATCTCCCGGGCCAAGAAAATTGCCTGGCGGACAAACTCAGCAGGGTCCTCCAGCCGCACGAGTGGCGTCTGGATCCCTTGATCGTTCAGAAGCTCTTCCTCAGGTGGGGCCTCCCCACGGTGGATCTCTTTGCCAGTCCTCACAACCGGCAGCTTCCTCGCTTCTGCTCTCGTCAGCCACACCCCTTCGGGTTGCGGCGGACGCCTTTCTGATCTCATGGTCGGGGAGCCTTCTGTACGCTTTCCCTCCCATCCCGTTAGTCTCTCGGACTCTTTTCAAGGTTCTCCGAGACAAAGCCTTCATGATCCTGGTGGCCCCTCGCTGGCCCAGGCAACCGTGGTTTCCGCTCCTGCTGCAACTGGCGGTGGAGGATCCAATCCCTCTGGGGGTACAACCGGATCTCCTCACTCAGGATCAGGGGTCCCTACTGCACCCCAACCTCAGGTCTCTCAACCTCATGGCCTGGCTGCTGAAAGGGTAGTCCTCGCTCCTCTTCTATTGCCGGCGGAGGTGGAGGAGGTCGTCTTGGCTTCGCGACGGCCTTCTACCCGCAAATGCTACGCCCTTAAATGGCGTCGCTTTGCAATCTGGTGTTCCCAACAGTCTCAGGATCCCTTCTCCTGCCCGGTGTCGGTGATCTTACAGTACTTGCTACACCTCTCTAATCTGGGACTTAAGTCCAACTCCGTCAAAGTTCACCTCAGTGCTCTTTCAGCACATCATGTGCCGGTGGACGGCAGACCTCTCTCCAACGACCCTCTCGTAGCGAGGTTTCTCCGAGGTCTCCTTCTACTTAAACCACCTCTGCGCCCGCCAGCGCCGGACTGGGACCTGAATGTGGTTTTGCAGCGGATCACCTGTCCGCCTTTTGAACCTATGGCTACATGTTCTCTCCGTTTTCTGTCTTGGAAAACTCTGTTCTTGATAGCCCTCACTTCCGCTAGGCGCGTAAGTGAATTGCAGGCCCTCGTGTCTGATCCCCCCTACACTCGCTTCTACAAGAATAGGGTAGTCCTACGGACTCACCCAAAGTTTCTGCCTAAAGTGGTCTCCCCTTTTCACATGAATCAGGAGGTGGTACTTCCGACCTTCTTTCCCAGACCACACTCCAGCCGAGCTGAGACGGTCCTCCATACCCTGGACTGTAGAAGGGCATTGAACTTCTACCTTGACCGTACGCGGGAGCACCGTAAAGCTGCTCAGCTTTTTGTGTCTTTTGACCCCAATAAATTGGGGCTCCCGGTCTCCAAGCGTACTCTGTCCATCTGGGTTGCGGACTGTATCTCTTGGGCTTATGGGGCAGCCGGACTCTCCTTAGAAAGTCGAGTCACGGCTCATTGCGTTCGGGCAAAGGCCACGTCAGTGGCTTACCTCCGCTCTGTTCCGCTGGCAGACATCTGCCGGGCCGCTACTTGGTCTTCGAGCCAGACTTTTGCGGTCCATTACTGTCTCGAGAGGGAGTCCCGTAGGGACAGTGCTTTCGGACAGGCAGTCCTCCGTAATCTCTTTGAGGTCTGAGCAACTCCTACCCTCCATCCCGGATGTGGGCTACCGGTGGGTGATAATTCAGCGAAGATTCTATCCTTCTGTGCTGCTGAGCTAGAGGGAGCTCATTTTTGTGCTTAGGGTCTCCGGTAGCCTTGAGCTTGGGAGTCCCATAAGTGAGGACTGACTTCCTGCTTGGTCCTGGAGAAAGCGTAGTTACTCACCTGTAACAGGTGTTCTCCAGGAGCAGCAGGAATCAGTCCTCACTACCCTCCCTCCTCCCCTTGGAGTTGCAATCGTCTGCTTATGTTCTTTTTTTGCAAATTTTTATGCTGTCTTTTTTAGCTATGTCATCTGACTGGCTAAGATGGCACCCTCGGGCGGGAAGACGACCGCGCATGCGCGCTGCAATTCCCAAAGGCTTTCTTTGAAAGCTGGGGAAAATTGCTCCGCGAGGGCTCCGTCAGCGCCGACGTCACCCATAAGTGAGGACTGATTCCTGCTGCTCCTGGAGAACACCTGTTACAGGTGAGTAACTACGCTTTATTACTGGAGCCTTTATGAACGAAGGACACTCTTTAATTTCCATTTGTCTTAATGAACCCTTGCACAGAGGGGAAATAAAAGCCTTGTTTCCCTACACTCGTGGCTTAGTTGTTGTGTGCTCACAAGGAGCGAAAATCCCTAAGACCAATCTGTACTTGGCCTTAAATACCCCACGCTCCTTAAAAATAAGTGTGAATTGTAGCGTGCCCTTACCGCCATTGGCCACCAGGGGCGCCACCATGATAATACTCACAACCACTCACAGGGTACTCCATACTGGCATCCCCTGTTATCTTGCTGATCTCATTCACCACCAGCCCTCCCCACGTCTCCTCCGTTCCTCTCATGGGAACCGACTTTTCCTCCCCTCTCCTGCTCTGGCCCACCTTGAACTCACCCGCCACTCTGCCTATTTTTAACTAGCCCCTACACTTTGGAATTTACTCCCTCCAACCTTACGCACCGAGACCTCATTCCCCCATTTTAAGGCAATGTTAAAAACCCATCTCTTTCACCTTGCATTTGATCTCACCCCTCCCAACCCCTAGGCTTCCTCCTGCCAGTCATTCCCTTTCGTTTCTCCTCCCCACTATGTATGCTGCTGCTTCTATTCTTTGATTTTCTGTCTGTTCTACTGCTTTTCTATTTGATTGATGGCCTTCCTTTCCTCCTTTGTTTTTTCTGCGGCCACATTGTTTGTACACCGCTCTGATGCGATAGCCTGGGCAGTATATCAAATGCCTCAATAAAGATAAAGAGGTTAGATATGATTGGTATCTCAGAGAGCTGGTGGAAGGAGGATACCTGGGTACAAATTATATCACAAAGATAGAGTACATCAAATTGGTGGAGGGGTTGCTCTCTGTTAGAGAGAGCATTGAGTCACACAGGATTCAAGTATTGCAGGAAACAAAATATACTGTAGAATCTCTGTGGATTGAAATTCCATGTAAAAAGGGGCAGGCGATGGCAGTGGAGGTATACTACTGACTTCCTGTGGACAGAATTAACAAATGGATGATGAAATGCTCAATAAAATCAGGGAAGCTAACAAAAGTTACAACACAATAATAATAATGGATTTCAATTACCCTGGTATCGACTGGGTCAGTGTAATGGCAGGACATGCTAGGGAGATAAAGTTTCTAGTGAAAATATTTTTATTATTTTCTCACCAAATATAAAGATCAATTACAATTGGAAAAGGAAAATCGGAAACAAAAAAAAGCATTTACATCAATAAAGGAAATACAAATATGATACAGTCCACATCATGGGAGCAAGACTGGATAAACAATATAGAAACAAGTCAGGAAATCTAGGCCTATTGGCCCACTCATTGAAGGGATAATTATTAATCAGACTACATGATCCCCAACAGCACCCTGTCAGTCCAACAGAAATTTCTCCAAATGCACCACATCCACAAAAATAAAGGAAGTGCCATCAAAATTGATGACACACTTACAAGGGAATCTCAGGAAAAATGTGGCTCCCAATGCAAGTACACGGGGCTTTAATGATAAAAACTGCCTCCGCCGCATCTGGGTGGCGCGGGATACATCCGGAAAGACACTGACTACCTGCCCACAAAATTTAGCAGCTTTAACTCTAAAATATGCTTTAAGGACTCGCTGCTTAATCGCCACTGAAAAAAAGGTGACGAGCAGAGTAGACCGTAATGAAATAATCTCCAAGGAATCTTCAATGAAGGCGGTAAGGTTAGAAATAGAGGGGGTTATCTCATCCAGGTCACCTTCCACTGGGTTAACCTTTTTCAAGGATGAAGGGATATAATAAATCTGAGAGACTTCTATAATATCAGGTATGGCTAAAATTTCTTTAAAATATTTATCTAACAAGATCTTAGCAGATAATAATGGTGATTGAGGAAAATTTAGAAACCTAAGACTACATATCCTCATAGAATTTTCCAGGGATTCTATTTTCGAATGTAAAAATAAAGAATCCTTAATACCAGCTGCAGTAGCCGAATGAAGCGGAACCACCTGGGATTCTATTTTAGAAAAAGCCAAACCCATAGAAGACACCCTTTCATCTAGTTGCTGCAGAGCAACTGCAGCATCTTGAGTAAAAGTACATAAGGAATTAAATTTTGAGGATACTTTCACATCTATACATTTTAAAGCACCCCACACATCCTTTAAGGTCACCTCAGCGTCCAATGTTAATTCCGGAAGTTCCAAACAAACCTCAAGAGTCAAACACGGAACTGGAATCGGCAAACTCATCCCTCCCTTTGAATCCCCATTCGCCCCAGGTAATAAAGGGGCAGGAGGACCTGACCCAGGGCAAGGATCTCCCGTCAGGGCTCAAAGAAACCCCGTCGGGAGAGGACTGAGCCAGGGGAGGAGGAAAAGCAACTAGATGTTTATCCATGGGACCTACCGGCTTAGAACCTCCGGTATCGGTCCCAGGAGTTTTATTGCCCGTCTTGGCCTTTCGCTTACCCATTACCCAAATGTAACAAGAAAACAAAAAAAAAGGAAATACTTATCTGGGAGAGAACAGACCATGCAAGCAACAGAACTAATTGCTAAAACGCTGCAATTAGGGCCTAGACGCCTCCTCTCAACACAGCGAAGTGGCGTCGAAGGGGCAGAACCTGCCCCTTTAGACACGCCCCTTCAGAGCACGCTCCGCGGTCGCGATGGGAGGATAAATTTAAAGGAAAAAGAAAACAAAGACCCCAGAAGGGGAAGACTGTCCCGGGCGTGCCTGCCCGATCTCAAAAGCGGCGTTGCCTCCACCGGAGCAGTCCGGTAGTCTCGGACACAGTCTCCTCGATCCGGCACCCCTCTCTCCATTCCAATCGCACTCCAAGGGGAAGATGTGCCAGCGAACTTTAAAGCTCCCTCAAAGACCCCAGAAGGGGAAGACTGTCCTGGGCGTGCCTGCCCGATCTCAAAAGCGGCGTTGCCTCCACCAGAGCAGTCCGATAGTCTCGGACACAGTCTCCTTGATCCGGCACCCCTCTCTCCACTCCAATCGCACTCCGGGAGATAAAGTTTCTAGATGAAATAAATGACTGCTTCTTGGAGCAACAGGTTCATGAACTGACAAGAGGGGAAGTCATTTTGGACCTATTCCTTAGTGGAACACAAGATCTGGTGCAAGAGATAAGGGTGTTTAGGCCACATGGTAATAGTGATCATAGCTTGATTGCATTTTATTTAATAGAGGAAGGATGTCAAGGAAAGCCACACTACTACCTTTTAACTTTCAAAAGGGAGACTATGATAAAATGAGGGAAATAGTTAAGCAAAAGCTAAAAGGAGCAGCTGCAGAGGTTAAAGATTTACATCAAACATGGGAGTTTAAAAATACTATCTTGGAAGCTGTATTCCATGCTTTAAGAAAAGTGGAAGGAAGTCCAAAAAACTGCCAGCATGGTTTAAAGGTAAGGTCAGAGAGACTGTTGTAGCCAAAAAGCATCTTTTGGAAAACGGAAAAAGGAACCAAATGACGAAAATTGGAAACAACATAAGCCCTGGCAAGTTAGATGCAAGGCACTGATAAGGCAGGCAAAGAGGATTTGAAAAAAAGCTTGCTGTGGAAGCAAAAATTGATGATAAAATCTTTTCCAAGTACATTTGCAGCAAAAAACCTGTCAGTTGAACAGTTAGATGATAGAGGTGCAAAAGGGTATTAAGAGGGGGACAATGCCGTAGTGGAGAGACTGAATGAAGGCCCATACCCTTTTCTGTCCAGGGTCTCCGCAGTCCCTCAGTCTTAATGTGTGCTCTTTTCCTTTTCCATAGAAAGAACCCTAGACATCTGTCCAGTCATCTGAGTTCATTTATAAGAGGATAGGCAGCCACTTTGGGAAAAGGGTCATCTTAAACAAGCTTATACACCCATTTAATGACAAAGTTAGCTCTCACCAGCGCTGCAAACGTTGTTCTAGATCCCTGAATAATTCTGTAATGTTTAGGGCTGATATCTGGTTCGGGTTGCTAGCAAGCTGAAATCTGAGATTTGGAACTGTCCTCTGCCCACCTCAAAGGGAAGGGGTCCCTGCCATAATTGATGCAACTCTGTAAGAAGGGGGAGACCCTCTGACTTGTCTAAATTCAGCTTAAGTCCTGCAAATGTTCTATATGTATGCAATTCTTGCAGGGTCTCTAAATTGACTAATATATAATCTATGAACGCTGAAATGCAAAAGTTCTCTTTCCCAATCTGTACTCGCCCTGCGTTCTACCACCTCCGTCAGTCCGTCCCTTTCTCTCTCCCGCCTCTCTGACTACTCTCCTCCTCTTTCTCGTTACCTCAAGGATAGACTATTGCAATATATCCTTAGCCGGCCTCCCTCAATATCAGCTTCACAAGCTCCAACTTCTGCAAAATACTGCTGCCCGCATTCTTACCTTTTCCTCCCACTACAATCACGTCTCTCCCCTCCTTGCTCGTCTCTACTGGCTGGATTCAGTTTAAAATACTAATTTTTATTCATCGGACTATCCATTCCTCTATGCCCTAATATCTTCCAGACCTTCACTACCATCACACCCACTGTTTCTTGTGTTCAATCCACAATGACCATCTAGCTCTTCCCTTTGCTGCTCAGGCTCACCTTGAACGTATTCTCTTTTCAGCCTCTTTTTCTTCCTGGGACCCTCCCTTTGGAATTCCCTTCCACTCACTCTCCACTCTGAACCCTCCTTTGTTCGATTCAAGGCTGTCCTGAAAATTCACCTTTTTCACCTAGTCTTTAATCTCTCCAATACTCCCTCCTGATTGTCTTTCTCCATTCTTCTCGTCTCTCTCTCTTTTCTCACCTGTTTACCCTCCCTGTTTCTTCCCCCACTGTCCTATCCAGATATTGGCCTTCCTTTCCTTATTTCCTTAAGCAGTAGTTTGTTTTGTTCACTGCTTTTGTGCTCCGGCCTAAGCGTTATATCAAAAAAATCAATAAAGATAATGATGCCTCAGCCTTGCGTGGTGACCGCGCTTCATTGGAGCCTCGAGGTTACAGGACATCGAACCAGGGTTCCATCATGGAGGGACGCCTCGAAGAGCTGGACGTTGTCGATGACCTTGTCAGGTGACAAGACCTATGGCAACCGGCCTCTGAGCTCTCAATTCACTGCCAAGAGTGATGGCTCTCTGGGGCCCTCAAAGCCGCCTCAGTGGGAGAAGATGCCATCGGAGTCTGGGATCAGCCTCAGTCCCCCGAGGCCATCCTCATTGAGGGCACCTAAATAATGCCAGCACTGGGCCTGAGATTGGCCACTGTTGGAAACAGGATACTGGGCTTGATGGACCTTGGTCTGACCCAGTATGGCATATCTTCTGTTCTTATGAGATCCTCGGCGCCCGCGCTGGTGGTTGTGGAGTCTAATGGCCTCGAGGCCTTGATGGCAGCACTGGAGTGCAGCTTGTCAGCTTTCATGGCCCAGCAGCAGGCTCTGATGCCCAGTACCTCTGGGACATCACTCCCAACCACCAGCCCCTTCCATGGCAATGGAGTCCCTGGAGGTGGAGACAATTCTTGAGTGCCATTGGCCTCGATATACCCCTTGGCACCAGCACTGGTCCCGATCCCTCTTGGGTCCAAGGACTTACCTGGCCAGCGCCCCCGACTCTGAGCACAGGGTCATCGGGACCCACAGGCTGTCAGGGCTCTGGCATGTACCCGAGGCTCAGAGGACTCTCGAGGTCTCCTCTGACTCCGGATCGGAGTGGGAGACCAAGACGACAAGGCTCGGCGCAGGTCCTCACCAAAGGACCCAGCTTTCCTGGACTTCGTCCGTGACATGGCAGAGGCCCTTGCCTTCATAGCGGAGTCCGAGGAGGAGCCTCGGTCAGAGGACCTCGAGATTCTCCAATATGAGGCTCCCCATAAGGAGGCACTCACAGTGCCCATTCACCCCATCCTGGAATGGCAGCTCTTTCCGTATGTGGGAGACCCCTGCCTCGGTGCCCATTGTGAATAGACGGCTGGACTCAATGTACCAAGTCTGCCGGAGCTCCAGCTTCCAGAAAGCACAACTGTCTCAAAACTCCATGTTGGTAGACTCAGTCATGCATCAGCTCAAGAGCCGGAAGACACACTCCTCGGTGCCCCCAGACAGTAAGGCCTGCGCCATGAATGCCCTGAGCAGGAAGTGCTTCCAGGGCTTGATGCTCATCAGTTGGATTCAGGCCTACCAGCTGTATACGGGCATGTACTTGTGGGACCTGGTGAAGGGGGAACACACTGGGTTTTTGGCTGGTCTCTCCGAGGAGCCTCTTTGGTGGTTCTGGACCCTGACTTTCCACAGTCAAAGAGTGCTCCAAATTTATGACGCCAAGGAGCCTATGACGGCTTTGAGTCGGCAGCTATAGTAGCCGTGGTGGACATCAGTGCCCGCCGCTAGGCCTGGCTTACAGTATTCAGACTTGGAGCAATGGGTGCAGGGCAAGTTGGTCTATGACCCTTGTCAGAGAGAGAATCTCTTTGGCAAACCCATGATGGACAAGGCCACTGAGCTGGAGTCCAAGTTCATGACCAGGACCAGACTCTCCAAAAAGACCGCTGACCCTTCCTGACGGAAGGCTTCGGGCAAAAAGCCCCTATTACCAAAGAAGAGAGAGGCTTATGGAAACTACCCTCAATACTCGGCCTTCCCCACTCCCCAACAGGGCCAGCAAGCCAAGAGCCCCTGGTGCAACCTGTATGGGCTTTTGACTCCTTGGGCATAGCCTCTCTTCCCCCGAGAGGTCCAGTCTTGCAGCACACTGGGGAGGGGGGGGCGGGGTGTCTGTTGTTTTACACTACCCAGTGGTCCCTCATAACTACCAACACCTGGGCCTTGCAGGTGGTTAGGGAGGGCTATGTTCTCCACCTCGAGTAGACGTCCCCATCCTTCTTTCCCGTGGAGGCCCCCTATGACTCCCCTTCACTGGGACCTACTTCAGCAGGAACTTGCAAGTCTTCTGGCTGACAGGACGGTGGAGTCCATCCCCTCCCATCTCAGGGGCAAGGTGTTCTACTCCCACTACTTTCTAGTTCCCAAAAGGTCCAGAGGATTTCGACCCATTCTAGACCTGCCGGACCTCAACCAGTTCCTGGTGAGGGAGAAGTTTGATGCTCTCCCTTGGAACATTGCTGCCCTACTTCCGCTTCATGGTAGGGGGTTGCTATTACCAGTACAGGATCCTACCTTTCAGACTGGCTTCCTCCCTGAGGGTGTTCACCAAGTGCCTGGCAGTGGTCGCCACCTTCCTGTGACTTCAGGGGGTGTTCATTTTTCCCTACCTGGACGATTGGCTCATCAAGGACAACACCGCTGCCGAGGCCCATCAGGCAGCAGGCCCCCACCATCCTCATTCTGGAGCACCTGGGGTTAATCATAAACTACCACAAGTCCCATCTCCAACCATCATAATGCCTGGAGTTCATAGGGGCGCTGCTGGACACCGTCCAGGCAAAGGTCTTCCTCCCCCCTGGACAGGGCCCAGTGCCTAATGGTGCAGGGAGTGTCCAGGGCCAGTCATCTGCATCAGCCCGCCTTCTGCTTCACCTGCTGGGCCACATGGCCTCCATGGTGAACGTCTCTCCTGATGCCTGCCTCCACATGCGGCCAGCCCAGTGGGCTCTCAGTGGTCTCAAGCAACAAGGGTGCCTGTGGGACAGAGTCATCGTGAAATGTTTTCTTGTCAACTCCCTTGGCTGGTGCAGTACCCCCAGCATCTACAGGCTGTGATGCCCTTCCAGGCACCCCTCCCCCCAGAGGATCCTCACCTCAGATGCATCCAAGCTTGGCTGGGGAATCCATTGCAATGACTTCTGCACTCAGGGGCCGTTGGTTGCAGACAGAGAGCCTCCAGCAGATCAACCTCCTGGAACTTCAAGCCATAGCACTAGGCCTCTGAGCCTTTCATCACCACCTACAGCACTAGGCAGTACTGATCCAGACCGACAGTCAGGTGGCGATGTTCTGTATCAACAAGCAGGGGAGGCATGGGATCGCCCCTCCTGTGCCAAGAGGCGATGAACCTTTGCTCCTTTGTCAGCGAGAGTGGGATGTTCCTTCGGGTGGTGTAGCTCCCAGGCCAGGACAGTGCCCTGGCGGACCAACTCAGCCGGGATCTTCAACCACACTAGTGTTGCCTGGACCACCGGGTGGCCAGCCAGCTTTTCAGTCTCTAGGGGCTCCTGCAGATGTACCTCTTCACCAGCCCCACCAATACTCAGCTGCCCCGCTTCTATTCCAGGGAGTCACATCCCTCTTGGGGGGTGGCAGTTGTGTTTCTCATCCCGTGAACGGGGAGGCCTCTACACTTACCCGCCCACACCTCTGATCACCAAAACTCTCTTCAAGGTCCAGCTAGACCCTGATCCTAGTGGCTTCCCGGTGGCCCAAACAGCCATTGTTTCCCCTGCTCTTCTTCCTGTCTCGGGCACCCCCGATTCCTCTGGCATGCGCCCAAGGCCTGCTCTCTTCTGCACCTCAATCTGGCATCCCTGACTCTGACAACTTGACTGCTGAAAGTGTAGCCTTGGCCCAGTTCAACCTGTTGAATAAGGTGGAGGAGGTCATCCTGGCCTCCCGCAAGACTTCCACCCATCGGGCTGATGCCTTCAAGTGGCAGAGATTCTCCAGGAACGAGCAGGAAGTCAATCCTCACATATGGGTGACAGCACTGATGGAGCCCTCGTGGAAGCATTCGCCCAGCTTTCAAAGAAAGCCTTTGGGAAATGCCACCACGCATGTGTGATCCCCTTCCTGTCCAAGGGTGCCATCTTGCTCAGTTTCCTTTTTTCCGCAGAGCCCTTCAGACATCCGCAGAGCCCTTCAGATATTTGTCTGGCTTGTCCCCGGAAAAAGTAGATTTTTTTCTCTCCAAGTTTCATACTCACCTCCGGTATTGCACCAGTACTCTTCCCGCCTGCTGATTTCATTGCCTCAGCGTCGAGGTTGGTCTCCTTTTGTAGTTTTTCATTCTATCTCCAGGAACAAGCAGGAATGTAGTCTTCACATATGGGTATCGTCGGTACCGATGGAGCTTGCGCGGGAACGCTCCCCAGCGTCCAATTAGAAAGCTTTTGGGTGCATCCCACAGCTCCTGCGTGCTGCCTTCCCGCCTTTCCCAACTGCCTCTCTCCAGTTCTTCGTTTTTCGCGGAGCCAGCAGGTCGTCGTTCCTGTCACCGCAGAAAAGTTTTCCTATTCTCCTTTTTTTGTGGTCGAGTCTGCCTTCCTCGACGCTATACCGGTACCGCCGGTTCTTTCTTTCTTTCTTTTTTTAAAAAAAATCTATATATAGTTCTTTTTTTCCAAACTTTTCTCAGGTGCACGTGCCATTTTGGGCCTTAGGCCCAAAATTTCCTTTATTATGGAAAAACCCGCTTCGGGTTTCAAGAAGTGCACCAAGTGTGGCGGTACCATCTCCGTCACCGACACCCATGAGTGGTGTCTTAAATGTTTAGGTCCTGACCACTCCATTTCAGAGTGTATGTCCTGTGCCATGATGTCCAAGAGGGGTCGACAAAACTGAACTGCTAAGCTCAGCACCCTTTTTCCCCTCCAATGCAGCCTCTGTGGCATCAACGTCTTCCAGGGCTTCGTCTTCCTCCCATGGATCTCAGGTAACTAAACATAAGTCTGGCCGGTCCTCAAAGGGTAGATCTCCTTCCAAACATCGAGATGCCTCTGGCGTTGCCCTTGAGGGTTCTGTACCGGCAAAATTGCCCCAGCGGGAGGCTTCAGCTTCCTAAGCATTATCGGGGCTCCAGGATGTTCTCGAGGCCTCGACCTCGGCAGAACTACTGGTGCCATGCTCTGGGGTACTGGCTGCTTTCTCCAGTACCGATACCCAGGCATCGGCAGCGTCGATAGGCCAGAGATTCCTGGCTATTGAACGCAGTCTAGAGGCTCTCCTTGCGGCATCGACACCCTCGGAACCGCGTCAGACAGTTCAACCGGTACCGGCATCGACTCCAGCATCGGTACCCACAGCATCGACATCGGTGTCTGCTTTGCCGGCACCCAGTCATGCTATGTCTTCCGGTACCCATACACCGGTACCGACTTCAGTCGGTACGGGTACCATGCTCTACAAGAGCATCCGGATAGAAGGTATTTTGAATCCTCGGAAGAATCTGAGGATTCTGACAACTCCGTCGGTACCGGAGTACTTCTCCTGGAGGAGCCTTCCTCTCCTAAACGTAGGATGTCTCCTCCAGAAGATATCTCCTTTCAGGACTTTATCAGGGAGGTGGCTTGAGGTCTTTCCATTACTGTGGCCCATGAAACAGAGCCCAGGGCAAAGGAGTTGGAGATCCTACAATATCCCAAGGCTCCTAAGGAGGCAGCTACTTTGCCTATCCATGAGATCTTACATGATCTCATGTTAAGAATGTGGGAAACACCTCTTACCACCTCTCCTCACTCTCATAGACTGGATACCATGTATCGAGTCCCTCCTTGTCCTGGCTTCCAGAAGACTCAGCTTCCTCACCACTCTATTGTAGTGGAATCAGCTATGAGAAGGATCAGGCGTGCAGAGAGGCATGCCTCTAATCCTCCAGGACGTGAGTGTAGAACTTTGGATGCCTTTGAACGTCGTACTTTCCGGGCTTCCATGCTTTCTGCCAGGATCAGTTCCTATATTTTATATATGGGAATGTTCCTTAAGGAAGTCACAGGAGATTTAGTGGGAGGAGTGGCCTAGTGGTTAGGACAAGGTACTTCAGGCCGGAGGGCCGGGGGTTCAAGTCCCACCTGGGGACAGCAATCTCAGGCCGGAGGAACTGGGATTTCTAGTCCTATAGGTACTCCTTGTGGTCTTGGGCAAGCCACTTAACCCTCCATTGCCCATGTTCCCTGTAAGTATTAGCGTATGTGTGTCATATCCCCTCATGTTAAATGTATCTCCCAATTGACCGCTTTGACCCGGTGAAAAGCGGGATATAAATACAGCTAAATAAATACAGCTAAATAAATTTAGAGGTTTTGAGCCATCTTCTTCCTGTTGATAAGAGGCAGGATTTTCTCACACTGGTTAAACATGCCCAGGATGTTTCTAAGTTTGTCAATTGTGCAGCTTTTGACTGTTTTGAGTGCATAAGCAGAACCTCTGCCATTGCCATAGGTGCACGTAGAATTGCCTGGCTCCAGGCATCCGATTTGGAGCTCTGGGTGCAGGACAAACTGGGCAATATCCCTTGTACAGGTGAGAATCTATTCGGCAAGAGAAAGCCAATGAATTGGATGCTGACAACTCCATTTTGGATAGATTATCCAAAGCCACAGCTGATTCTGCAAGGAAGAAATCTTTCAAGAAACCATTCTTCTCCAAAAAGAAGAGGTTTTATCTCTCTTATTCCTAGCAGGGATGTTCTGTAGGTCAACCTGTCTGAAAGAGTCAGCAACCACCTAAACAAAGGAAAGCAAACACTGCTAAGCCTCAACCATCTCAGCAGTCTCAGCCTCCACAAGGCCTTTGACTTCCATCTAGAGAACCTAGCCTTCCTGGCTCTCAATGGACCAGAGCCTTCCACCATTCCAGGAAGGTTGTGTCACTTTGCCCCCAGATGGGGGCAGACAACAGCAGAACATTGGACTCTCTCCATTATAAAAGAGGGGTACAAGCTTCACTTTCTTTGCATGCCCCCTCGCACAATGGTAAGACAGTTCAATTCTCAGACCTCTCTCATCAACCTGTTAGATCAAGAGGTCACTAAGCTTCTTGCCCAAGGGGCAATAGAAGAGGTACCCATTCCTCAACAGGGTACAGGGTTTTACTCCCCCTATTTCCTTATCCCAAAGAAAACAGGGGGACACAGACCTATTTTGGACCTCAGAGAATTGAACAAATTCCTGTTCAAAGAGAAATTCAAGATGATTTCTCTGGGAACTCTGCTGCCATACCTTCAGAGTCAGGATTGGCTTTGTTCTCTAGATCTCAAGGATGCGTACACTCATGTTCTCATCCATCCAACTCACAGAAAGTTCCTTTGCTTCCTTTTTCAAGGAAAGCACTACCAATACAGGGTGCTTCCTTTTGGCCTGGCCTCAGCACCAAGGGTGTTTACGAAATGCATGGCTGTGATAGCAGCATTTCTCTACACTCTAGGAATATTCGTCTTCCCCTACTTAGACGACTGGCTCATTCAAGCCCCATCAGAGTCAGAGGCCAGGATTTCTCTATCTTGCACAATGCGTATCCTTCAGTATTTGGGTCTGGTCATAAACATCCCAAAATCCAGCCTAACTCCCACTCAGTCTCTCGAGTTCACAGGAGCTTTGCTGGATACCAGGAAAGCAAGGGCCTATCTCCCCCAGACCCATTGCCTTCGCATGGTGCAGTTAGCTTCTCAAGCAGTGCTAAAGCCTCATCTCACAGCTCAAGAAATGTTACAACTACTAGGCCACATGGCATCTACCGTGCATGTGGTTCCTTATGCTCGCCTCCACATAAGAGCAGCCCAGTGGACTTTATCCACTCAATGGACCCAGGCATCAGGGTGCCTGTCAGACAAAATAGCAAACACAAATTGCCTTATTTTGTCCCTCCAATGGTGGCAGTCCACTCAAAACCTGTTGGTGGGGTCCCCTTTTCAACAACCTTTACCTCAGGCAACTCTCACAACAGATGCTTCACCAGTGGGTTGGGGAGCTCATCTGCAAGACCTCTCCACCCAAGGCACTTGGACTCCACAGGAGACTCATCTACACATCAATCTCTTAGAGCTCAGAGCAATCTTCCTTGCTCTTTGAGTGTTCCACACCCTGCTCAGCTACAAGACAGTCATCATTCATACGGACAATCAAGTAGCCATGTTTTACGTGAACAAGCAGGGAGGAACAGGCTCTCTGTCGCTTTGCAACGAAGCATTGCGACTATGGACCCGCGCCGGAGAGCATCAGATTCATCTCCTGGCAGTGTATCTTCAAGGCATACAAAACTCTTGGGCAGACAGACTCAGTCGAGTTCTGCTTCCACACGAATGGTCTCTACATGCAGACCAGGTGGCCAAGATTTTTCAAATTTGGGGAACCCCGGACATAGCCCTGTTTGCAAGTCTGTTGAATGCCAAACTTCCCCGCTTCTGTTCCAGAATTCCGGCTCATGGCTCTCAGGCCAGGGATGCTTTCCTCCTTCATTGGGGTCAAGACTTCCTGTATGCCTTTCCACCCATTCCCCTAATCCCCAAAACCCTGTTCAAGCTTCAGAGAGACAGAGGCCATATGATTCTTATAGTTCCACATTGGCCATGGCAAATGTGGTACCCTCTGCTTCTACATCTCTCTCAAGCTCCCTCTCTGGAGTTAGGGTCTGCTCCAGATCTCCTGTCTCAAGAGGATGGAATGTTATGGCATCCCAATCCCCAGTCTCTGCATCTCAGGGCTTGGTTGCCGAAGGCCTAGATCTTCATGATCTTAATCTTTCTCAGCAAGTAAAGGATTTCCTTTATGCTTCCAGAAAACCTTCCACAAGATGCTCTTATGCTTTTAAGTGGAAAAGGTTTACCATATGGTGCTCGCAGAAGGGTCTTAGCCTCCTTGCGATACCTCTGGAATCATTACTGGAGTATCTTCTTCATTTATCCAATGCAGGACTTAAGACAAACCCAGTAAGAGTCCATTTGAGTGCTATTGCAGCTTCTTTCAAGCCTCTAAATGGACAACCTATTTCCTCCCATCCTCTTATAGCAAGATTTATGAGAGGCCTTCTAACTAAGCCTCCCATTAGGCCACCACCGGTAGCATGGGACTTAAACCTGGTTCTTGGTCAGCTCATGAAGCCACCTTTCGAACCCTTAGCTACTACCTCATTGAAGTTCATTTCTTGGAAGGTTATCTTTCTCATTGCAATCACATCAGCACGCCGCATCAGTGAGTTGCAGGCACTAGTAGTTGATCCACCTTATACAAGGTTCTATCATGACAAGGTAGTCCTTAGGACTCATCCACACTTTATGCCAAAGGTGGTCTCGCCTTTTCATCTAAACCAAGCGGTCTACCTGCCTGTGTTTTTTCCAAGGCCTCATGCATCAAATGCAGAAAGGAATCTTCATACTTAGGACTGTAAAAGAGCTTTAGCTTTTTACTTACAAAGAACACAGCAACATAGAAAGTCCTCTCAACTCTTTGTTGCTTTTGATCCTTCTCATCTGGGACTTCCAGTCTCCAAGAGAACACTGTCCAACTGGATTGCTCAGTGTATTTCGTTTGCCTATCAGAGTAAGAATCTTCCTCTGGAGGGCCATGTCACAGCTCACAATGTGAGAGCCATGGCAGCTTCAATGGCTCATCTGCACTCTGTGTCTATCGACGACATCTGTCGAGCAGCCACTTGGGCCTTGGTTCATACCTTCACAACCCATTACTGCTTGGACAAGGATTCCCGGCGGGATGCCTTGTTTGGTCAGGCTGTTCTCCAACATCTGTTCCATACCTAATCAACTCCTACCCACCATCCCTGGTTGGATGCCACAGATCCATGGGGGGAAGTGGAGCCCTTTCACAGGGACACACAACTTCTGGGGTCTCTCCCTGGCATCTAAAGCTAGGGAGTCCCCATATGTAAAGACTACATTCCTGCTTGTTCCTGGAGATAGCATAGTTACTCACCTATAACAGGTGATCTCCGGGAATAGCAGGAATTTAGTCTTCACAACCCACCCACCTCCCCTAGGAGTTGTATCTCTCTATCTCTCTCTTTCTCTTTCCCTCTCTCTCTCTCGTTGTCTCAGCTTTAAACTCAACTGGAGAGAGGCAGTTGGGGAAGGCATCACGCAGGCGCTGTGGGATGCTCCCAAAAGCTTCCTAATTGGACACTGGGGAGCGTTCCCGTGCAGGCTCCGTCGGTACCGACGATACCCATATGTGAAGACTAAATTCCTGCTGTTCCTGGAGATCACATGTTACAGGTGAGTAACTATGCTTTCTTTTCCAGGCGTCTTCGCACCTTTTTTCCCCACTGGCAGCCCAGAGAGTCTTCGACTGTGCAGGGGTACTTTTTTCTCCCATTGCTACCAGTGGCTTTAAGAAGTATGATCGGTGCTCTAAAAATGTCTTTGAACGACACACACGACTGCTGTCTCTGCTGCCTTGAGCCAGACCACAACCTGGCTGCCTGTGATCTCTGCAAGATGATGTCCAGTAAGGCCCTAAAGAGCTGCCAGCAGCAGCAGCATGATAAGTTTTTCACCTAGTGCCTCTGAAGGCCAGGGCCTCATCTGAGGCCCCGAAAGCTCAGGCAGAACCTTCCAAGCCCCGAGCCTCACCTTGGGTCCTCAGAAAGGAGATCTTTCTCGAGGGAACACAGGAAGAAGTAGAAACCCTCGAAGGTGGTGCCCTTGGATGGTTTCGACCAGCTGGGTGCTGCTCGGTCCCGCAGTCCAAGGCGTTCGTCCAAGGCATCAGAGAAGGAGCAGCCTGCGAAGGTCCCCCAGAAAGATCCGACCGTGGACTGGCCTCGGTCCCCAGATACTATCCTCATCGAGGATTCCCCTTTGGGCGAGCCGGCATCAGGCCCAAGTCCCTCGGTGCTCGCACCGAAGGCTGTGGAGCCTTCTGGTCTGGAGTCCAGAATGGCAGCCCTGGAGCAGTTTGTCTGCCTTCATGGACCAGCAGCGGGCGCTGTTGTCCCGCACAACCGGTTCATCATCCCAACCACCGGGCCCTTGATGTCCAAGATGTCCCCAGAGGCAGAGCCGATCTTCAAGGTCCATCGGCCTCGAGTCGATCCTCAGCCGAGATCACAATCTGAGTCCCGCCTGACAGGACCATGGTCATAAGAACATAAGACATGCCATACTGGGTCAGACCGAGGTCCATCAAGCCCAGTATCCTGTTTCCAGCAGTGGCCAATTTAGGTCATACATACCTAGCAATATCCCCAAAAGACACAGGTTCCACAATGCTTGTACTGGGTCAAGCATTGATATCCTGGGTCCCTTTTTAATGGTGGTTTATGGACCTTTCCTCCAGGAACTTGTCCAAACCTTTTTTAAACCCAGCTATACTAACAGCCCTTACTACATCCTCCGGTAACAGATTCCAGAGTTTGATTACACGTTGAGTGAAAAAATATTTTCTCTTATTTGTCTTAAATAGTTTACCCTGTAGCTTCATTACATGTCCCCTAGTCTTTCTATACTCTGATAGCGTAAACAATTGATCCACGTTTATCCGTTCCACTCCATTCATTAATTTATAGACTTCTATCATATCTCCCCTCAGCCGTCTCTTCTCCAGGCTAAAGAGCCCTAACCTTCTTAGCCTCTCTTCATAGGAGTAGCCTTCCATCCCCTTCACCAATTTGGTGGCTCTTCTCTGTACTTTTTCTAATAACGCTATGTCCTTTTTAAGATACGGTGACCAGAATTGCACACAATATTCAAGGTGCGGTCGTACCATGGAGCGATACAGAGGCATTATGTTTGCCAGGCACCGGCTGCAAGGCTTCAGGGGCCCTCTAAGCACATGGAGCAGCCCTCTTATGAGTCTTCGACGGACTACTCCAAGTTAGAGATGGAGGACGAGGAGTCCCCCGATACTCTTTGCCACTGTGACGTCCCATCTGACTCTCCTGTCTCGGAGCCTCTACGGCATTCCCTGCCCTAGGACATGGCTTCCTTGATTTTGTCAAGGACATGTCTAAGGCCCTGGTGTTCTTGACTGAGTTGGAGGAGGACCCTTGGGCAGATGAGTTGGAAATCCTCCAGTACGAGGCCCCTCTGCGGGAATCGCTAACAGTGCCTATTCCTCCCATCCTGGAACAGCTGATGCTCCAAATGTGAGAGTCCTGGCTTCGGTGCCAGTGGTGAGCAAACAGCTCGACTCGATGTATCGAGTCCGCTGGAGCCCGGGTTTTCAAAAGTCACAGCTCTCACATAACTCCATGGTGGTGGAGTCGGCCATGCATCGGCTGAAAAGCCAGAAGACTCACTCTTCTGTGCCCCCCCCCCCAGCAGGGAGGCTCGCACCCTGGATGCCCTCGGCAGAAAGTGCTACCAGGGCTCAATGCTCATTGGCCGCATCCAGGCCTGCCAGCTGTACATGGGCATGTACCTGAGAGACCTGGCTAAGGAACTCGCTGGGTTCTCAGCTGGTCTCTCCGAGGAACCCTTGCAACAGTTCAAAAACCTGGCTAAAGCTTTCCGTGAATGCTCTATATTCATGTCTTGAGCAGCCTATGACAGGTTTGAGTCGGCGGCCCAAGTAGCGGCGGCTGGCATCGGTGCACGTTGCCAAGCTTGCCTACAGTCGTCCAACCTCGAGCAGCGGATTTGGGACAAATTGGTCGATGTTCCCTGCCAAGGAGAGAACCTCTTTGGCAAACACATGACTGACAAGGCTTCCAAGTGAAGATCGAGTTCATGATGAGGACCTGGCTCTCCAAAAAGACCACTGCCCCTCTCCGATGGAAGGGCTTGGGTAAAATTCTTTCTACCCAAGGAAGGGAGCTACTTACAGAAACTATCTACCTTTTCAGGCCTCCCCAGCTCCCCAAAAGGGTCAGCAGGCCAAGGGACATGGGCATGGCCCATGTAAGCAGAAGGCTCCAAAACTCCAGGCACCAGCTCCTGCCTAGCCAGGGGGTAGTTTTTGACTCCTTGAGCATAGCCTATCTACCCTAAGGAGATAAGCAGCTCACAGGGGTCATCTGGCCCTCTCTGTCCAGAGGTGGGTGACCATCACCATCGATTCCTGGGCACTAAGGATAGTCAAGGAGAGTTACCTCCTCCACCTGACTCAGACACCTCCCCTTTATTTCCTGGGAGAGCCCCTCAAGTCTCGGACTTTCTACTGAAGGAGTTGGCAGGTCTTCTCAAGGACAAAGCAGTGGAGCCGGTGCCCTACCATCTCAAGAGCAAGGGGTTCTACTCCAGGTACTTCCTCATGCCAAAAAGGACAGGGGGCCTAAGGCCCAACCTCGACCTGCGCAACCTCAACAAATTCCTGGTGAAGGAGAAGTTCAAGATGCTCTCACTTGGAACATTGCTGCCTTACCTCCAGCAGGGAGACTGACTATGCTCCTTAGACCTCAAGGATGCTTATACCCACATCCCCATCCACCTCAACCACAGGCAGTACCTACGGTTCATAGTGGGTGGGGGGGGGGGGGTAGGCATTTTCAGTACAGAGTGTGACCTAGCCTCGGTCCCAAGAGTTTTCACAAAATGCCTGGCAGTCGTGGACGCCTTCCTCCGATTCCGGGGGGGGGGGGTCTTTATATTTCCCTACCTGGATGACTGGCTCATAAAGGGAGGCTTGGCTTCAGAGGTACAGCAGGCCACCGCATGCACCATCCAGGTTCTGCAGCACTTGGGGTTTGTCATAAACTACCCCAACCCAACACAGTGTCTGGAGTTCATTGGGGCAAAGATAAGACACTCTCTAGTCGAAGGCTTTCTTGCCCAGGGACCAAGTCAATCATTTCAGGACTCTGGCTCGAGACATACAGTACCATCCCTCAGTGCCAACTCGGCTTCTCCTGCACCTTCTTGGGTACATGTCTCTGGGACCATTCGTCTCCGGCCACAGGCCGCCTCCAAGACAGAGTTTCTGTGACCCGCCAACTGGTGGATTCTCTGGTCTGGTGGCAGTCTCCACAGCATCTTGAGGCAGGCATGCCTTTTCAGGCCCCAAGCCCCTCAAGAGTCCTCACCATGGATTTATTTATTTATTTAGACAGTTTTGTATACCGCCTTATCCTTCAATCAAAGCGGTCACAACACAATTGGGGGATACATTTAACATGCGGGGATATGAGACACATACACTAATACTTACAGGGAACATGGGCAATGGAGGGTTAAGTGGCTTGCCCAAGACCACAAGGAGCATCTGTGGGACTAGAAACCCCAGTCCTTCCGGCCCAAGGTTGCTGTCCTCTAGTGGGATTTGAACCCCCGACCTTCCGGCCTGAAGTACCGTGCCCCAACCACTAGGATACTCCCTGCTAGGCTAAGAAGCCCACTGCGGAGATCTCTGCACTCAGGGCAACTGGTCACTAGATGAGAACACCCAGCAGATCAACCTCCTGGATGGTGCCATACACGTACCCTGAGGGTTTTCTGTCACCATCTGCGTCACCAGCCAGACAACCAGGTGGTGATGTTCTACGTGAACAAACAGGGGGGCACGGGGTCTCGTACCCTTTGTCAGGAGGCATTGGTTCTCAGCACATATGCAGTCCAACAGGGTATCCTCCTGCAGGCAGTGTACCTGCCAGGCCAGGACAGTTCTGCAGCTGCTACATCGCTCTGCTGCTGTTACCTACCTGCTGCTTGCTATTGTATGTTGTCTACCACCTATGTTTCTTCTCTTCAGGTCTCCCGTTGCTCTCTTGCCACTCAGCTTGAGATATCCTGCCTCCCGAATGTGACGTCCACGTCAGACTCCAGGTATCTCCCACCATTTAAGGATCCCAGGGGTGGCGTTCCACGCCACGGCGATGCGCACCGAAGGAGCACGCACAAGGAGCAGGCCTGCCCATTGTATCTCACGTCCTTGGTCTCATTTCCTTTCTATCGCATTCTTTGCAACACTGCTCCTTTCTCACAGCCCTTCATCTCTCTTGTCCGTGTCTCCCACAGCTGACACAGGTCTTTCAGTTCTGCTCAGTATGACCGCTTTCTCCAGGACCAAGCAGGAAGTCAGTCCTCACATGTGGGTGACATCGACGTCGATGGAGCCCTTGCGGAGCATTTTCCCAGCTTTCTATGAAAGCCTTTGGGAATACTGCATGCATGCGCGGTCCCCTTCCCGCCTAAAGGTGCCATCTTGCTCAGTCTCTCTTTTTCCATGGAGCCCGTAGGAGGTTTGTCCTAGTTCACCCAGAAAACAGTTCGATTTTTTCTTCGGATCCCTGCTATTTCTTCGGTTTTTTCTCCGGTTCGACACCGGTTCCCCTTCTTGCCGGGTTCGGTACACCGGTATCGAGCCCGATCTTATTTTTCGGTTTTTGCCCTTTGTGGCTGGTGTTCGCGCCCTTTTTTTCTTACCCAACGCCAATTACAAGATCACATAGATACTAATGCATCCCTGCCAGCATGGATTTCGCGAAGCACATGGTGTTGAAACATTACTCACAACCTTATTCAACACCATAACCTTAGGTCTCGATAACATCAGACAAGGCTTTGCACTGATCTTCATGGACATTGCTGCCGCATTCGACACCGTAGACCACGAAGTTCTCCTGCTACGCCTCAGAGAGAAGGGAGTTCAAGCTTCAGCTTTGTCATGGTGCGCTTCATACCTCACTGATCGCTGGCAACATGTCCGTTCTGGCCTCTCCAACTCCGATTCCTTCCCCCAAACTAAAGGTGTTCCACAGGGCTCATCTCTATCCGCCTTGCTATTCAATGTCTATATGCAACCCATTTGTGATCTCATCCAATCATTTAATATCAACTGCCTGGTCTATGCTGACGACGTCTTGATGTACATGCCAATTTCGACAGAACATCTTGAACTATCCCCACTTATCAGGTGCTTTGACGCTGTCACAGACTGGCTAAATGCACAAATGCTTAAGTTAAATTTCAAAAAGACAGAAGCCCTCTTCGTAACCAGGAATCCGGCTTTTACTCCACCCCTGTCTATCAAGGTTCGCGACGCAGAGATCATATGCAAGACTACAGTAAGATACCTAGGTGTAACGCAACTTAATATGAAGGCTCATATCAAAAACATAACAAAGTCGGTGTACCATAAAATCCGGACCCTCCGCAATTTGCGTCAACTGTTAGAACCTGATGACTTCCGAACTGTCTTTCAGGCCCTAATAATGCCTCACTTTGACTATGCCAATGCGATCTTGTATGGTCTACCTAAGTGCACGACTAACCCCTTACAACTTGCAATGAATTCAGCTGCAAGAATCCTTCATGGAGCCTCAAGAAGTTCTCATATTACCCCAATACTAAAACAATTGCACTGGCTACCCATACAAGCCAGGATCTCATTCAAGATCCTAATTATGACCCATAAAGCCATCAATAAATACCCTGCTACTGCCATTACTGATCTAATTTCAATCACACCTCCCAATCGAGCAAGGAGATCGAATGCCGCAAATACTCTCATATTACCTAAGGCAAGCACGAAGTGTTCTCAATTCACTAGATCCAGAGCCTTCTCCTTCTTTGCTCCATCCTGCTGGAACGCACTACCAGCAACTATCAGAACCATCAGTGAACTCTCCCAATTTAGGAAGGCACTGAAACGGCACCTCTTTCTTCATCACTACGATGATGCAGTCTTCTCCCCACACTCACCCACTCTCACATCTCAATGCAGCACCTCAAACTCATGCACGTCACATTCCCAGACTGATCACTCGCAATCACACCTTCCCCTCCAACCACCATGAGAAACTTATGCAGTGCCGCATAACTCATTATATTGTTGCATAAAGTAGACTGTATTTATTCATCGTGTCTCCTTGTTAAGGGACTGGTTATTTATACCCTATTTTACCTGTTATACCTGCTTAATGCATACCCAAGTTTAATTTTCCTGTTTAATGTATACCCAAGTTGTTATACCTGTTTCACTGTAAGCACAAATCACGAAATTGAGATGTGCAACTCTTATGTTCATTGTAAACCGCACTGATGTCTAATAGCGCGGTATAAAAGAGACTGCAAATAAATAAATAAATAAAGGCGGTGGAACCTGTGCCTCCCCACCTACAAGGTCACGATTTCTACTCCAGGTACTTCCTAGTACCAAAGAGAACAGGGGACCTCAGGCCTATTCTCAACCTCAGAAATCTCAACAAGTTCTTAGAGAAGGAGAAGTTCAAGATGCTTACTCTTGGAACACTTCTGCCCTACCTCCAGCAGGGAGATTGGCTATGCTCTTTAGATCTAAAGGATGCGTACACTCACATCCTCATTCATCCAGACCACAGAAAGTACCTCAGGTTCATAGTGGGAGGAAATCATTATCAGTACAGAGTGCTGCCATTTGGCCTCACCCCCACCCCCAGGGTCTTTACCAAATGCCTGGCAGTGGTAGCAGCCTACTTAAGGAATCAGGGTATCTTTGTCTTCCCCTATCTGGATAACTGGCTCATCAGGGGTCAGACGTGCCAGGAGGCCAGGCATGCCACCCTCCGAACGATTTCCCTGCTCCAACACCTGGGGTTTGTCATAAACTTCGCAAAGTCCACTTTGATCCCCTCCCAAAACTTGGAGTTCATTGGAGCAAGGCTAGATTCTCTGCAGGCAAAAGCTTTCTTGCCAGAGGACAGAGCCCAGAGACTGAACTCCTTGGCAAACCAGTTTCTCAGCAGGTCACTGGTCTCCGCCAGGCTCTGCCTGAGGCTTCTTGGCCACATGACTTCGACAGTGCATGTAACTCCCCATGCCAGGCTTCATATAAGGCCTGCGCAATGGTGCCTCAGAACTCAGTGGTCGCAGGCCACAGGGAGCCTCAGGGACAGAGTAAGGGTGTCCAGACCATTCCTGCATTCCCTACGTTGGTGGCTGCATCCCCCCAACTTACTGAAAGGGATGCCTTTTCAGCCACCTGGGTTCACAGTGGTATTGACCACCGATGCCTCTCTGCAGGGCTGGGGAGCACACTGTCTGGGCAAGTGCACCCAGGGCCTGTGGTCTCCCTGGGAGGCCCAGCAGCAAATCAATCTACTGGAACTGCGGGCTATTCGCTTAGCCCTCAAGACTTTCTCTGAAACCCTGGCCCACCAGTCTGTCTTAGTACAAACAGACAATCAGGCAGACATGTTTTATGTGAACAAACAGGGCAGCACTGGGTCCAGGCTCCTTTGTCAGGAGGCGCAGGACCTTTGCTTGTTTGCGCTCAGGCGCAACATGTTGCTCAGGGCGGTTTATCTTCCTGGCCAGGAAAATTAGCTGGCAGACAGGTTGAGCAGGATTCTGCAGCCCCACAAATGGCAACTCCATCCCTTGGTGGTTCAGCAGATTTTCCTGAGATGGGGACTTCCATCCATAGATCTATTTGCCAGTCCCTTGAACAGACAGCTGCCAAGGTTCTGCTCCAGGCAGCCACATCCTCTGAGGATAGCGGCGGATGCTTTTCTAATTTCCTGGTCCCAGGGCCTCCTGTATGCATTTCCTCCCACGCCTTTGGTGGCCCGGACCCTGTTCAAGATTCTCCAGGACAAGGCCTCGGTCCTTCTGGTAGCCCCCAGGTGACCGATGCAACCTTGGTTCCCACTTCTGCTTCAACTAGCAGTGGACACTCCACTACCTCTGGGGCTGCAGCCCGACCTTCTCTCTCAGGACCAAGGGTCTCTTCTGCACCCCAATCTCAAATCTCTCAATTTGATGGCCTGGAAGCTGCAAGGGTAGTTTTGGCTCCTTGGGGCCTACCTCAGGTTGAAGAGGTCGTCCTGGCCTCTAGGAAGCAGTCCACTAGAAAAACCTATGCCCTGAAATGGAAAAGGTTTTCTGTGTGGTGTCAGCTGCGTACAGAGAATCCTTTCTCCTGTGCTGTACCAGTAGTACTTCAGTACCTGCTGCACTTGTCCAATCAGGGCCTTAAGTCCAATTCTGTTCGGGTCCACCTCTCAGCTCCAGCAGCTCACCACTCTGGTGGAAGGACACTCTCTGTCGGTTCACCCTTTGGTGTCCCGGTTCCTCAGGGGTTTGCTCTTGCTCAAGCCTCCTGTCCGTCCTCCAGCCCCTGAGTGGAAGTTGAATGTGGTCTTGCAAAAACTGACTTGCCCACCTTTTGAGCCGATGGCTACCTGTCCTCTCCGCTTCCTTTCCTGGAAGCCTTAACCTCGGCCAGACAGGTGAGTGAGCTTCAGGCCCTGGTCTGTGACAGGCCTTACACCCGATTCTATAGGAACAGGGTAGTCCTTAGGACTCATCCAAAGTTCCTCCCAAAAGTTGTCTCCTCTTTCCACCTCAACCAGGAGGTGGTTCTTCCAACATTCTTCCCTAGGCCTCATGCAAGCCAGGCTGAAGCGGTCTTGCATACCCTGGACTGTAGGAGGGCCTTATCCTTCTACCTTGACCGTACGCAGGGACATAGAAGGGCTACTCAGCTCTTCATCTCTTTTGACCCTAATAATTTGGGGTTAGCTGTGTCCAAGCGTACCTTGTCCATATGGGTGGCTGACTGTATCGCCTGGGCTTACAGGGCGGCTGACCTTCTCTTGCAGGGTCAGGTCACGGCCCACCGTGTCAGGGCAATGGCTGCCTCAGTAGCTCATCTCCCCTCTGTACCGTTGGCAGACATCTGCAGGGCTGCAACTTGGTCCTCAAGCCAGACTTTTGCGGCCCATTACTGCCTGGAGAGGGAGTCCCATAGGGACAGTGCTTTTGGCCAGGCAGTACTCCGGAATCTCTTTGAGGTTTAGGCAACTCCTGCCCTCCAGCCCTCCTTTGGGCTACCGGTGGAGGTTCTTTCAGTGGAAAGCCTTTCTTTGATGCTGGGACTAGAGGGAGTTCTCTTGTTCAGCCTGGGTTCCTTGGTAGCCCAGAGCTAGGGAGTCACCCATATGTGAGGACTGACTTCCTGCTTGGTCCTGGAGAAAGAGTAGTTACTCACCTGTAGCAGGTGTTCTCCAGGAGCAGCAAGAATCAGTCCTCACAACCCTCCCTCCTCCCCTTGGAGTTGCAGTTGTACATAGTTTATTTTACATTTTGGTGTGCTGTTTTTTAACTATGTCATTTGACTGAGCAAGATGGCACCTTTAGGCGGGAAGGGGACCGCGCATGCGTGCAGTATTCCCAAAGGCTTTCATAGAAAGCTGGGGAAATGCTCCGCAAGGGCTCCATCGACGTCGATGTCACCCATATATGAGGACTGATTCCTGCTGCTCCTGGAGAACACCTGTTACAGGTGAGTAACTACTCTATCCCTGTTTTTTGGGGTCACCGCCCATCTCTCCGTGTCCCGACACAATCAGGTTTCAGTACACGCAACCCGCACAACCTTCTCCCCTGTCATTAATACCAGTCTTTCTCAACCCTTCCCACTATACCGCCCTCGGCCGCTGCAATAGTAACTCTTTCATTCGCCTTCCTAAACTGTCGGTCCCTTCGCGTAAAGACTCATCTAGTTCACAACTTTCTGACTCAGCACTCCTTAGATGCACTGTTTATTACAGAATCTTGGCTCCATGAGGGGAAAGATGCCCTCCTCCACCAATGCCTTCCTCCAGGCTACTCTGCTTTCCACACACCCCGTCTTCGTCGATCTGGCGGTGGTGTGGCACTGATCTACAGATCCTCCTTCTCTTTTTCACTCGTCTCGCCCCCCCCCCCTGCCTATCCTGAATCTCTCCTAGTTCGCTCAGACTCTCCCACCCCAATTTATTTTCTTCTCCTTTATGCCCCCCCCCCCTCATTGCGCTCAGACCTCTGGGACTCCCTCCTACTTTCTGTATCTGACTCCGTTCTTCTATCCCGACACTTGGTTATCCTGGGTGACTTCAACGCGCACCTTCCCACCCAAGGGTGCCATCTTACCTCAGTCTTCTTTTTTCTGCAGAACCATCAGACATTTTCATCTGTACCTCAGAAAAGTTTGTGTTTTTTTTCTATTTTTTTTCTTTATTCTTTCTATCTGGTCGCCTTCTTGGTTCCTGGAACTACTGTCACCTTGGTGTCATGCTTTTTCGTATACTTTTTCTTTTTTTCTTGTCTTCGGTGTACGGGTTTTTTCTCGTGCCCTCCCTAATCACGACCTTGGAGTTTGATCTTGCCGGTACTGTTTTCTATGCTATGTCCCCAGTTAGTGGATTTAAGCAGTTTGACCATTGTGGGCACACCATATCCTGCATGGATCCCCACAATTGCTGCCTGCGGTGCCTCAAAGCTGATTACAATGCCTCTGCCTGTTCAATCTGTCTTCAGATGATGAGCAAGGGTCGCAGCAATTGTGACAGGCAGCGGGAGATGCTGTTTGGCCACAAGACTTCCTCTTCAGCCCCAGCTTCGAGTGCAGAATTGACACCTTCGGGGGCTGCTGCAGAAGCTTTGGACTCCCCTGGCGGCCATGCCCTATCAGAGCCCTGAGGTTGCAAGGCATCAGGGCAGGGATCATCCGCAGAGCGTCATCCCTGGAAGGATTGGACCTCACCCATAGCAGCGTCAAAGGACAATGCCAGAACTGGAGTTAAGTCTCTTGGTCACCGGCATCAAAGTCCTTGGCGCGATGGCTGGGAGCAGCCTTCAAAGCTGCCATGGTGGGAGGAATCTCCAGTTGCATCGAGGGATCTACATCGATCCACCGAGGCCATCTTCATTGAGGAAACCCCCCTCGACGGAGCCAGCATTGGGACCAATACCCTTTGTGTCTGTGCCAGTGGCTACGGAGTCTTCTGGCCTTGAGGTCAGGATGGCAGCCTTGGAATGCAGCCTCGCTGCCACCTTGGCCCAGCAGTGAGGCCCGATGCCTGGTTCCTCCAGGTCCTCGGACCTGGTGACTGGTCCATCCACTGTGAGGGTGTTGCCTGAGGAGATCCTGCCAGTGCTGAAGTGGTATCGGCATTCCTGGCAATGCTCCTGGTTCTCCAGCAACAAGCAGGAAGTCAGTCCTCACATATGAGTGACGTCGGCACTGACAGAGCCCACGCAGAGCATTTCCCCAGCTTTTGCAGAAAGCCTTTGGGAATGCTACCACGCATGTGTGATCCCCTTCCTGCCTAAAGGTGCCATCTTGCTCATTCTCCTTTTTTCCACGGAGCCCAATGGACGTATGTCCTGTTTCCCTGGAAAAATCCTTTAAAAATTATCCTTAGAAGATGTTTTCTTTCCAGTTTGTGTTCCAGTTCCTCTTCCCGCCTCGAGCTGGTGCGGTCCCAGATGCCACCCTCAGCTCTTCCCTTCTTTTTTGATGAGGCTTGCCTCGATTGGTGTTCGCACACTTTTTCGTCCTGGGGTTGTCTACCCTGACCGGGTGTCTCCCACCATGTCCCCCAGTGAGTTCAAAAAGTGCAACCGCTGCAGTCAGATCATGTCTGTTAGACACCCATGACTGCTGCCTGCACTGCCTCGGCCCAGACCACAACAGTGACACCTGCAACCTGTGCCAGGCCATGACTCTGAGAACCAACAGGAAATGGTCGGAGTTGCAAGAGAATCTGTTCCCGTGGTCTGACTCAGCACCGGTTTCCCCAACACTGAACCCCAAGTTGAGCACATCCCGTAAGGTCCAGGCATCTTCAGAGCCCGTAAAGATGCTGGACCCTTCAAAGAAAAAGAAAAAAATCCTCAAAACCAGTCAAGGCTCCACCAGTGAAACCTGGTAAAGTCCCGCGGAGGGACGCGGGTGATTCCGAGCAGCGCTCCCTTAAGGTCTCTAAGAGGGAGTTCTCGGCAGCGGCAACTGTGTGAGGCTCCCCAAGGCCATAGTCCTCGTTGAGGACGCACTCGCAAGAGTGCTGGCATCGGCCTGAGACCATCGGTGCTCATGCCGAAAGCTGCAGAGCCTCCTTGTATGGAGTCCAGGATGGCAGCCCTGGAGCAGAATATTTCTGCCATCCTGACCTTCCAGCAGGTGGTGATGTCAGTTTCATCTGCATAATCTGCCCCAACAACCAGACCCCCAATTGCAGGGGAGTCCCCTGGCATCGAGCGCCACCAGCCTCAGACGAGTCATCGGCACCGATCAAGGTCCCAGTCCCAATCTTTTGGTGTCTGGTCCTCCCCGAGACCAATAGGAGGACCCCAGTTCCTCAGGGCAACCTTGAGGCACGAGAGCCCCGAGCCTCAGAATCCTCGACGCACTCTGGTTCCAACTGGGAGATCGCCATCAAGGCCTCCCCTGAGACCTCTCAACAGTGAGGCGATCCCTCTTAATCGTCCCCTCTGGAGCCCAGTTGCTGCTCCCCACCCGAGGACGTGGCTTTCCACAACTTCATACGGGACATAGCCCGGGCCCTCTCAGTCCTGACCGAGTCAGAGGAGGACCTGTGCACCGAAGAACTGGAGATTCTCCAGTATGAGTCCCCACCAAAGGAGACTCTCACGGTGCTGGTGCAGCCCATGCTCAAGCGCCTGCTCCTGCAGATGTGGGAGACCCTGGCTTCAGTGCCGGTGGTCAGCTGGCATCTCAACACCATCTACCGTGTCAAGAAGGGCCTGAGTTTCCAAAAGTCCCAACTTCCACATAACTCCATGATTGTGGAGTCCTCGATGCAAAAACTCAAAAGCCAGAAGAACTACTGTTTTTTCCCCCCTGGGCAGGAAAGCCAGAGCCCTCAATGTCCTTGGGTGCAGGTGCTTCCATTGGTCCATGCTGGGCTGCCAGATACAAGCCTATGAGTATTTACTTCAAGGGCCTTATCCAAGAACTGGCAGGCTTTTTTGCGGGCCTTGCCAGTGAACCCCTTCAGAGGTTCCAAGTCCTGACCACCGGGATCCAGGACTGCTCAGAATTCCTCTCCTGCACTGCCTACGATGGCTTTGAATCTGTAGTAAGAGTAGCAGCAGCGGGCATCAGGGCCTAGTGCCAAGTTTAGTTATAAAACTCAAATCTCGAGCAATGGGTGCAAGAAGAATTGTTGGATGTCCCCTGCACTGGGGAAAAATTGGCAAGCCCATGGTTGAAAAAGTGGCCAAGATAGAGGCCAAGGTCGTAACCAGGCAAGGCTTTCAAGAAAAACCTCATCCCTTCCCCAAAAAAAGCCACCAGGAAAGAGACCACCCTTCCCGATGAAGGGGCCTTTCCACCAGGGCCACTACCAGCCCTTCTCGGAGCAACAGGGCCACCTGCCCAAGAACTAGGGTCATGGGCTGAGGAAGCCAAAGGCCCAGAAGCCCCAGACATCAGCTTCCATCCAGCCTGGGGGGAGCTTTTGACTCTCCGGGCAGGGCCTCATTTCCCCCAGGTCCTACAAGTAGTAAAGGAAGGCTATCTCCTCAGGTTCCAACAAACACCCCCAGGGTTCTTCCCAGGAGAGCTGGTGTGGCCTCTCCTTCACCAGACCTTGCTCCTGTCAGAGCTTGAGGGTTTTTTCAAGGAGAAGGCGGTATAACCTGTACCCAGACAACTGTGGGGAAAAGGTTTCTACTCAAGGTATTTCCTTGTCCCCAAAAGAACTGGAGGCCTCAGGCCCATACTAGTCCTGCGAAACTTGAACAAGTTTCTGGTGAGGGAGACATTCAAGATGCTCACCCTTGGAACTCTGCTGCCCTACCTCTACCAGGGAAATTGGCTGCACTCCTTAGACCAAAAGGATGTATATACCCACATCCTGATCCACCCCTCCCACAGACAGTACCCAAGGTTCGTGGTGGGAGGAGAGCACTACCAGTACAAGGTACTTCCATTTGGCTTGGATTCCTCGCCCAGAGTCTTTACAAAGAGCCTGGCATTTGTGGCTGCCTACTTGTGCTTGCAAGGGGCCTTCATCTTCCCCTATCTGGATGACTCGCTCATCAGAGGCAGCACGGCCCTCGAGGCCAGCCATACTGCAGGGCGAACAATCTGCCTCCTGCAGCATCTGGGGTTCATCATCAACTACCCCAAATCCCACCTCTCTCCAGCCCAAAACCTTTAGCGCTCTGCTGGACACGACGTAGGTCAAGGCCTCCCTTGAGGGCATTTCACCTCATGCAGCTAGAGAGAGAGAGGTACAAACTCGTCGGTCAGCACCAGCTCGCCGCCGCCTCCACTTGCTGGGCCAAATGGCCTCAACAGTTCACATCACGCCCTTAGTCTGCTTGCACATGCGGATGGCCCAGTGGTGCCTCTGCCCCTAGTGGACCCAAGCCACGAGCAGGTTACGTGACAGGGTCAGAGTCACCCACGAACTGGTGGACTCCCTCAACTGGTGGCAGTCCCTACGCCACCTCCAGGAGGGGATGCCATTCCAGGTACCTGCAGCTCAGATAGTCCTAACCACAGACACCTCCCTTCTGGGTTGGGAAGCACACTATGGAGACCTCTGCACTCAAGGCACTCAGGTTGCAAGAGGAGTCGCTCCTGCAGATCAACTTCCTGGACCGTAGGGCCATTTTCCTAGCCCTGCGAACGTTCTGCCACCTCCTGTGCAACCATCCTATGCTGATCCAGACAGACAACCAGGCTGCCATGTTCTGTGTGAACAAACAAGGGTGCACAGGTTCATACTCCCTCTGCCAGGAAGCAGTGGCTCTCCTCACCTTTGTGGTCCACCACAGAATGCTCCTGCAAGCAGTATACATTCCAGACCAGAACAACTGCTTGGCAGACAAGCTCAGCAGAGTCCTCCGTCCACACAAATGGCATCTGTACCCCAAGGTGGTGCAGTGACTCTTCTGCCTCTGGGGTAGGCCCGAGATGGACTTGTTTGCCTCCCTGGACAACATGCAGCTTCCCTGCTACTGCACACTCCAGCTGCACCCAGAGAGAGTAGCAGTGGATGCCTTCCTGATCCCATGGTCCCACCAACTCTTCTGGTGGCCAAGACTCTTCAAAATCCAGAGTGAGCGGGCATCGGTGATCCTGATCACCCTTAGATGGGCCCGACAGCCCTGGTTCCCTCTACTGCTCCACCTGTCGGTAGCGCTCCCGGTCCCTCTGGGTTGGAATTTTTATCTTCTGTCCTAGGAGGAGGACTCCCTCCTGCATCCCAACCTAGAGTCACTAGCGGTGATGGCGTGGCTGTTGAAAGGGTAGCCTTGGCTCTCTTCAGTCTCCCAGGAGAAGTTGAGGAGATCCTGTTGGTCTCCTGAAAACCCTCCACCAGATGGGCGTATGCCTTCAAATGGAGGAGATTCTCCATCTTGTGTGCAGAGAGAAGGAAGAACCCTTTCTCCTGCCACGTGCAACTAGTGCTGCAATACTTGCTCCACCTCTCACATGCTGGCCTAAAATTTAATTCAGTGAGGGTATACCTGAGCGCCATATCCACTCACCATCACCCTGTAGAGGGAAAGCCCCTCTCAAACCAGCTCCTGGTCTCCAGGTTCCTCCGAGGCCTCCTATTAACGAAGCCCCCTCTCCACCCTCCAGTGGCGGAATGGGACCTTAATGTGGTGCTCTCCCAACTCACCAAGCTGCCGTTCGAGCCTCTGGCCACCTGCCATCTGAGATACCTCTCCTGGAAAGTAGTTTTTCGGGTGGCCATCACGTCCGCTCTGAGAGTGAGTAAACTCCAGGCTTTGGTGGCGGATCCGCCATGTACAAGGTTCTATAAGAACAGGGTAGTGCTCTGCACACATCCCAAATTTCTCCCCAAAGTGGTATCCCCCTTCCACCTCAACCAGAAGGTGGTCCTCCCCACCTTCTTCCCATGGCCCCACTCCAGCAGGGAGGAACTCATCTTGCATATGCTAGACTACAAACGGGCCCTGCAGAGGACCCAGGCCCATCCCAAATCTCCTCAGCTCTTTGTATCATAGGACCCCAGTAGACTGGGGCTCACGGTAACGAAGCAGACTCTGTCCACGTGGGTGGCGAACTGCATTGCCCTTGCCTATAAGTGATTGGGCTTCTCTCTTGAGCACCAGATCACTGCACATCGCATGCGGGCCATGGCTACGTCTGTGGCCAACCTCTGCTCAGTGCCAGTGCTGGAGATCTGCAGGGCCTCCACATGGTCTTCGATTCATATGTTTGTAACTCATTACTGCCTGGAAAGCGAGTCCCACAGGGACAGTGCCTTCAGGCAGGCAGTACTCCATAATATTTTTGGTGTGTAGGTAACTCCTGCCCTTCGACCCATGTTCAGGCTACCGAAGTAATAGCATCGCTGGATGCTAAGGTCCCATGTAGAGTCTCTCACTAGGGACTCATCTGTAACTCACAGCTACCTGATGGGTCGCCGGTGATACTGTCGTGACTCGGTCCTCAGCAGACTGGAGCTAGGGAGTCCCATATATTAGGACTGACTTCCTGCTTGTTCCTGGAGAAAGCACTTGTAGCACTTTTAGCAGGTGTTCTCCAGGGACAGCAGGAATCAGTCCTCACAAACCTCCCTCCCCTTGGAGTTGCCTTTTTTGCTATGTCATCTGACTGAGCAAGATGGCACCCTTGGGGACCACGCATGCGTGGTAACATTCCCAAAGGCTTCCTGTGAAAGCTTGGGAAATGGTCCGCGTGGGCTCTGTCTGTGCCGACATCACCCATTCAAGGCCTCTGATTTCTTCCACGAGTGCCTCCGGTTCAGAGCGGTGAGACTGTCGACAATACCGGCCTCGCATGCGAGGCTCACTGGGTACTCGAGGTCTCTTCTGATTCCAACTCGGAGTAGGAGACCGATGATGAGTCCCCTGACACCCGGCGACACCAGGACATCCACTCGGACCTGTTTCCTCCGCAGGAGCACCGATCATCCCCACCTGAGAACCTCTCCTTCCTTGACTTCGTCCGGGACATGACGAAGGCCCTAGCCTTCACCACAGAGTCCAAGGAGAAGCCTCAGGCAGAGGACCTTGAGATCCTGCAATATGAGGCCTCTCCCAAGGAGGCCCTCACAGTGCTCATTCTCGCTATCTTGGAATGCTTGCTATTCCGGATGTGGGAATCATCTGTCACAATTCCCATTGTGAACAAGTGGCTCGATTCCATGTATTGAGTCCACAAGGGCCCTGGATTCCAAAAGACACAGTTGCCACACAATTTCATGGTGGAGTCTGCCATGCGCAGGATCAAGAGCCAGAAGATGCACTCCTCGGTGCCCTCTGGCAGGGAGGCCCACACCATGGATGGCTTTGGTAAAAAGTGTTATCAGGACTCATGCTCATGGCCTGTATCCAGGCTTACCAGCTGTACATGGGCATTTACCTGAGGGACCTGGAAAAGGAGCTTGCCGGTTTCTCCGCTGCATTGTTTGAAGAACCTCTTCAGCGGTTCCAAATCCTGGTATCGACTGTCCAGGAGTGCTCCAAATGAGTCACTTAAGTGGCCAGTGATGGCTTTGAGTCTATGGCTTGAGTAGCTGTGGTGGGCATTAGTGGCCGTAGCCTGACGTTGCTACAATTCTCAGACCTAGAGCATTGGGTTCAGGACGAATTGGTCAATATCCCATGCCGAGGGGAAAAGCTCTATGGCAAGCCCATGACTGACAAGGCCGTGGAGTTGGATTCAGAGTTTATGACCAGAACCAGGCTCTCCCGGAAGACAACCAGCCCCTCCCGAGAAAAAAACCTTCTACCTGAAGAAGAGGAAGGCTTACGGAACTTACCCCCAGTATCTAGCTTACCCAGCTTCCCAGCAGGGTCAGCAAGCCAAGGGCCAGGGACACAGCCCTCGTAAGCCTAAGGCCCCCAAACCCCAGTCTGCACCAGCAACCACAACCTGGGGGGAGGGGTTTTACTCCTTGGGCAGGGTCTCTCTTCCCCTGTAGGGTCGAGGTCTGCAGCATACAGGGGGGTGGCTGCCATTCTAAACTGACCAGTGGACTACCTTAACCATTGACATCTGGGCCCTTCAGGTGGTGAGGGAAGGCTACCCCCTCTGCTTCGAGCAGACGCCCCCTCCGTTCTTCCCCGGAAAACTTCCCATGACTGCTGTTCAGCGAGATCTTCTGCAGCAGGAGCTCGAGGGTCTCCTCGCAGTGCAAGTGGTGGAGCCTGTCTCGCCACCTCTATGGGGTATGGGGTTCTACTCCTGCTACTTCCTGGTTCCCCAAAAGACAGGCAGCTTTCGGCCTATCCTGGATCTGTGGGATCTCATTCAGTTCTTGTTGAAGGAGAAGTTCAAAATGCTTTTCCTTGGAACGTTGCCACCCTACCTACAGCGGGGAGCATGGCTATGCTTTTTGGATCCCAAAGATGCTTATACCCACATCCTCATCCATCCTCGTCACCGGCAGTACCTCCGCTTTGCCATTGGAGGCCACCATTACCTGTAAAGAGTCCTATCTTTCGGGCTGGCTTCTGCTCCCTGGGTGTTCACAAAATGTCTGGTGGTGGTTATTGCCTACCTTCCCTATCTAGACAACTGGCTCATCAAGGACAGCTCTGCTGACAACATCTCTCAGGTGGCATGGCACACCATCCTCATTCTCGAACACTTGGGCTTCATCATCAACTACCCCAAGTCTCATCTGCATCAGACGCATCATCTGGAGTTCATAAGAGCTCTTCTGGATACTATTCAGGCCAGGGTCCTCCTTCCTCTGGACAGGGCTCAGTGCCTAGCGGCCTTTGCCACAGATGTGCAGGGTCGCTCGATAGCCTCGGCCCACCTTCTATTGCACCTCCTGGGGCACATGGCCTTAACAGTGCATGTCATACCAGATGTCTCCACATGTGTCAGGCTCAGTGGACCCTCTGCAGTCAATGGACTCAGGCAATGGGGCACTTGGAGGACAGGATCCATGTGACCACGCTTCTCTCTGAATTTCTTGTCTGGTGGCAGCCACTGCACCTTATGGCAGGGATGCCATTTCAGGCCCCAACATCTCTGAATATCCTCTCCACGGATGCCTCCAAGCTAGGCTGGGGGACGCACTGCAGTGGCCTGCGTACCCAAGGTATCTGTTCTAGGTCTGAGGATTGTAGCAACGTCAGGCTGTGGCCACTAATGCCCACCACAGCTAATCAACACCTTTAGCGAATTTTGAATGTGAAGTAAATGCATTACAGCACAGGCTTACAGAAATCAACCACACAAAAAACCAAATAATAATCAAATATTACTGAGATTGTCTCATAATATTCCTATTGAATTTGACACACTAAATATACCAGACTGCATTTATGAATTGTGGATTGTAATGGATACTGTGCTTAAGTGATGTACCATACTAATATTGAAATCTGTACATGGATAACGTGCTTAAGTGATTTGCCATATTAATATTGAAACCTGTACACAGCTAATAGTTGAATGTGTGTACATAGCTAATAATGAATGTGCGTTAACTATGTAACACTCACAACTAACATCATCTACTAATATTAATCACTAACACCACGACTGACTCTGAACTTACCAACCAAACAGCCCGGGTGCACTGTTCCCTCTAAGCTGTGCACATGTGCGCGCGCACACACCTCGCCGAGCGAGCGCACATACTTTACAACAGAGTGCACAAAAATTACAGCTCTGATTCTGATAGAAAACAACACAGACGTCTTAAAATTTAAAAGTTATGATTGTAATTACTAGAAATTTCCTGCTTCATTTAGTAATCGTCTATTTTCATTTAATTTGATTAAAATCAATGTGGTGTACATACTGTATTCTGACGTGTAGCAAATTTTAAAGTATATAACTCCGAGTGTTGTTATGTGGCGCACAAAAATTTAACCTTCCTTCAAAAGCTGCTCACAGCCTACAGAAAATTAGAGGGAACATTACCCGGGTGACTACACTAAAGTAACAAAGAATAACACACAATAAGAGCATAACCACTGAAAATGCCATCACTAGCACCTTCACTCGCCAGGATAATATGCATCTGCATAACACTCATCACCTTCATAGCTTTAACAAACAGCCAAAAAAAAAAACACAACAGACCAATCCCCATAATACAAAAATCTATTCACAATGATGCCACCCCAGCAGCATACACCATAGGGCAAAACCAGAAAACAAAACCCCCTAGACTAATTAACATACATCTAACACCAGACCCTCGTATGTTCCCACAACCCCTCACAGTGCAAAATAACACCCTCTCATGCTACCTCGCCAATGCAAGGTCAATGAGAAATAAACTCCCTATCTTCACGGACCTCCTGAAAGACCAAAAACTGGACATAGTCTGTGTAACTGAAACATGGCTTTCGAACATGGACCTGGTCTTTATTAACCAATTAAAGACGGAAGAATACGAGATCTTCCACACAAATAGAACCAACAAAAGAGGGGGAGGTGTACTCATCATAACAAAGGAATCCCTTAACGCTAGACTTTTATACTCCGATAACATCAACAACATGGACACCCTCACCCTAAAAATGAGACACATTAGATTATGTCTAGTTTACAGACCACCTGAACACAGATCGAAAACACTGACACATTAATCGAATTACTAGGATCATCCACGGACACAAACCCAGTGATACTAATGGGTGATATTAATATCCACTCACTAACCAACACACAATCAACACCTTTACTGGAATCTATAGCAGACATGGACTTCCATCAAGTTATAGACAAACAAACCCATATCAAAGGCAATACATTAGACATGGTCTTCCTACCACGCTCCCTTCAAACACTAACCCCGCATCACTTGAATGCATTCTTGTTCCATGGTCAGACCAGCACCTCCTAAAGTTCAGCATCACTTATGCAGACAACACCCAAACCAGAAGATCACAACAGCCCAAAGCTAATAGATTCAAGAAATTCAATGAAGAAGAATTCCTTAACCAAATAATCCCCCACCTAGATCTCACGCCATCAAACCTTGAAGACTTGGTTGACAAATGGCACAAAATAATTTCACAAGCGGCAACACGCAAAATAAATCCTAACCACACAAATAATATAGATAACAATACCAAAAAAAGAAATGCGCCCTGGTTCAATACTGAGATGAAATCAATGAAAAGACAACTAAGAAAAGCAGAAAAGAAATGGAGAAGAATAAAATCATTAACAAACCATGAGAAATACATAAATGCACTAAACATTTACAAAGAGACAACAGCCAGTGCCAAGAAAGACCACTATGCCAGCATACTAGCTAAGTCTATAAATCGACCTAGAGAACTGTTTAGCATTGTACAAAACCTAACCAACAACACATACAACTCAAATGAAATGATAATAGATATATCACCACAGACGCTAGCTCTCTACTACATGAACAAGACAAAACTGCAAACACCACCTCCAATAACACACAACCAAACACACCCTGACAAGATTAATACCTGGTCAGAATTCAACCAGATATCCAAGGACACCCTCAAGTCAATAATATCCAACATAAACACTACCACATCCTACCTAGACCCATGTCCAGTAGACTGGATAAAAAAGACGCTACCAGTACTATCACAATTCATCCTCCCAATGATCAGTCTATCCCTCAAAAAAGGATACTTACCACCACCCCTCAAACAAGCACAAATATGCCCAATTCGCAAAAATGGCAACCTTGACAAAACGTCACCTAACTCATACAGGGCCATATCGAGCATACCCTTCATAGCCAAGCTAATCGAAAAAGTAGTCCAAACCCAACTCCAGGATCACATTGACGCAGTGGCCCCACTTGATGAACAGCAATATGGCTTCCGCCCATTCCATGGAGTCAAAATGCTACTTACAGTCCTTTTCGACACACTGATAAGAGGAATAGATGACTCAAAACAAGCATTCATCTTACTTTTTCTAGACATCTCTGCAGCATTCGACAGCGTTAACCATACAATAATGTTAAACAGACTCCAACAAATAGGACTAAGCTCCACAGTACACAACTGGTTTACCTCATACCTAAGTAATAGAGCACAAACTTAGAATTAACAACCAAACGTCAAACACATTCAAGCAAGAGCAAGGCCTCCCACAGGGATCTGCCCTCTCGGCACTCCTCTTTAATATTTACCTTCAACCAATCTTCAATATCTTCAAACATTTCTGCATCCAATACCATATCTATGCGGACGATATAATGATATACCTTCCATTCAAGATCCCAAACTCACGAATGCAATTAATAACAGAGTGTTTCAACGAACTCACAACATGGCTAAATAATCATAATCTACACATTAACTACGCAAAAACAGATGTCCTATACGTCACAAGGAACAAAACGTACACCCCCCCCCCCCAGCTTCAATCCTCCTGCAAAACCATGAGATCAAAACAAAAACAGAAGTTAAGTATCTAGGAGTGATACTCGACAAGAACCTCAGTATAGAATCACATATCAGAAACACAACAAAAAAAATACACTATAAACTGAAGACTCTGAAACAACTACGCCCGCTGGTTCACCTACATGATTTCATAACAATAGTCCATGCAATTATTACACCCCACTTTGACTTTGCCAATACAATCCTTCAAGGCATTTAAAACAAAATCTTAAAAGATTCCAGCTAGCACAAAATGTAGCAGCCAGAACCATAATGAAGACCCGAACAATGGAACATATTACGCTCATACTAGCTAAGCTTCACTGGCTCCCAATCTACTGCAGGATAAAATATAAAATTCTAATAACTACATTCAAACTAATAAACAACCTTGCACCATCGGCACTAAATACTTTAGTCTCCAAGGACATACCTACATGCAGCCAAAGGAGTAAAAACACAAATAAAATAGAGACACCAAAAGAATTTACAAAAGCTAAGAAACTTACCGATAGGGCTTTTTCACACTCGGCCCCCACTCTCTGGAATGATCTTCCAAAGGACATCAGACAACTTCCTGACATTAGGGACTTCCGTAAAAAATTAAAAACACATCTATACAAGAAACTATGGGGTATGTTTACTAAACCATCTTAACGTCGCAGCGGTGGTATTATCGCGCGATAATGCGGCTGCGGCGTTAAGGCACACTAACGCTGTGAAATCTGGCTCTGAAGGGTGGAGTAAGGCTTCCCAGAGGGCGGAGATAAGGGGTCAATGGGCGGAGAGTGGGAGGGGAGAGGCTCCAGGCACACTAACGCTGTGAAAACTGGGTCTGAACACTAACGCCAGTGAAACCCTCACATTAAGGCACATTTGCAGGAAAGAGAATCCATTTCAGTCAGCATTGTACAGCAAAGCCAGGGAAACCCAAAAATGTGATAGTAGTGATACATGTGCAGGGAACAAAAAGGCAAATAAACATAGAAAAGGACCTAAACCACATCTAAAAGCCCAAATAACCAAGCTGGCCAAAAGTGATATTAATGATAAACATAAAGCAACACCACTGACAAAAAATAAGATATGTTTGGAAGGGTCTATTCTCTGTCTCCCTACAAAGTGAATGATCCCACATTGAAATAGTGCTGATCAGGGTTTTTTCACGTCTATATTGGGCAGGTTTGTTATGGCATGCACATGTGCAGTAACAGCAGAGTGGGTACGTAGGAAAGGGCAACTGTACTGATGCTGTAAATGGGATATAGAGGGCTGCAGGCGGCACATGCTGTGGTCCAGCTGGGGCACAGTGCGTGTTAGGCAGATGCCTAGGTGGAACATAGGAATGCCGAAACTGTAAAGCAGCAAAACATCAACTGACGAGGGTCCAACATGGGCACGAGTGTGTGTCCCACAGTGTCACAGGGGAGATTACCCAACAGGTACCCCAAAGGGCACATAACATTGGCAGGCGTTGTGGGGAGGGAAGCGCGCATGTCCATGTAGGCACCCCCACCCGAGAACTCACACCATAGGCAGCTGCCTACCGGCATACTGGATGGCCTGGGACTGCGCACCACCAGCACCACTGGCATAATGGCATGGAAGCATGGTGGCAGAGGGGTGCTGGTGGCAGAGGGGGCAGTGGCATCTGCCCACAGCAGACCATGGCCTAGCCCCGTTTAGGTGGGTGCCATGCACTGTAACATGCAGGGTTTTTCTGACGAACAGTCATGGTATCCCCAGGGAATGAACTGTCCCTGTGGCAACAGTGTGGTGCAGTGCACACAGCCAGTGTGTTCATGAGCAGAAGGTCACAAGTTCAAGTCCCAGCTGTGGCTCCTGCCAACCCAGTCCCCATATTTTACCCAGTACTAAACCATGGTAATAAAGACAGAACCTTTTTTGCAGATAAGATAAACATGCCTGAAACGCCTATATTTTATCCTACAGAGCACAGACACCATAAACATGTGCAATACCTAGAGCAGAGTTTTCCAACTGCAGTCCTGGAGGCCCAAACACCATTCAGGTTTCAAGCTGTCTCTAATAAATATGCCTGTGCTGCATTTGTATGAACCGCCCCCATGGTATGCAAATGTATCTCATGCATATTCATTAGGGACAGCATGAAAACCCGAACAGTGTTTGGCCCACCAGGACCGGAGTTGGGAACCTCTGCCCTAGAGCAGGGGCCAACAGGGGCATAAACACCCACACCCACAGGCTACACTATCCAAAGCCTCATGGAGAGTCTGGCCGTTGGGACCTGCGTGCAGCAGCATCTCCCAATACTAGCACTTGCATACCATAGCAATGCCGCCCTAAACTTGGGAATACGTTACACACGTATCAAAACGTTGCTGTGATTAATGGCAGATAGCAATTCCTAAGTTAAGCACAATTTGCTGATAGAGCTGCATCATAGCAACCTTTCTGATATCTGTGGAGTGTGTTTCAGTTTTGGTTTCTGACAGTGTTTACCACCCTGGGGAGTGACCCCAACAGTATTGCGTACCATAGCCATGCCTGCACTGTGCCCAGGACTGGTGTGGTGGCCAGGGCTGCCAAAAGCCTTTATATGTGCACAATGCTGGCATAGGTGTGGGAGTGTGTGTCTGTCTATCCAGTGTGTTGTGGCTGCCTACACCTTACTCAGCCCACACTGCTTGCACTGTTTCCAGTGTTAGCCTGCCAATGTGCATAATGAGGAACAAGGTACTGTGGGTATGGGCCGGACAGGGCGTCCTGGGCAGGATGCATCTGCACAGGGCATAGGGCAATGGCTGGGACATTGTAGTGCCCGGCCACCACCTGCACGGACAGGGTGGCCACAGCGTGTCATGCTGGGAGGTCACTAGGTTCCTCCATAGTGCTATATAGTATTTTTCTCAAGTGATATTTATGGGTTCTCTTTTCTGGGGCCCAATCACTGACTTATCTGCTTGGTGTGTGTGTGCTCACATCCCAGTTTTGTATGCACACATCTTCTCCAGGAACATGCACTATGGACTAGCTAGCAGACTGTCTGTAGTTAGTATGTGTATGGCCGGAACAGCTTGCAGGGTGCAGCGGCTGGAGACTCATTGTGCTTGCTGCTGGAGAATGTCAGATAGTGGTGGGGGGCAGCCGAGCATTTCATGCCTACTGTCTGTCTGCTATTGCCTTATGGATGTGTACAGATCTGCATTGACTGCCCTGTAGGGTGCCTGTTCCCCAGCAGGGCTGGGGTTGATGGTCCCCTCTACTGCCAACATTGCAGGGATGTAGAATGTGGATCTGTTGGTGGGAGATCCTGTCCCCCACCCTGAGCTCCAGAGGGTGGGTTGGGTGGTGCTACATAATCCGCCTATGGGTCCAAACACCCCCCTTCACTTAAATCATGTGACCATGGCACCCACACAGGATATGCACTATTCTGGGTGCATCATAGTCCACAAGGGCTAGACGTGACTGGGAAATACGGATGGACACAGGTGTATCTGCAAGGACTATCTATCACACACTGGCACTGATGGTGACCTGCAGCATAGCCTATCTCAGCTAAGCCAGGTGCTGCGGACCTGGTGCTGGGTGCCCCACCTTGCCCTCGGTGTGAGCACAGTACCCGCACAGTGTGACGGTCTGTAGCTACTCTGTGCCAGTAACACACACGGTCAGTTCCCCCTACCAGGCTGAGGTGCTGTGTGGGTGCATACCCCATCTTGTGATCATCTGTAGACTGATGATCTGCATGTGCAGTGCATCATGGGTACGGGTGGGTTAACCCTATCCTGGTAACCACAGCAGACAGTTTGTGTGGTGACCTGCAGTCCTTGTGTAGCCAGCCAGGGGTTTGTTAGTAGCTATAGCGATGTAGCCCACTGGTTACTTCACTGACTGTGGAGGCAGAGGTCATGGGTTTGATCCCACAATGGTGTTATTTGATAGGGCTGTCTGAGGCATTTCCTTTTTTAATTTAAATTAGTGCTGCCAGCAAAAACACCCTCACAGTGCTGTAACCTTAAGGTGCCTCATAAGGTGCCCTATAAAGCGCCTTATAAGGCGCCCTATAGGGAAGATTATAAGGTGCCTTGGCAGACAGTGCACTTTATAATGTGCCCTCTGGAGTGCCTTATAGGGCGCCTTATGCGGCACCTTAGGTTACGGCACTGTGAGGGTGTCAATGTATTAACCATTGTGCTACACCTCTGTTGTGTTTCCAGGTCAGCGCGCCTAATTAAGGCTAACGTGCGTTAACGTGCCACGGCTCCCTTTATTGCGTGATAACGGACTTTATTGCGCGATAACCTGAAATGCTACCTTAAGACCAGAATGCCCACTCCTTTTATGGCATTCTTCACATTATTGCTGGAGCTAACACCGGTAACATTAAGACGGTTTAGTAAACATACCCCTATGGCACACAGATTAACACTAACACTGACACACAAATAGACAAGGGATAACGGACAAGAAACTAAAAGCAAGTCCAAGCTAACACGGTAACTAACAAACATCCCACTTTGTACATAGATGAGACTCCACTCCCTTGTAAATTTACCAGTTCAGATTGGTTTCCACGCAAGCAACCTGGAATGTAATTTATACTGCTTGTACATAGTTATAATGTTACATGTAAAAAGTTACTTGTAAAAAGTTTCCAAATGTTCCATGTATTAAGACTAGACATGCCTATCTGTCATGCCTTGCATCACTGGTTCTTTGTAAACCACATCCAATCCTTGGGAGGATGCGGTATAAAAGTGTTTGTTAAATAAATAATAATAATAAATAGAGGAGAGTCTCCATCAGATCAATTTCCTCAAGCTTTCAGCAGTTGTGAATGCCCTACGGGTATTCTGACACCACTTGGAGAATCAGGTTGTTCTGGTCCAGACAGACAACAAAGTGGTGATGTTTTATGTCAACATACAAGAGGGTACTGGGTCATACCTCCTGTGCCGGGAAGCAGTTCGCCTCTGCACCTTTGCTCCTTCAAGCAGTGTACCTCCCTGGTCAGGACAATCTACTGGTGGACCGGCTTAGCGGGGTTCTTCAGCCCCACAAATGGTAACCGGACCCACAGGTGGCCAACCACATTTTTTGGATATGGGGCTCTCCGTTGATGGATCTCTTTGACAGCCCCAGCTACACCTAGTTGCCATGCTTCTGCTCCAGGACGCCGGCCCCTCTCAAGTGGTGGCCGATGCATTCCTCATCTCATGGATGGAGGGACTCCTCTATGCGTACCCTCCCACCCCTCTGATCTCCAAGACCCATCTCAAGGCTCAGCTGCTTTAATCTTCATAACTCTCAGGTGGCCAAAGCAACCATAATTCTCCTGCTTCTTTGTTTTTCGCAAGTGCTCCGGACTTGATCTCACAAGAGAACGGCACTCTCCTGCACTCTTAACCTCAGAGCCCTCGCCCTGATGACCTGGCTGCTGAGAGGGTAGCCCTAGCACAGCTCCACTTGCCCTGGGACATGGAGAATGTCTTGCTAGCATCCTGTAAGGATTCCACCAGGTAGGCATATGCCTTCAAGTGGCTCAGGTTCTCAGTCTGGTGTGCTGAGAGGGTCTTCAACCCTTTCTCCTGCTCCATACCAACAGTGCTGCAGTACTTGCTACACCTTTCCAAGACTGGCTTGAAGTCTAACTCGCTCAGGGTACACCTTAGTGTACTGGCGGCACACCATCTGAGGGGCAACCCCTGCCCTCCCATCCTCTCATTGGCTGCTTTATGAGTAATCTCTTGCTCACTTGGCCTCCCATTTGCCGGGTCACCCGCAGCAGCATGGGATTTGAATGTGGTTCTTGGGACGCTCATGACATTGCCCTTCGAAAACTCTTGCTTCTTGTCACCTCAAGTACCTATCCTGGAGAGTGATCATCTTGTGGCGCTCATGTCTGCGCGCCAAGTCAGTGAGCTGTGGGCATTGGTGGCTCATGACCCCTACACTCTGTTTCATAGAAACAGGGTGATTCTTTGTACTCGCCCTAAGTTTTTCCCTAAGGTGGTCACCTTTTTTCATCTCAACCAGGAAGTGGTTCTCCCCACCTTCTTTCCTCGGCCTCACATGAAGCAGGGCGGAGGCCGCTCTCCACACCTTGGATTGTAAGAGGACGCTGGCCTTCTACCTAGAGTGGACTAAGGCCCATCACAGCTCTTCATCTCCTACAACTCGAACTGGCCGGGCATTGTGGTCTCTAAGCGCACCACATCTACCTGAGTAGCGGACTGCATCTCCTTTGCCTATGAGCAGGCTGGTCTCTCTCTTGAGCGCCATGTTATGGCCCATAATTTGTGGGCTATGGCAGCCTCTGTGGTGAACCTACACTCCATCTCCCTGCTGGAGATCTACTTGGCCGCCACCTGGTCTTCAGTTCACAATTTTGCAGCTCATTACTGTTCAGAGGAGGTTTCCTGGTATGACAGCACCTTTGACCAGGCGGTACTCTGTCATCTGTTTGGGAATAATACAACTCCTACTCTCCGGCCCTTCTGTGTGTCCAGGCTACCAGAGAGTTGATTCCCTGGTCGACGCTGTGGCAATTTCTGAAGTCTTGTAGCCACTCAGCGCTCTCTACTGTCATTCACGGTTCAATTTCTTTCAGTTGCCCATGGCTTTTTACATGTTTTTTTGGTAACCTGTAGCTTGGGAGTCCCATATGTGAGGACTGACTTCCTGCTTGTTCCCAGAGAAAGCATAGTTACTCACCTGTAACAGGTGTTCTCCAGGGAAAGCAGGAATCAGTCCTCACAACTCTCCCTCCTCCCTGTGGAATTGTTTTCTTTTTTTGACTTGATTAAGCTATGTCATCATTTTGAGGTAAGAATGCTCCCTTGGGCGGGAAGGTGACCGCACATGCATGGTCTAACTCCCAAAGGCTTTCTGTTAAAGCTGGGGAGTGTTCACTATGCAGGCCCCATCAGTGGAAACATCACCAGTATGTGAGGACTGATTCCTGCTGTCCCCAGAGAACACCTGTTACAGGTGGGTAACTATGCTGTCTATCTGCTCAGGATACTGAATTAGATGAGAGTCTCAGCAGGACTACCCCTCTGGTTGTCCTGACTTCTCCAATTCTCATTGCCCAGTTGGGCTGCTTCTTGCCTCTGGTTCTAGTAGCCTGTAGCTTGGGAGTCCCATACATGATATATCTTGCATCACACATTACTTGCCAGTATAACACTGCTTCAGTTATTCTTGCATTGGTCATCTCTAAAAACACTCCTTAAAATGCTAAGTATGGACCCTTACCATCTCACAAAAACCTAAACTAACTTTGCAATTCCCCAAAGGATGCATTATATTGCTGAGCGACAAAACTATGCTCCTCTAATGACTATGGCTTTCTGACTATGGCATCTGCTTCCCATGTATCTGGGTACTGCATTTCTCACAGCAGCTCCCTACATGTGGCTACACCTGTCCCATACAATGTCCACTCTCTGCCTTGGCTTATGTCAGTCTTTATACATCATACTGACAAAGGGTCACTATCAGAGTGAGATTAAATAATAAACAGCAAGAAAAAAATCACTCCACAAATGCACAGTTCACTTTATATAAATGATGGCTTCATGAAAACATAAAAAGAAAGGGAAGATAAAGTTCTCAGAATCACTGGGGTTTAGAGCAAACAACCGGGCATATCCACCCAAGGCTCCCCCATACACATCAATGGCCAGAAAAAAACTCCTCACTCAACAATAAATATAACTATAAGCCTCTTCTTCTCTTCTAGAGCATATCTCAAAATAGTTCACAAACAAAAAGTACAGTCAGAAGCCAACACACTAGTGAAGTCACAAACACCAAAAATCCACTTCGCCCTGTGCTATTTCAAGGGGAAAACTGCAGAAATTAAAAGCTGTAGAGGAAAACAAAGGCAACAAAACATATATATATATTAAATACCATCAGAGAATAAAAGCAACAAAACGCATATAAAACTTAAAAACCAGGACGAGCCCCACATTGACCCGTATAACCATCAAACAGCCTCATTCGATATGCTCCACTGCTACTGCGGACTTCCACAGACACCGCGCATATGCATTACTTTAAATAGCCTAACTGCTAACCCAATAAGAGAATCGCGCATGTGCACACCACCATTCATGCTGTCCCTTGCACAACCAAACATCATAGATACAAGACACACATCCCCCAATGACATCATAAAGAAACACTTTTCAGAGCGTTTACAAATCTGATCTTAAACACAGCAAAAACCATCAGCTTCCTCAATCCATGCTGCAAACTGAATGTTGCTTTTGAAAGAATTCAGCCCCTCTATGAAGACTTCCAGAGCAGATCGAGTATCTGTCCATATAAAGAAAATGTCATTGAGGAAACAATGCCAAAAGGGTATGTATCTAAACGCATGAGAAGAAAAGATGAAACGTTCTTCAAAATATGCCATATAAATCGTGGCAATGGAGGGGAGCCACTGTGGCTCCCATCACAATGCCAAACGTTTGTAAGAAATATTGGCTACCATATAAAAAATAGTTGTTGTTTAATACAACCCTAAGCAAGTCAAGAAAAAATTCTCTAGGTATTCAGCTAGGAAGGTCAAGTAGATAAGTTTGAAGACATTCCATGACTTCTGATTGATTGATATTTGTATAAAGTGCTTGTACATAAGACCGAACTTTAGTTGCTACCGGTTGTAAAAAAGTATCACAGAATTTAGAGAGATGTTCAAAGACTCTCTACAGGATACTATGGGACATCCAGGAGGGTTGTATAACGATTTATGAATCTTAGGAACCAAATACATTACTGGAATTTTTGAAGTGTGATTAAAAACCTATATTCTCTCATAGTTATCCAGCTTTTATCCAAAGCATGAGCCATTAATTTTTTGATGTGATTCAACAATTGCTGAGTTGGATCCAGGCGAAGCAAACTGTAGTAGTGTTGATCAACTAACTGTGTGGATATCTCTTGTTGATACGACTCTTGCGATAGCACTATTACTGCTCCACCCTTATCAGCCTTTCTGATTATCAGATCAGAACGAGAAAGTTCTTTGATTACTGTAAGCTGCTCCTTGGACAAATTAGAAAAAGACTTAGGAGGAAAGGCTTCAAAATTCGATCTGCTCTGGAAGTCTTCATTGAGGGGCTGAATTCTTTCAAAAGCAACATTCAGTTCACAGCATCGATCATGGAAGTTTCTATTCAGTTCCTTGATATTACTGTCCAGTTAACTAAGGAGGGTTTTCAAACTACATTGTTTAGGAAGCCTGTTCAGAGAAACACTTTGCTAAGCTACCGGAACCATCACCCTATGGCCTTAAAGCGTGATCTTCCATATAGGCAATTTTTGCACATATAAAGTAATTGTTCAAGTCTAGTTGAATATAAAAAACATGCTGTGGAACTGAAAGCTCGCCTGTTAGCTAGAGGGATATCCTGAAACAATTGTTACTAAGGTTTTTAAAAGGGCCAGATTCACACATAGAGAATGGCTTTTGGGTGATCGGGTTGCAAGGTTTTGTGTCCACAACACAGATAAGGTGGTGGGAGTCCTTACATGACAGGTATTCATTATGTCACTTCCATCTTACATAAGTATTGGCCATTCCTTGGGTTTCGATCCTGTTTTAATAAAAAACTTATGCTGGCTTATTCCCGAGGTGCCAATCTTCGAGATAAATTGGTTTATTCCACTACCTTAAAGGGCTATTCTTTGTCAGATGACAATCCTGGTTGCTTTGTTTGTGGCAATTGTCGATTCTGCCTCCTCACTATCCAAGGTCCATCATGGCATGATGCGCGGGGTGATCATTTCAAATCAAAATGGCATACGACTTGCCAGTCTTCATTTGTTGTGTATGTTATAATATACCTGTGTTCTCTTTACTACCTGGGTCATACTTCTCGGCGTATCAAAGTACGGTTAAGTGAACATCATTTACGACTCCAAGCACAAACATTATCTGCTCTGATTGTCAAGCATTGTCTAACCTTTGGTCATACATTTGAGCAACTACAATGGCGAGTGCTGGATCACATACCTGAGGACCCCCGAGGTAGTGACCGTATTTATAAACTACAAAAAAGAGAACAGCGATGGATCTTCCACCTCTGGATGGTGGTTTCATTAGGTTTGAATGCAGAACTTGAGTGGTCCAGTCTGCTTTAGATGCTTTTTTAAGTGATAATGTACATTTCATTCAGCTAGAGGAGCATTCCTGTTGGTGGAATGGTCCTCAATGTTGATTGGCTGGTCGGTATCACAGCAAACATGACGTCAAATGCCATTTTTTAAAATCATCCACGGGTTTTGTTCCACAAATGTCATAGCACCTATTACTTCCACTGAAACCTGAAGCTGGACTGCAGATTTGGTGGTCCAAAACGTGACACGTCATCGTTATTGGTGAAGGCAGTTGTTCTTGATGAAGGTAAGGGCATTTGAAGAACTTTAAAGATAAGTTCTAATATGCATTCTGTTTGATTTATTTAGTAAAAGGAGCCCCTACAGCGAGGGTGTGTGTTGCTAGGTCCACCCCCTTTTGAATGTGGCTCCGACAAAAAATGTTTTCTTTTGGTTATAAATATACCCGATGGTTACTTATATTGGAACCTCCCTTCCTTTACTGTTTGATGTTCGGTTATCAATCTAGGCAATTATCTACAATATATATTCCTCAGCAGAAGAGGTGTTCTCCAGGAACAAGCAGGAAGTCGGTCCTCACTTATGGGTGATGTTGGCACCAATGGAGCCCGCACGGAGCAATTCCCCAGCTTTCAAAGAAAGCCTTTGGGATTGCTGACACACATGTGTAGTCCTCTTCCCACCCAAGAGTGCCATCTTGCTCAGTCTCCCTTTGTCCGTGGAGCCCTTCGGACGCACATCCTCGTCCCTCAGAAAAAGTTTTCGTTTTTGGCCTACAGGCCTTTTGTTTTCCGGTTGCACTGATCCTCTACCCATCCTTTCCCTGTTCTACCTTCTTAGAGCTGTTGGGGATAGTTTTTCATTTTTTGTTACAGGCTTCGCGCCCTTTTCTCTTTCCCTAACCACTGGCTGCATGGGTCTTTGACCTCGCGGGGGCCATTTTTGCCCCCATGGCCACCGGCTTCAAAAAATGCGATAGATTCTCTAGGAACATGTCGCTTACGGACACGACTGTTGTCTGTGGTGCCTCGGAGCTGACCATGATCCTCTGCAAGAAAATGTCCTCTAAGGTCCTGCTCAGCCGTAAGTAGAAGTCCGAAGACATTTTCCGAAAGGCCGCCTCGGAATCCCCGGTTGTACTCTCGGTCATCTCTCCCCCCAGTGGGGTCCCCCCCTTCAGCCCTGTGCTCTCGGCGGCACTCCAACCAGGGATCCCTTGAGGTGGAGCGGCGCAAAAAGAAGAAGGCCTCGAAGTCACTGTTGGGGGCTCCCGATAAGGGCGAGCGCTCCCATGCTTGGTCGCTTAGCCCCTTTGGCATTCCCAAGAGTCTGACAGGGAGTGACTCTGCATGGTACCCCGCATGGAAGCGGAGGCCTCTGGTCTCCTGAGGGCTGTCCTGGTGAGGACCCCCTCTCGTCCTTGATGCCCGACCCGGTGACCCCGGGATTGCCATCGTAGGGCCCCATACCCGCATGGGAGTCCTGCATGCTGGCGCTAGAATGCAGCGTTTTTGCATTCATTGCTTCCCAGCAGGTGCTCACAGCCAGCTTTGCTGACTCGCGCCCAGAGACCGTGGTCCCTCGCGTGGGCCACTGAAATCCGTCCAGGAATCCCCCGAGAGCCGCGGGCCTCGTGAGGGTCCTCAACGTCTGTCTCGCTTGCCCTCCCATTCTTCGGAGGCAAGATCTTCCAGGGCCTCCGGCTCCAAGCGGGCACCAGCCGTTGGATAGGGCGATCTGCCCGGCTCAGACTCCTCATCCGATTTCTCGGAGTGGAAGTACAATGGGGACATCTCCCCAGAAACCCGTACCCACCAGGATCTTCCGTTGGACACCTCCCCGCCCGCGTTCCAGCAGTGCTCACCACCCGAGGACACCACCTTCCTGGTATTCGTTTGGGACATGGCACGGGCCCTTAACCTGGCCACTCAGGCCGAGGAGGACCCTCGTGCTGAAGAACTCGATATTCTTCAGTACAAGTTCCCTCCCAGGTAATGCCTCACTTTGCCTGTTCCTCCTATTCTATCTTGGCTGCTGCACCGCATGTGGGAGGCCCCCGCCTTGGTCCCCATTGTGAGCAAGTGCCTTGATACTATGTACAAGGTACAACGTGGACTGGGGTTCAGGAAGACCCAACTTCCCCACACCTCTATGGTGGTGGAGTCAGCGATGAGGAAGCAGAAGAGCCCAAAATTGCACTCGGCAGTACCGCCTGGTCAAGAGCCCTTGATGCCCTGGGCCGCAAGGCCTACCAAGGCTCCATGCTCTCTTGTCGCATTCAAGCATACCAACTATACATCGGTATGTTCTTGTGTGATTTAGCCAAGGAGCTCGGAGGGTTTTCCACGGGCCTCAAGGGCGAGCCCCTCAATAGATTTGGCACTCTGTTGAAGTCCATCACAGACTGCTCTAAATACCTCTCCCGAGCCCCCTATGATGGATTCGAGTCATCGGCTCAGGTGGCGGCCATGGGCATCGGGGCCTGCCGCCAGGCATGGCTCTAATCCTCGGATTTGGAGCAGTGGGTGCAGGAAAAACTCCTGAATGTTCCCTGCCTCGGTGAGCAGCTCTTCGGCAAGCCGATGGAGGATGAAGCCGCAGATAGAGACGGAGTTCATCACCAGAACCCGTCTCTCATGCAAGACTTCCATTCTGCCCCGGAAGTAGCAACCAGCCAAGAAGCCCTTCTTTCCTCGGAAGGGCCTCCAGTACCGGGGCTATCCGCCATACTCGGCTACCCCCATACTGTCTACCCCGGCGCAGGGTAAATCTGGCCAAGGGCATTGCAAACCGAAAGGGCCAAAAGCCAAAAATCCGGCTCTTCCACAACCCGCACAGGGGTTTTGACGCCATCGGCATCGCCCCTTACCCTCCGGCGACTCAGCAGCCAGTAGAGGGATGCCTGTCTCATTTCACCCCATCGTGGGCTTCCATCACCTCAGACACCTGGGTTATTGAAATCATCCGAGATGGCTATCACCTTCGCTTCAACAAGCTTCCACCTCTCTTCTCCCAGGCGGAGTCTCACCGACTCCCTGCGCACCAACTTCTATTGCAGCAGGAATTACTCTCTCTCCTTGCCCAATGGGCAGTCGAGAAGGTCCCTCCGCACCTTCGAGGTCGGGGCTTCTATTCCCAGTACTTCCTCGTCCCAAAAAAGACGGGAGGTCTGCGGCCCATCCTTGACCTCTGCAAGTTGAACAAGTTCTTGGTGCGGGAGAAATTCAAGATGCTATCCCTTGGCGTTCTGCTGCCCTTCATGCGGCAGGGCGACTGGCTATGCTCCTTGGATCTAAAGGATACTTATGCCCACATCTTAAACCACCCCCAGCACAGGCAGTATCTGCACTTCACAGGGAGAGAACGTCCAGTACAGGGAACTCCCCTTTGGCCTTGCGTCCACCCCACGAATCTTTATGAAATATCTCGTCGTCGTCACCGCCCATCTCAGGCGTCAGGGCATGCCAGTCTTTCCCTACCTTGACAACTGGCTCGTCCACGGCTCCTCGGTCGAGGAAACCCGGCGAGCAATGTTGCGCACCATCCTTCTGTTGGAGGGCTTGGGGTTCTTGGTCAACTACCCAAAGTCTCACCTCGAGCCGGTGCAGGCACTCATGTTTATCAGGGCATGCCTCGATACTCAGCAGGCGATCGCCTTCTTACCAGCAGATCGCGCCGACCGCCTCCGTGCTCTGGCGGCCCACATCCACAGCACACCCCGGGTCACCGCTCAGACCATGCTATACCTCCTGGGCAACATGGCCTCTACCGTGCATGTGGCCTCCCACACCCACCTGCACATGCAGACAGCTCAGTGGTGCCTCCGTGCCCAATGGAGCCCATCCCCCAGTCACCTCAGGGATCCTGTCAGGGTCCTTCCCAACCTCCGCTTGTCCCTGAGCTGGTGGCAAAACCCCCGCAACCTCCTGCGGGGATTGCCCTTCCAGGCCCCACAGCATGATGCGGTGCTGACGACAGATGCTTCCCTGTTAGGGTGGGGAGCCCACTGTAGGCCGCTATGCATGCAGGGGCAGTGGTCACCTGAGGAATCTCAGCAGCAGATAAACTTGCTCAAACTCCAGGCAATTCGGTAGGCCCTGAGAGCCTTTGAGGACCACCTCAAGAGGAGGTCGGTTCTCATGCAGACTGACAACTGTGTGGCGATGTTCTACATCAACAAGGATGGAAGCACGAGATTATGCTCCCTCTGCCGGGAAGCGGTCCTCATCTGCTCCTTCGCTGTTGGATAGAAGATATCCCTCAAGGCGACCTACCTTCCGGGTCAGGAGAATGTCCTGGCGGACAGGCTCAGTAGAATTCTTCGCCCCCACAAATGGCAGCTGGATCCAGGGGTAACAGTCTGGCTGTTTCTTCGCTGGTGGACGCCGGCAATAGACCTCTTTGCCAGTCCGCAGAATGTGCAACTCCCCTGCTTTTGCAGGCCGGTACCGCACCCAAGCAGGGAGAGCCCCGTTGCATTCCTTCTGGACTGGTCATCCAGCCTGCTCTATGCATTCCCTCCCTTCCCTTTCATTGCGAGGACCCTTTTCAAGGCTCAGCGGGATTGGGCATCGTTGATCCTCATGGACCTCTCGTGGCCTCAGCAGCCTTGGTTTCCCGCTCTTGCTCTGACTGTCGATGGAGCCTCCTGTTCCCCTGGGCTCTGCCCCAGGTCTGCTAACACAGGAGGAGGGGCGGGTGCAGCACCATAATCTAGCCTCCTTATCCCTCATGGCCTGGCAGCTGAACGGATTTCCCTAGCATCACTGGCCCTTCCAGAGGAGGTCGAGGAAGTCCTCCTCACCTCAAGAAAGGACTCCACTAGACAAGCCTATGCCTTCAAGTGGAGGTGCTTCTCTGTCTGGTGCTCGGAGCTCCAGATTGACCAGTTCTCGTGCCCCATTTGATGGATCCTCCAGTACCTCCTCCATCTCTCGAAGGAAGGGCTGAAGTCAAACTCTGTCAGGGTACACTTGAGTGCCATCTTGGCGAACCACTTCCCCATCGAGGGAAAGCCCCTCTCGGGGCAGCCGTTAGTCTCCCGGTTTATGCGGGGTTTTCTGTTTTCCAAGACACCCATCCATCGTCCCCTGGCGGAATGGGACCTGAATGTGGTGCTCATGTAGCTCACCCGTTCACCCTTTGAGCCAAGGGCGACATGCTCGCTCTGGCACCTGTCCTGGAAGGTGGTCTTCCTGGTGGCGCTGACCTCGGCCCGCCAAGTCAGCGAGCTCCAGGCTCTCATGGCTGACACCCTTTACACCAGGTTCTATCGGAATAGGGTGGTTCTCCACACCCACCCTAAATTCCTGCCTAAAGTCGTCTCGGACTTCCATCTCAACCAGGAGATAGTCCTGCTGACTTTCTTCCCAAGGCCCTACGCCAACCAGGTGTCGGTGGCTCTCCACAATCTCGACTGCAGAAGGGCTTTTGCCTTCTACTTACAGCGCACCCAGACTCATCGCAAGTCTGGCCGACTGTTTGTGACCTACAATCCCAATAGGCCGGGACAGGCAGTTACCAAATTCACCCTCTCGGTTTGGGTGGCAGACTGCATCGCTTTCACTCATACGAAGGCGGTTGCCCTGCTAGATTGTCAAATCACTGCACATGGGGTTCGGGCCAAAGCGGCCTCGGTGGCCTTGCTATGCTCCTTGTCCCGATGGACATCTGCTGGGCAGTGACCAGGTCTTCCACGAATACCTTCGCTGCCCATTCGGGGTATAAGCAACTCCTGCCCTCCTGCTCTTCTTCACGGCTACCGAGTCCTTCGCCCCGAGGACTCGGGCTCCTTTGGGTATCGGCTTCTGCTCACGGCCTCGCGGAGGCATTTTTTTGGTTACAGGTACGGTAGCCTGTAGCTGGGGAGTCCCATAAGTGAGGACCGACTTCCTGCTTGTTCCTGGAGAAAGCGTAGTTACTCACCTGTAACGGGTGTTCTCCAGGAACAGCAGGAATCAGTCCTCACTACCCTCCCGCCTCCCCTGTTGAGTTGCTATATTTTGTCCTTCCCTTGCCATCTACTTGGTAGGGCTCGAGTTAAGGTACCTGACTGAGCAAGATGGCACCCTTGGGCGGGAAGAGGACCATGCATGTGTGGCAGCAATCCCAAAGGCTTTCTTTGAAAGCTGGGGAATTGCTCCGCATTGGCTCCATCAGTGCCACATCACCCATAAGTAAGGACTGATTCCTACTGTCCCTGGAGAACACCTGTTACAAGTGAGTAACTACGCTTTTTTGCAGGCGGTCCTTAAGAAAGAAATGGCGCCCCCAGGGTCAGAGATTATCTGTTCTACATGCAGATACACTGTTTTGTGTGTTAAAATCACTACCCCTGCCTGTTTACTGCCTGCTGATGCCCATAGACTGCTCCACCTACCATCACTTTAGTTTGGCGTGTTTAGCCGCCATCATGCGTATTCTTGTAGTAAGGCAATGTTGACCTTGTGGTCTCACAGTGCCTTCAGCACTTTGTGGCACTCTATAGGGCAACCAATACCACAGATGTTCCAAGATTTTATTTATTTATTTAGACAGTTTTGTATACCGCCTTATCCTTCAATCAAAGCGGTCACAACACAAGTGGGGGATACATTTAACACGCGGGGATATGAGACACACTCACTAATACTTACAGGGAACATGGGCAATGGAGGGTTAAGTGGCTTGCCCAAGACCACAAGGAGCACCTGTGGGACTAGAAACCCCAGTCCCTCCGGCCCAAGGTTACTGTCCTCTAGTGGGATTTGAACCCCCGACCTTCCAGCCTGAAGTACCTTGCCCCAACCACTAGGCTACTCCTCCCTCCAGATATCAATCTGAGGCTCCGCTTACTCATGTGATACCTGGGTAAAAGAAATATCCCCACAGAAAAAGGACATTCTCCAGGACCAAGCAGGAAGTCAGTCCTCACATATGGGTGTCGTCGGTGCCGACGGAGCCCCCGTGTGGAGCATTTCCCCAGCTTTCAAAGAAAGCCTTTGGGAATGCAGCGCGCATGCGCGGTCCCCTTCCCGCCCAAGGGTGCCATCTTGGTCAGTCTTCTTTTTTCCACGGAGACCGACGGATTTGTCTCGTTTTCACCCGAGGAAAAAGTTGATTTTGTTCTGTGTGGATCCGTTTTCTTCGGTTTGACGCCGGTTTCCCTTTCCCGCCTGGGCCCGATACATCGGTATCGAGCCTGGACTTCTTTTTTCATTTTTTGTCCTTAGTGACAAGCGTATGCGCCATTTTTCTGTTTTCACTGGCAGCCCTGTCTTTTGACCTTGCAGGGGCCCTTTTTCCCCCGATGGCTGCCAGTGGGTGTAAAAAGTGTGATCAGTGTAAGAAACTTATATCTCTCACCAACACACCTGACTGCTGCCTCAGGTGCCTCGGACCCGATGATCTGTGGTCCATGTGGGAAAATGTCCTCGAAGGCGTTAAGGAGTCGGCAGCACCAAAAGGAAAGAATCTTCTCTGACTCCACGTCTGGACAGGCCCGGATTTCGTCAGAGGCCTCGACGTCTCGGGACTCCGGCCCTGAGTAGCGCCGAGGCTCCTCTAAGAGGGGGTCTCCCTCGCAGGAACATCGTAAGAAGAAAAAACCCACGAGGGCGGCGTCGGTAGACGCACTTGGCTCCTCGACGGCCAAGTTGCATAACCCCGAGCGCCGTCCCGGGTCTTCGGAGTCGGAGAGGCCTGCAAAACAACCTCATGTGGAGATGGAGTCCCCAGGTCATGTGAGTACTGTAGTCCTCGTGGACTCTCCTTTAGGGGAGCCGACGTCGGGCCCGACGCCATCGGGACCCGTGTCGGGGGCTGCTGAGTCTCCTGAGCTCGGACTCAGGTTGACGGCCTTGGAGTGCAGCTTGGCTGCCTTCATGGAACAGCAGCGGGCACTGATTGCCGGTCTCACCAGTTCATCTGCCCCGACCACCGGGACATCGACATCCAAGTCGACCCCGGAGGCCGAGTCGACCCTCGAGTCCATGCTCGTTCGAGTCGATCCTCAGCCAAGGTCTCCCTCGGCCTCCCGCCCGGGACCGAGGTCGTCGACGCTGGTACCCTCGGCATCGGGGCGGATGGCATCGGTGCCTGCCCGACCGGAGCCGCTTGATTCCTCCTCCGAGGGGTCCGGTTGGGAAACGGAGGATGAGGAGTCCCCTGAAACCTTTCGGACTCGGTGTGTCCCATCGGACTCACCGGAGTCCTAGCCTCGGATACAGTCCCCACTGGAGGATACCCGGTTCTCGGACTTCATGCAGGATATGGCCAAGGCCTTGGCATTCAGCGCGGATCCCGAGGAGGAGCCTCGAGCCGAGGAGCTCGAGGCCCTACAGTATGACTCTCCTCCAAAGGAGGCCTTCACTGTACCGGTTCCTCCGATGCTGGAACGGTTGCTCTTCCGCATGTGGGAGACGCCGGCCTCGACGCCGGTTTTGAGCAAGCAGGACGATTCCATCTATCGAGTCTGCAAGAGCCCAGGGTTCCAAAAGGCACAATTACTGCACCACTCCATGGTTGTGGAATGGGCCATGCATCGTCTGAAGAGTCAGAAGATGCACTCCTTGGTGCCATCCAGCCGGAAGGCCTGGAACCTGGATGCCCTCGGTAAGAAGTGCTTCTAGGGCTCTATGCTTGCTTGCCATGTCCAGACCTACCAGCTGTACATGGGCATGTACCTTCGAGACCTGGCAAAGGAGATTGCCGGGTTCTCTGCTGGTCTCTCCGAGGAACCTTTGCAGAGCTTGTGATAAGGAAGCTTATCATAGCTCAGGTAGGAGCTAAAGAAAAGATGATGTGACTCTGAACAAGCAACCTGTCAGTTCTGGTAGAAGTAAGAAAACAGAGTTTTCACATAAAAGACTACCAGTCCCAGAATGCACCAGGTTTCCAGCAGCCATGAGAGGGGCTGAAGTGAGAAAACGTGTGTGCAATCAAGAGAGCTATGAGGTAATCCCTAAGCACTCATCTCAAAGGGCAGGGCCTGATTCAACACAGCTGCGCTGTGTTAGGGAGGAGCACACATTAGAACAGAATAAGAATAGAGCTTATTCTACAGATAACAGCTACAGAGACAGCTTCAGCTACAGAAAGAGCTTCAGGAAAGGAGACAGCAACAACTTCAAGCTCAAGCACCAGTATCACCTGGAGAAACAGAAGCCAAGCCAAGCGGATAGAGAAAGAAGGAAACTCTCTGGAAGGAAGAGAAGAAAGCCCATTGGATGGTCTGGGAGAGTCCAAGGCAGTACCCATACTGGGAGGTATTCCAAGTGCCAGCAGAGACCATTGGACTGGAGTCAGCCAGAGGAATGGAATGGCAGAGATAGGAATCACCAGTGGCTACCTGGAAGAGAGAAGACTGCACGTGGAAAGGACTTTCAGACCTATGCCAGAAGGTATGTGACGAAAGATCCAGTGTCCAGGGATCAAGATTGGAAGGCTGGACATCAGAACTGGATTACATACTGGCCAGGCTATACAGAGAGGAATTATGATAGCAGGAGAGGCTCAGGTATGAACACTGATCCAGACCCTATCTATAATAGTGAATGGCAGCAAGGGAATAAGCATTCTCATGATAGTGCCTTAATGAAAGACTCGTTTGTGCCAATGTATGATAGTGACCCTATGCTGATTGAGGAAGGGGGAGATACAGCAGATGAAATTATTGATTACATGGACTGTTCTTTATCCAAGTGCTATTGCTAGCTTTCTGTAAGCAAACACATCAGCCATCACAAAGAAACCTAACTTTGTTCTTATTTCCACTGCAAAACAGCTCTTAAAGCAGGATTTGGGTTCACACAGTAGCAGCCAGCCAGCTAAAGGGTTTCAGCTGGTCAATTGATAGTAATTAAAGCTGCACCTGATTGTGTGTGTGAGCAAGAGAGAATCACTGCAGGATCTGTGTGGAAAATAAGCAGAAGTTAATCTAACCAGCAAAGTTTATTTATTTCTTTGTGCCTTTTCATTTGGTAATTATTTGCTAAGAAAACATTAGCTAATTGCCTGATAAGCTGAAGGTTGTTTTCTGATTTGCTTTGTGACTTTATGTTATCCATTTAAACACTGCAAGCAAGTAACCTCATTTATATTGCTACCAAGCATATTTGTGCTGGGTGAATTAAACCCCATCAATAAAAGAAGTATTTTATTGGCCTTACCACTGGTATCACAACTCAATTATTGTCTTCAGCTGTGTTTGGGAGTGAAAGAACTACATTACCCACAATACCTTGCAAGAATCATATGAATATATGCATCGTCAAGATTGTGTAAGTTCTCACCCTAGGCAGCCGTCTGACAAGCTTCAATGCTCTGTCATCGGGTATTCGTGAGAACTCAAAGTTTATCTCTCAAGCAGCCTATGATGGCTTTGAGGCTTCGGCCCGGGTAGCCGCGGCCGGCATCGGTGCATGCCGTCAGGCCTGGCTACAGTCATCGGACCTCGAGCCATGGGTGCAGGACAAGTTGGTCGATGTCCCCTGCAGAGGTGAAAACCTCTTTGGCAAGCCCATGGCTGAAAAGGCTGCAGAACTCGAGACCGAGACTCTTACCCGGACAAGGCTGTCCAGGAAAACCTCTGCCCCTTCTCAGAAGAAGAAGGGCTGGGGGAAAAAGACCTTTTACCCGAGGATGTCATCTACCTATAAGCGGTACCCTCATTTTCAGGCCTCTGTAGCTCCCCAACAGGGTCAGCAGGCCAAGGGGGCAGGGACTTGGGCCCCGTAGGCAGAAAACCCCCAAGCCACCAGCTCCGGTTTCTTCCCAGCAGGGAGCGGGGTTTTGACTCCAGTGGCATAGCCTCTCCTCCTCAGCTGGCCTATATCAGCACAGGAGGCCGGCTGGCCCTGTACGCCCACAGGTGGTCAGCCGTAACAAGGGATACCAAATCGCCAGATTTGAGCACGTGACTCCTATATTAAAACAACTCCACTGGCTCCCTATACATGGTAGGCTCACTTACAAGACCATACTGCTGACCTTTAAGGCCATCCACGGACTTTCATCCTCCTCACTCTCAAATCTCATCCATGTAACTCTATCGACTAGATCCAGAAGACCGACGGCTATAAACACACTAACACTTCCTAAGGCTGTAACAAAATGCACACAGATAACGGCAAGCAGATCTTTTATATTCTACGCCCCAAGATGCTGGAACGCCTTACCACCAAGCGTTCGTGCCATTACCGACTTAACCCAATTTAGGAAAGCACTTAAATATCACCTTTTCCTCATATACTACCCACCAAACATTACCCCCAGCAAAAGCCCCCCCAAATAAGAGACGCCTTATCTTCAAATAGCCTCTCCCACTTTCTCAGTAAGATTACTAGGACTTTTGTGTTGTCATGATACCTTTTATATAATCATGTTTGTAATAAGTTTACTTTGTTACCCAAGTTTATATACCTGTTTTCTGTAAACACAGAATAGCCTGTTATTCTGTTGAAGTTGTTGTATGTGAACCGCGCTGATACCAAATAGCGCGGTATATAAAAGATTGTAATAAATAAATACCTGGGTACTAAGTATAGTCCAGAGGGGCTATCTCCTCCACTCCCACCAGGTTACCCCCCTCCTATTTTCCAGGGGAGCCTCCAAGACCTCTTCTGCACAGGGACTTACTCCTGCAGGAGTTAGCAAGTCTTGTAAAGGAACAGGCAGTGGAACCAGTGCCCCACCACCTGAGAGGGCAAGTCTTCTACTCCAGGTACTTTATGGTACTGAAAAGAACAGGAGGCCTCAGGCCCATCCTAGACTTGCGGAATCTGAACAAGTTCCTGGAGAGAGAAAAGTTCAAGATGCTTAACCTTGGAATCCTGCTGCCCTACCTCCAGCAGGGAGATTGGCTATGCTCCTTAGACCTAAAGGATGCTTATACACACACCCTCATTCATCCAGACCACAGACAATATCTCAGATTTGTAGTGGGAGGAAACCACTATCAGTACAGAGTACTGCCTTTTGGCCTAACCTCCGCCCCCAGGGTATTCACTAAGTGCCTGGCGGTGGTAACAGCCTACCTAAGGGTTCAAGGCCTCTTTGTCTTTCCATACCTGGGCGACTGGCTCATCAGGGGTCAATCCCCACAGGAGGCCAATCAAGCCACCCTTCGCACTATCGCTCTGCTTCAGTACCTGGGGTTTGTTATAAACTTCGCAAAGTCCACTTTCACCCCTCACAGAACATGGAATTCATAGGAGCAAGACTGGACACCCTTCAGTCAAAGGCCTTTTTAGCCATGGACAGGGCCCACAGATTGATGGATCTAGCCAGGCAGTTCCACAGCAATTCTCTGGTCTCCGCCAGACAATTCCTGAGGCTCTTAGGCCACATGGCTTCCACGGTCCATGTAACTCCAAATGCCCGTCTGCACATGAGGCCAGCTCAATGGGGCCTCAGAACTCAGTGGCACCAAGCCACAGGAAGCCTCACGGACAGAGTGAGGGTGTCCAAACTACTAGAGTCTTCTCTGCAGTGGTGGCTTCATCTTCCAAATCTAGTGCACGGGGTTTTTCAGACACCTCCACACTCTCAAGTGCTGACAACCGATGCTTCCCTTCAAGGTTGGGTTGCACATTGCCAAGGAGCGTGTACTCAAGGCCTGTGGTCTCCTTGGGAGGCCACGCAACAGATCAATCTCTTAGAACTGAGAGCTATCCACTTGGCCCTGAGAACTTTCTCCCATCTAATCTCTCACCAGTCCGTCTTGGTTCAGACGGACAATCAAGTTGCTATGTTCTATGTGAACAAACAAGGGGGCACAAGGTCCCGCCTTCTATGTCAAGAAGTGCAGAAAATGTGCTCCTGGGCAGTCAATCACGGCATTCTTCTCAAAGCGGTCTATCTCCCAGGTCAGGAGAATTACCTGGCGGACAGATTGAGCAGGATCCTGCAGCCGCACGAATGGCAGTTGAACCCTTTAGTGGTTCAACAGATCTTCCTGAGATGGGGTCTTCCAACCATAGATCTCTTTGCCAGTCCTCTGAACCATCAACTACCCAGGTTCTGTTCCAGACAACCGCATCCTCTCAGAGTAGCAGCGGATGCGTTTCTCATTCCATGGTCTACAGGCCATGCGTGTCCTCCCACGCCTCTAGTGTCCAAGACATTGTTCAAAGTGATCCAGGACAAGGCCTCGGTGATCCTGGTGGCCCCCAGGTGGCCAAGGCAACCCTGGTTCCCACTTCTTTTGCAACTAGCGGTGGACACTCCTCTTCCTCTGGGGACGCAACCCGATCTCCTGTCTCAGGAGCAGGGATCTCTCTTCCACCCCAATCTCCAGTTCCTCCATTTGATGGCCTGGTTGCTGAAAGAGTAGTTCTAGCGCCCTTACTACTGCCTAGGGAAGTGGAGGACGTGGTCTTGGCCTCTAGGAGGCAGTCCACCCGAACGTCTTATGCCCTTAAGTGGCATAGATTCTCTACCTGATGTACTCAACAGAATGAGAATCCTTTCTCATGCCTAGTACCAGTGGTGCTGCAATATTTGCTCCACCTGTCCAACCTAGGCCTTAAGTCAAATTCTGTGTGAGTTCATCTTAGTGCTCTTTCAGCGCACCACACCCCAGTGGAGGGTCAGTCTCTCTCAAGCCATCCTTTGGTGGCTCGCTTCCTGAGAGGCCTGCTTTTGCTTAAACCTCCAGTGCGTCCACCTGCCCCTGAATGGGATTTAAATGTGGTCTTGCAACGGCTTACTTGCCCACCATTTGAACCTATGGCTACTTGCCCTCTGCGTTTTCTCTTCTGGAAAGTGTTGTTTCTGGTAGCCCTTAACTCAGCGAGACGAGTGAGTGAGCTTCAGGCCCTAGTATCAGATGCACCTTATACTAGGTTCTATAGGAACAGAGTAGTCTTACGGACTCACCCTAAGTTCCTTCCTAAGGTTGTCTCCTCCTTCCACCTCAATCAGGAGGTGGTTCTTCCAACTTTCTTTCCCAGGCCGCATGCCTGCCGGGCTGAGATGGTCTTGCATACCCTGGACTGTAGAAGGGCTTTGTCCTTCTACCTTGACCGTACGCAGGAGCACCGGAGGGCTGTTCAGCTCTTCGTCTCTTTTGACCCCAATAAGTTGGGGTTGGCTGTCTCCAAGCATACTTTGTCCATATGGGTAGCCGATTGTATCGCCTGGGCTTACAGGGCAGCCGGCCTCTCATTGCAGGGTCGAGTTACGGCTCACCGTGTCAGGGCGAAGGCTGCGTCAGTGGCTCATCTCCACTCTGTTCCATTGGCAGACATCTGCCGGGCCGCTACTTGGTCTTCAAGCCAGACTTTTACGGTCCACTACTGCCTTGAGAGGGAGTCCCGCAGGGACAGTGCTTTCGGGCAGGCAGTACTCCATAATCTCTTTGGGGTTTAGGCAACTCCTACCCTCCGGCCCTGGTGTTGGGCTACCGTTCGGGGGCGTTATCAGAGAAGATTCTTTTCTTGCATGCTGAGGCTCTAGAGGGAGCTAATTTTTCAGCTTTGGGTCTCCGGTAGCCTTAAGCTGGGGAGTCCCATATGTGAGGACTGACTTCTTGCTTGGTCCTGGAGAAAGAGTAGTTACTCACCTGTAACAGGTGTTTTCCAGGAACAGCAGGAATCAGTCCTCAGAATCCTCCCTCCTCCCCTTGGAGTTGCAGTCATATGATTTATTTTGTTATTTTTGCTGTCTTTTAGCTATGTCATCAGACTGAGCAAGATGGCACTCTTGGGCGGGAAGGGGACTGCGCATGCGCGCTGCATTCCCAAAGGCTTTCTTTGAAAGCTGGGGAAATGCTCCGCACGGGGGCTCCGTCGGCGCCGACGTCACCCATATGTGAGGACTGATTCCTGCTGTTCCTGGAGAACACCTGTTACAGGTGAGTAACTACTCTTTCTTCAAAATCCAGGGATCCCCCCAGCCTAAGTTCCCCTCCATGACACACTTAAAAATATCATTGCTCCACTCAAGTCCATTCCGTCCCTTCTCGCCTCCCCACCCATACGGTACTCCCCTGTGTGTGTGCCAATCGGAACCTGTTAACTCTACCTAAATCCCTCCCCTCCCCTCCCACCCTATCCCTTCCCCCTCCTATTTCCCCCCTCCAAAGCTATGCAACCACTGCTCCAAATTGAGCCCTCCAAGAAAGTTAGGATTGCGTAGAGCCCCCATCCCCAATCTGGTGTCTTCCCCGAATGTGTTCCCAAACATTCCTATTTCCCCATACCTCAGCAGGTTCTGTAGCTTCCAGTACCCAGTAGCATAGTATAAAACATAAAAAATCTTTTAACATAGTATAAAACATTCCACTCGCACTCCAGAGGATCCCCCCCCCCACCCACTACTCATACCCCTCTTTCCCATTGTCTTATCTTCTAGTATCATATTCCCAAGTCCAGAGAGGGCAGTAACAGCTTATAAGAGATACCCCATCCCGAGGAGAAGCCCGCCAGCCCAACAGCACCCAGTCAGTACCTGTGTTAGTATCCCATAAAGAAGGTTCTCGATATCTAAAATTGAGGCAACAGACCTCGAAAAAAAAATCATCATTACCAACAGACCCCAACAATAAATTCCCTTTTACCATGATGCAAACGGCATTTATCCCCCCCCCCCCCTTTCTCATAGGACTTCTCCATTCACACCCTATCCCTCCACAACTAGGAGTGGCCTAGTGGTTGGGGCATGTTACCTCAGGCTGGAGGGCCCGGGGTTCGAATCCCATTAGAAGACTAAAACCTTGGGTCAGAGGGACTGGGGTTTCTAGTCCCACAGGTACACCTTGTGGCCTTGGGCAAGCCACTTTAACCCTCTGTTGCCTCAAGTACAAAAACATAGATTGTGAGCCCTTTGGGGACAAGGGGAAAAATAAATAAATATACTATATATATAGTACCTGAATGTACACCACTTTGACTGGTAGTAAAGCAATATATAAGCCTAGTTAAATAAATAAACCACACATACCCATGCACTCCAGTGTTATTTTCCCCACATGGGAGAGGGAGCAGCACATAAGCCCCTGAAATTTCTAAGAGGGCCCATTCTATAGTCTCAGCAGGCCTTCATAAGTATCCACAGCCCTCTCAAATGCTACTACCCATTATAAGAACATAAGATATGCCATACTGGGTCAGACCAAGGTCCATCAAGCCCAGTATTCTGTTTCCAACAGTGGCCAATCTAGGTCATATGTACCTAGCAGTTTCCCCAAGAGAGACAAGTTCCACAATGCTTGTACTGGGTCAAGCATAGATATCTTCGGTCACTTCTTAATAATGGTTTATGGACCTTTCCTCCAGGAACTTGTCCAAACCTTTTTTAAACCCAGCTACACTAACAGCCTTTACTACATCCTCCGGTAACAAATTCCAGAGTTTGATTACACGTTGAGTGAAAAAATATTTTCTTTTATTAGTCTTAAATAGTTTACCCTGTAGCTTCATTGCATGTCCCCTAGTCTTTCTATATTCTGATAAGGTAAACAATCGATCTACGTTTACCCGTTCCACTCCGTTCATTAATTTATAGACTTCTATCATATCTCCCCTCAGGTTTCCAGGTTAAAGAGCCCTAACCTTTTTAGCTTTTCTTCATAGGAGTATCCTTCCATCCCCTTTACCATTTTGGTGGCTCTTCTCTGTACCTTTTCTAAAATCGCTATATCCTTTTTAAGATACAGCGACCAGAATTGCACACAATATTCAAGGTGCGGTCTCACCATGGAACGATATAGAGGCATTATAATATCTTTTGTTTTATTTTCCATTCCTTTCCTTATCATACCTAGCATTCTGTTTGCTCTCTTGGCCGCCGCTGCACACTGGGCCGAGGGTTTTAACATGGTATCCACAATGACGCCTAAATCTTTTTCCTGGGTGGTGGTTCCTAATGTGGAACCTTGCAACGTGTAACCATAGTTTGGGTTGTTCTTCCCTAGGTGCATAACCTTGCACTTGTCCACATTAAATTTCATCTGCCATTTTGATGCCCAGTCTTCCAATTTATCAAGATCCTCTTGCATCCTCGGCCCATGACCAGCCCCAATCACAGGGAGCTATTATATCCATGGAAGTAACAGTCCCAAATAAATGAAACCTACAGTCCTGGATTAAGCAGTGCTGCCTACACCCAAGCCAGCTCTTTTTAGTGGATCAGTCTGTAGGCAGAGTCTCCAAAAACTGCTCTGCTTCGGCTAGAGTGGAAAACACCCTCTGATGTCTGTTGTCATCAATGCGGAGGTGAGCTAAGTATAGCAACACGAACCTCATTTTCCAAGCCACCATCTGGCTGCAGAATGACGCAAACTCTTTTCGCCGCCAACTTACAAGGGTGGAATAGTCTTGGAAAAAGAGGAACCCTCGGGGACTGGCCTCAGTATTGCAGCCCGCAGCACGGCCTCCTTTTGCACATAATTTAGGAAGTGTGCTATCACCACCCATGGTCTATCCATACCATCTTTTGGGCCCAGGCGGTGCACCCATTCCAAGAAACCTTGCCCACTTGCTCCCCCAAGGGCAAATTAAAGGGAATCCAAGACTCCAAGAACCCCTGCAGCTCGCTGTCAGATACAGAGTCCTCCAATCCCATGATCCGGAGGTTCTTGCGGCGACCTTTGTTCTCTTTTTCGCCCAGTTTCTCGCCATATTGGTGGATGAGGTTCTCCATTTTATCTTTATTAAATTTCTTGCTGTACCGCACCTTTGGAAACCAGCAGGGCGGTTTACAATAAGAGTAAAATATAGAAGCATCCGAAAAGGCCGGGAGCAGAAAAGAACTACAATTCTTGACAGGAAAGCAGCAATCACAGTAGCCATAGGGGGGAGGGATTTTATTTATTTTGGTGTCCTGAGAATGTGTGGTGGTCTCCGCCATGGCCACGCGCTGCTCAGCTTGGTCTAGTCCAGTAAAATCTGTTAAGCCCTGTGCCACTTGGCTAATGTGAGCCGAGAGATCGTGAAGCAATCCCTCCAAAGCTCGGACCACCGCTGCCGATACTTCTTCTCTTAAAGTGGAGGAGCAGTCTATGCACAGGCTGGCGGAGCTTGTACTCACCATTATGTTTGTTATCCAATGGCTGTGGTTTCTCCCTCCTGGACACTCTCGCTGCCATCCACTCTCCACATCTGCTGAGAGAGCCCCCTGAAGTGTGCCTCCTTTCCCCCTTCGTCACCCGCCAACAAATTGTAAGGGGCAAAGTAGATTAAACAAATTTAATTACAGTTATCAGGTGGGAGGCCCCGGAGCCGAAGAAAACGCTGCTTCCTTGGCTCACCGCATCACGTGACTCCCCTTAATATTTTTTTAAGGGTAGATATTAATGACTCTTTAGCTTACAAGATTCCCTCACCTCTGATTTCTGTTCTTTATAACTGCATCTTGTGGTGTTTTACAGACTGCAGTCACACCAGTTTAAAATATACTTGTCACAACCTTTATACAAATTTGGGATGAATTGTAGAACGCTGCAGAATATTTTCTGAGTACTGGCTTTATTCCATGCTATTTGAAGCTCTAACTGTTGTTATTTAAAGATGACACACAGTGTAGGAAGTCTGGCACTGGCCTCATGAGACTTGTAAACATGAGACCAGCGTAAGAGAACCAGGTGGGGGAGGGGGACGCGGCACAAGAAGGTCATATGCACTGGCTTCTAAATCTGCACCAAATTTGTCAAGGTCTGGCATAGCATAACATAGTATATGACAGCAGATAAAGACCAATATATGGTCCATCTAGTCTGCCCAGCAAGGCAGCAAGATTAGGTGCACCTGCCGCTCCGTGCAGGTCACCTCTCCCTATGCCTTTGTTTAGGGGTGTACCCACCGCTCTGTGTAGGTCACCCCTATTTTTTCAGATTCAAGAGATAGTTATGTTTATTTTGATTTTATTCTGTTGCTATAAAGGGATCCACTGTGTCTGCCCCTTGCCATTTTGAATTCTGTCACTGCGTTTGCCCCCACCACTTTCATAGGGAGGGCATTCCAAAGATCCACCACCCTTTCAGTGAAAAAGTATTTCCTGACATCGCCTTTCAGTCTATCCCCTTGCAGCTTTGTGTTATGCCCTCTCGTTTTGCAGCTTCCCCGTTTTTGGAAGAGGTTTGTTTGTTCATTATTTCTCTTTAAGTATTTAAAGGTCTGAATCATATCTCCCCTGTCCCTCCTCTCCTCCAGAGTGTACATGTGTAGGTCTTCAAGTCTCTTCTCATAAGTCTTCTGACGTAGGCTCCAAATCAATTTGGGTGCCTTCCTCTGAACTGCTTCCAGTCTTTTTATATCCTTTGCGAGATATGGTCTCCAAAACTGAACACAATATTTCAAGTGAGGCCTCGCCAGTGACTTGTACAGTGGCATTAGTACCTCTTCCTTTCTGCTGGAATTCCTCTCTGTATGCAACCCAGCATCCTTCTGGCTTTTGCCACTGCCTTATCACACTGTTTTGCCACCTTGAGATCCGCAGAAATAATCACACCAAGGTCCTTCTCCTGGTCTGTGCACACCAGTCTCTCGCCCCCTATTGCATACAATTCCCTTGGATTTCTGCTTCCCAAGTGTGTGACACTGCACTTCTTCACATAAAAGTTTAACTGCCAAGCATTAGACCATTCTTCCAGCTTTTGGTAGATCTTTCCTCATGTTTCCCACTCCCTGAGGGCAGTCCACTCTTGCAAATTTTGGTGTCATCTGCAAAGAGACACTTTTCCATTCATCCCTTCAGCAATATCACTCACAAATTTATTGAACAGTACCGGTCCCAGGACCGAACCCTGGGGCACACTGCTAATCACCTTCCTTTTATCCGAGTGAGTTTGGTTTATCGTCAACTTCTGTTGTCTGACGGTCAACCAATTTCTGATCCAGTTCACCACCTTGGGTCCCATCCCCAAGCTGTTGAGTTTACTGATAAGCCTCCTGTGAGGAACAGTATCAAAGGCTTTGCTGAAATCTAGGTAGATCACATCCATCGCATGCCCTTGATCTAGTTCTCTGGTCACCCAGTCAAAGAACTCAATCAGATCTGTTTGGCAAGATCGTCCTTTGGTAAGACCATGTTGCCTCAGATCATGCAACCTGTTGGTTTAGAGGAAGTCCACTATTCACTCTTTCAGGAGCGCCTCCATCACTTTTCCCGCCACTGAGGTAAGGCTTACTGGCCTGTAGTTTGTCATTTCTTTCCATTTACCACTTTTGTGGAGAGGTGCCACATCAGCCCTTCTCCAGTCCAGTGGAAATTCTCTTGTCTCCAAGGATCTATTAAAAACATCCTTTAAAAGTCCTGCAAGAACCTCGCTGAACTCTTTCAGTATCCTGGGATGCATCCCATCTGGTCCCATAGCCTTGTCCACTTTCAGTTTTGCAAGCTGTTCTAACACATCATCTTTTGTGAATGGTGAAGTATCTACTCCATTCCCATTTGTATATTTGTCAATCACAGGTGGTCCTTCTCCAGGATTTTCTGTAGTGAAAACAAAGCAGAAGAATTTGTTTAGCATTTTCATTTTTTCAATGTCACCTTCCACGAATCCGTTCTCAGCACTTTTGAGTCCTGCAATTCCACCTCTGATTTTCCTCCTCTCCCAAATATACCTGAAAACCGTTTTGTTACCACACTTCACATCTTTAGCCATCTTTTCTTCTGCCTTTGATTTTGCTATCCTTATTTCTCTTTTTGTCTCTTTTAGTTTGATCTTGTATTCTTTTCTGTGTTCCTCTGTTTCCGAGCTTCTAAATTTTGTGAAAGCTGTGGTTTTTGCCTTTATTTGTGCAGCCACTTCTTTGGAGAACCAAATAAGTTTCCTTTTCCTCTTGTTTTTATTTACTTCCTTTACGTATGTATCTGTTGCACCTTTTATTGCCTCCTTTAGTTTAGCCTATTGCAATTCCACTTCCCTTATTCCCTCTCACCCTGCCAACTCCTTCTTCAGGTTCTTGACCATTTTACTGAAGTCATTGTTTTTGAAGGCTAAGACTTTGAGCTTGCTGTGAATGGATTCTACCTTGGCTTTTATCTAAAACCACACCTTGTGTTGATTGCTGCTGCTTACATGGGCACCCACCCGGATATTTGGCATGCTATCTCAGTTGATGAGCACTAAATTCAGCACGGAGCTCTCCCTGGTCGGTTCCATCACCATTTGTTTAAGTAACGCATCTTGGAAGAAATCCAGAATTTTTTTACTTCTTTTCCAGATTTGCAGAACACCACTCCAATCCACATCAGATAGATTAAAGTCACACTTCCCCCTTCATGGCTATCTTTGCAATATCAACAATCAATTCACTATGCATTTCTTCGGTTTGAGTTGGAGGCCTCTAGACCACACCAGTAAGGATGACAGTGCCATCTGCTCTTTCCAACACAATCCATAGTGCTTGTTCTTTTCCCCACATCCCCTACATTCCAGCAGCTTTAATATTGCTTTTGACATATAGGGCTGCTACTCCTCCTTTTCTACCTCTCTATCTCTTCTATATAGATTATAGCCAGCTATGGCTATATCCCATTCGTGTGACTCATTAAACCATGTTTCTCTAGTGTCCACAATGTCCAAGTCCATTTCCACCATTAGTGCTTCCAGATCAGGAACTTTGTTGGCTAGGCTTCATGCATTTGTACTGATTGCTTTTCAGCATTTGTTGAATGGCTTGCCTGTATTTTGCATGGATTTTGTTCTACACGCCTCTTTCCGCTTGCCATTGATGTGGTGTTCAAAAGTGTGGTTGTTTCCAATGTTGTTTTGCTTTTGCTGGGAGTGACGTACTGAACTTGTCCTTCTCCATCCGGCACCCCCTTTCCCTAGTTTAAATGCCTGTCCACATACTGCCTGAATTTTTCACTTAGGATCCTTTTCCTTGCGGCGGAGAGATGTAGTCCATCAGCACAATATAGTCTCTTGTTGATCCATCTGTTTCCCCAGTCGCTTATATATCTAAATTCTTCTTGTTGCACCAGGTTTGGAGCCATGTATTAAAGTTGTTTATGCGATGCAGCTTTTCTGCCCCATTACCACGAACATGTAGAACTTTTGAGAATGCCATAGTGTTAGCAATGGGCTTGGGTCCAGAGTCTGGAAGTCCCTTTGAACTATGAATTAAAAGATTTGAGAGAAGCAATTGCAAACCAGAATAGAACATTTTATCAACAAGGATAAATATTTTAAATGGTAAACTTTGAGTGACATAGTCATGTTTCTTTGTATTATGAACATAATTTGGAGTTGCCTAATACCTAATACCTTGGATCCTTGAAGTAAAAAGTACAGTAATCCAAGTCTGTAATGAATGGTAAGTGAATGAATAAACCTTATAACCAATTAAAAACATCTATAGAACAAAAGTTGGGGGGAGTCAAGGAAAGTGAAAGGAAATTGCATTTAGCTCACGCCTCTCTCAGACGTTCAAGGCCAGTTAAATACGGGGACAGCAGGTTTTTTCCTGCTCTCAGGGGGCTTACAATCTAAGTTTGTATCTGAGGCAATGTAGAAGTGGCTTGTCCAAATAACATGGAGCCAGCAGTGTGATTCGAACCTAGTTTCCCTGTTTAAGGGGGATTGTAAAGACTTCAGTTTTAGTGGTGTTTCATTAATTTATTCACCACAGAGGTTAAACTAACTTGTCTGTAGTTCTTAACCTCCTCCGCATTTCCACTTTTGTGAAGAGGACCTATACTAGCCATTCACTGGGACTAAGCAGGAAGTCAGTCCTCACATATGGGTGACGTTGCCGATGGAGCCCACACGGGAATGTTTCTCAGCTTACAAAGGAAGCTTTTGGAAGATGCACCATGCATGTGTGCCAGTCTTCCTGCCCAAAGGAGCCATCTTTACCTCAGTCTTCTTTTTCTGCAGAGTCCGTCAGATGTTTATCTGATCCTTGGAAAGAGTTTGACTCTTTGGGTATTATTTCGGTATGTCTTGCTTTTTTCCGGTCACGCCATCATCTTGCCCTTACCCAGGAGTGTCGGTGCCTTTGTGCGGCTTTTTTCTCAGGTTTCTTTTTCTTTTTGAGGTGTGCGGGTCTTTTCTCTCACACCCCCTGGTCGGCTGGAACATTGGAGCCCTTTTGACTTGGCAGAAGCCGTCTTCCCCAACATGTCCAAATTGGCCAGTGGCTTTAAAAAATGTACCCAGTGTGGCAGGACTGTCTCAGTGTTGTTTGGATCTTCGGAGTCATTGGTGTCGATGCCTTTGAAGGCTCATCTCGAGGCATCGGCTTCATGCAGGAGCCAGGCCCACTCTGAGCTCTGAGGTCATGGAGCATTGGACCAGAGGTTCTCTTTTGATGAGGGCCCTCAGAAGGGCCGTACTCAAGCCCCAAAGGCATTAAAGAAGGATGCCGAGCCCAGAGCAAAGGGCCATGGGCATCGGCATCGTAGCCCTCAACCAGACTCTGTGCAAAGGCTGGAAGCAGCCTTCCAAGCTGCCCCAGTGAAAGGAGTTGTTTCCTAAAGTCTCGGAGGGCCTGTGGGTGACTCCCAAGCCGGTTACCATCGTGGAGTCCCCGCTGAGGGAACCGGCATCAGTGCCGGAGGTTGCTGCTCCGGCATCGGAGACCCCGCTCCTTATGCAGCTCTTGGAGTCCCTTGAGCGCAGCCTGTCTATGTTCCTTAGCCAGCAGGCCTCTTGGGAACCAATTACCTTGGGTTCCTCGGCACCAGTGATGGCCCAGCCTACCGTGGCTGCCTCTCCATCAGAGGTTCAATCCGTCTTGGTGGTACATGCCCTCCCCCAAGGTGACAGCAGTTCTGGGGGCTGCTTGAGTTCCCTCTTGGCACCCTGTTTTTCTCCACAGAGTGTCTCGGGGTCAAATCACTGAAAATCATGGATACCCTCCACCCCTTCCGACTGGCACTGTGAGGAATTGCATTGTACAGCATCGGTTCATGCTCTCCGATCTTCACCCTATGAAAGGAGAAAGTCCTTGCCAAAGGACTTCTTCTTTCAGGAGTTTGTGAGAGATATAGGGAAGGCCTTGCCCTTCACTGCCGAGGGGTGAAGAGCTTGAGATCCTTCAGTACTCCTCTCCGAAGGATGCCATCACGGTTCTAGTACTCTGGATCCTTGAGAGACTCCTCTTTTGCATGTGGGAAACACCTTTCATGGTGCCCACCATGAGTCGTTGCCTTGGTTCCTGTACAGAGTGAGCAAGAGCCATGGCTTTGAGAAGCCTCAGCTTCCCCATAACTCCATGGTGGTAGAGTCTGCCATGCTGTTTATCAAGAATTCTAAGATGCACTCCTTGGTGCCCTGGGCTAGAATCGTGCACCATGGATGGTTTTGGTAGGAAATTCTGCCAAGGCTCGATGCTAGTGTCCCGTATCCAGGCCTAGCATGGGTATGTCCCAGAAATTGTTCCGTCTCAGGTAGGAGGAAGGCTGATCCACTTTAACAGGTGGCCAAGAATAACAACAGACTTTTGGGTCCTCAAGATAGTCCAGGATGGCTACCTACTGCACTTGGATCAGCTTATTCCTCCATTCTTCCCAGGGGAGTACCACCACTGCACATTGTTCCAGCAAGAGATCCACTCCCTCCTAGCTGATCAGGCAGTGGAACAAATTCTCCCATCTCAAACGGGAAGGGGTTTCTGCTCCTGCTACTTCCTGGTTCCCAAGAAGAAAGGAGGGTTCCAGCCCATTCTGGATCTTTGAAACCTCAAATGGTTTTTGGTGAGGGAAAAGTTCAAGAAGTCATCTCTAAGAATGTTATTAACCTACCTTTGACCTCAAGATTGGCTATGTTCCCTAGATCTCAAGGATGCATATGCTTACATCCTCATTCATCCCCTCCATAGGCAGTATCTCTGCTTTATGCTCAGCAGACATCGCTGCCAGTACCGAGTACTACCCTTCAGCCTTGCCTCCACCCCCAGGGTCTTCACTAAGTGCCTGGCAGTAGTAGCTGCTTTTCTCAGTACCCAAGGGACCTTTGTCTTCCTTATCTGGTTGGCTGATTGATCACAGCCGGAACACCGGCAGAAGTCCAGCGCTCAATCCAGCTGACCATCCATAGTAACATAGTAAATGATGGCAGATAAAGACCAGTATGATCCATCTAGTCTGCCTAGTAAGATGGCAAGAGTAGGTGCACCTGCCACTCTGTGCAGGCCACCCCTCCCCATGTCTTTGTTTAAGAGGTGAACCCACCACTCCGTGTAGGACACCCCTGTATGGTGAGAAATTAGTTACGTTTATTTTGATTTTATCCTGTTGCTGTAAAGGGAATCCACTGTGTCTGTCCCATGCCATTTTGAATTCTGTCACTGTATTTGTCCTGGAGCACCTTGATTTAATGATCAACTACCCCAAATCCCATCTGCAGCCCTCGCAACACCTTGAGTTTATTGGGGCTCTACTAGATACTACTCAGGCTCGAGATTTTCTGCCAGAGAACAGAGCCCAATGCGCTCGGTAACCCTGTCTCATGAGATTCAGAGTTCTTCCCTTGTCACAACTTGTCAAATGCTGCACCTCCTTGGCCATATGGCCTCCACAGTCCATGTGACACCAATGGCAAGACTCCAAATGCATCAAGTGCAGCGGACGCTCTGTACTCAATTGCGCAGGCAACTGGCCACTTTGGGAACCAGGTCAGAGTCACTCCCCCGCTCAAGGAGTCCCTCTCTTGATGGCAGCAACCCTCCAACCTCCTTGCAGAGCTTTCCTTTCAGTCTCCACCTCATCAATGCATCCTGACTACAGATGCCGCCAAGATAGGCTGGGGAGTCCATCTCGATGGCCTGTGTATGTAAGGATTCTGGACAGTTTGGGAGAGCCTCCACCAGATCAATGTCTTGGAACTCTAAACCATAGCAAATGCCCTGCAGGCCTTTTGGCAACAGCTCTCCAACCAGATAGTCCTCATCCAGACAGACAACCAGGTAGCCAGGTTCTACATCAACAAACAGGGTGGCATGGAGTCCTACCTCCTTTGGAGGCTGTCTGCTTTTGGAAATTTGCCTTGTCACATGGCATGACCCTCGGGGTCATGTATCGGTTAGGGGAGCTGAACATCCTTGCATATTGCCTCAGCAGAATCCCCTACACCCACACAAGTGAACTCTCAACAGCATGCTCACTGACGTCTTTCAGCTGTGAGGCACACCACCGATGGACCTCTTCACCTCCCCTCACAATGCCCAGCTCCCACTGTTCTGCTCCAGGATACCTTGCTGGCACCAGGTTGTGCCTGATGTGTTCCCCCTGGACTTGAGTGAGGGACTTCTCTATACATACCCACTATGGCCAAAACCCTCTTCAATGTGCATACAGAGCGTGCCACAATGATTCTCATTGCGCTGCATTGGCCCAGGCACCTCTCTCGTTGCCAACTCTTGAGGCTTGGATGTGCCCCGGACCTTGTCTTAGGATGAGGGGACTCTACTGCATCCCAATGTGGTATCTCTGCAACTCATGGCATGGATGCTCAGTGGATAGCATTCTCAGACTGTCACTTGCCGGAAGATATTGAGAATGTGTTTCGAGCCTCCCATAAAGACTCTATGCGCCACACCAATGCCTTCAAGTGGCGCAGATTATTCATTTGGTGTGTGAGGGCAGGGCCCTCAACCCCTTCTCTTGCTTGGTGAAGTCAGTGCTGTCCTACTAGCTACACCTCTCTGACTCTGGCCTCAAATCCAACTCGGTCAGAGTGCATCTCAGCACAGTGGCTGCTTATTGCCATCCGACGGCTGATAAGCCAATTCTCCAGGAGCAAGCAGGAAGTCAGTCCTCACATATGAGTTAAGTCAGCACTGACGGAGCCTGCGCAGAGCATTTCCCCAGCTTTCAAAGAAAGCCTTTGGGAATGCCACCATGCATGCCTGGTCCCATTCCAGCCCAAAGGTTCCATCTTACTCAGTTTCCCTTTTTCCACGGAAGCCCTTGGATGTGTGTCTCGTCCCCAGAAAAAGTTTTCTTTGTTTCCAACCGGTTTTTGCTCTACTGCCTTCACCAGTCCTCTTCCCGCCTCCCAAGTGCCTCTGCTTCGGCTCTAGTCCCAGGTTTTTCTTTTATGCCTTTTTTGTTTTTACCGCGCTTCGTGCACTTTTTAACCTCTGGCCACATCGAGGATCTTCAACCTCGCAGGGGTCCTTTTTGCCCCACTGGCCTCCGATTTTAAGAAGTGTGATAGATGCTCCAAAAACATGACTGTTGTCTCAGGTGTCTCAGAGCCGACCATGACCCGGAGCTATACTCCCTCTATAAGAAGATGTCCTCCAAGGCCATCCAGAGTTGTAAGCAGAAGCTGGATGTTCTCTTCCATAAGCATCCCCGGTAGCCTCCCGCTCTTTGGACCTGCAAGCTCCGGAGTCTCCCAAGGCTCCTCCACAGGCTCGGCACCACTCTGACCAGGAGTCACTTGAACGTGAGCAGAAGAAGAAGAAGAAGGCCTTGAGGACTCTGTCGGCGGTGCCAGACAAGCGTGAGAGGTCACGCACCCGATCTTTCAGCCCCCCTCAGCAGTCTCTGGAGTTGGAGAAGAAGCAGCCCAGTAGGGTACCTCAAACCGATACAGAGGCCTCTGGCGAAGGCGCCCAGTCTCTCGAGGGTTGGAGGGTTGTCCCGGCGAGGACCCCCTCTCCTCCTCAACACCCAACCTGGTCACCATGGCGTTGGTGTTGCAGGGCCCCACTCCCGAGTGGGAGGCTCGAATGCTAGCCTTGGAACGCAGCATTTCTGCGTTCCTCGCTGCCCAGCAGGTGCTGATGCACAGCCCCATTGGCATGCACCTCAAGACCGCAGAGACCTCAACCTTGAGGACTCCCTGGGCCACCTTTGTGACCTCTGAGAGCCAGAAGCCTCATGAGGATCCTCGGCGTGGGTCTCGATCTCCGTCCCATTCCTCGGGCGTGATACTTTTGCGGGTGAGAACCTCTAGCTCTGGGCAGGTTTTGGCCTCAGAGATCCAGCGCAAGTCACTGACCAATCTCAAGCCGCCCGACCTCGAGTCCTCCCCTCTGACCCCTCCCCACCGACCCAGAGGTGGTGGTCACCTTCCAAGGAGTTCATCCAGGATATATGGTGCAGGCCGTAGCGCTCCCACTGAATTGGAGGAGGAGCCCCACGCTGAGGAGCTTTGATATTCCCCAGCTTTCAAAGAAAGCCTTTGGGAATGCCACCATGCATGCCTGGTCCCATTCCAGCCCAAAGGTTCCATCTTACTCAGTTTCCCTTTTTCCACGGAAGCCCTTGGATGTGTGTCTCGTCCCCAGAAAAAGTTTTCTTTGTTTCCAACCGGTTTTTGCTCTACTGCCTTCACCAGTCCTCTTCCCGCCTCCCAAGTGCCTCTGCTTCGGCTCTAGTCCCAGGTTTTTCTTTTATGCCTTTTTTGTTTTTACCGCGCTTCGTGCACTTTTTAACCTCTGGCCACATCGAGGATCTTCAACCTTGCAGGGGTCCGCAGGGAGGCTGTCTCGGTGCTGGTTCCTCCCATTCTGAGCTGCCTCCTACTCTGCATGTGGGAGACCCTGGCCTCTGTCCTGATTGTGAGCAAGTGCCTGGATGCTATGTATAAGGTCCAATGAGGTCCGGGGTTTCGGAAAGCCCAGCTTCCAAACACCTCGATGATGGTTGAATCGGCCATGCGGAAGCTAAAGAGCCCGAAGACTCATTCGTCAGTCCCCCCAGGCAGATAGTCTCATACCCTCGACATCCTCGGGTGCAAGACTTATCAGGGCTCCATGTTGTCCTGCCACATCCAAGTTTACCATTTATACATTGGGATGTTCCTCTGCGATCTCACTAGAGAGCTTGGAATCTTCACGGTGGTCCTTGTCGGAGACCATATCCGGCGTTTTCAGGCCCTCTCAAAGTTCATTGGGGAATGCTCGAAGTATCTCTCGTGAGCAGCGTATGACGGCTTTGAGTCTTCTGCCAGGGTGGCGGCGACTGGCATTGAAACCTGCTGGCAGGCTTGGCTCCAGTCCTCGGATCTGGAAAAGTGGTTCCAGGAGAGGTTGCTGGATGTCCCTTGACTCGGAGAGCAGCTATTTGGCAATCCCATGGAGGACAAGGCCATGGAGATCGAGACAGCGTACGTGACTTGTACTCACCTCTCCTGGAAAACTTCCTCCCTCCCCAGGAAGACGCAGCAGAGCAAGAAGCCTTTCTTCCAGTGAAAGGGGCTCCCATATAGGGGCTACCCCGCCTATCCACCAGCGTTGACCCCCATTCAGGGTGGCCAGGGCAAGACCACAGTCCTCATAATCCAAAGGGCCCCAAGATCCAACCCCCGGCTCCGGCTCAACTAGCCTTGGGGTTTTGACACCATCGGCATAGCTTCTCTCCCTCTAGCATGGTGGCTGTCCGTCGGGAGACGTCTGGTCCATTTCTTCCACAGGTGGGTGTCCATCTCCACCGATGCTTGGGTTCTCCAGGTCATTCAGGAGGGTTATCGTCTCCATCTGGTCCAGGCCCTTCCTCCGTACTTTCCCGGGGAGCTACGTTGGCATCCCCAGCACCAGGACCTCCTGAGTCAGGAGCTTGCAGGCCTCCTTGAGGATGGCACGGTAGAACCAGTCCCACCACATCTCTGAGGACAGGGGTTTTACTCCCGATACTTCCTCTTCCTGAAGCGGACAGGGGGCTTTTGGCCCATCCTCGACCTGCAGAACCTCAACAAGTTCCTGGTGCGAGAGAAGTTCAAGTTGCTCTCCCTTGGAAAATTACTGCCCTACCTTCAGCAGAGTGGCTATGCTCCTTGGACTTAAAGGATGCCTATGCTCACATCCTTGTCCACCCCAAACACAGAAAGTACCTCCGCTTCATGGTTCAAGGAAACCATTTCCAGTACAGGGTACTTCCCTTCGGCCTCGCGTCAGCTACGGGGTCTTCATGAAGTGCCTGGCCGTGGCTGCGGCCCATCTGCAGCTGCAGGGCACCTTCATCTATCCATATCTAGACGACTGTCTCGTAACAGGGGCCATGGCCTCCGAAGCCAGGTAGGCCACAAACCGCACCATTTGCCTCCTGGAGCATCTGGGGTTCGTGATCAATTACCCAAAGTCTTACCTCACTGCAGTTTGGTCCCTGGAGTTAATCGCTTGGACACCCTTCGGGCCATGGTTTTTCTGCCTCAGGACAGGGTGGACTGCCTCGTGTCCCTGGCATCCAAGGTGCGGTGCTGCGGCGCAGTCCCAGCCGGGACAATGCTTCACCTTCTCAGCCATATGGCCTCCACAGTCCATGTCATGCCCAATGCACGTCTCAACATGCGGGCAACATGGTGGTGCCTCCAAGTGCAATGGGCACAGTTGGCCAACTGCCTCCGAGACCCCATCTCAGTCTTTCCCAGTGTGGCAGAGTCTCTAGCTTGGTGGCAGGAGTTTTGGAACCTGCTTTGAGGTATGCCCTTCCAAGCCCCAGCGCATCAGGTGGTCTTGACCACGGATACCTTCCTGGTGGGCTGGGGAGCCCACTGCGAGGGACAGAGCACTCAGGGGTCCTGGTCCTTCATGGAGTCCCAGCAGCATATCAACCTGCTGGAACTCCGGGCAATTTGCCTCACTCTCTGGGCTTTCAGGGACCACTTGCAGCACTGAACAGTGCTGGTCCAGATGGTCAACCAGGTCACAATGTTCTATGTGAACAAACCGGGGAGCACCGGCTCCTACAGCCTCTGTTCAGACGCGACAGCCCTGTGCTCCTTTTCAGTGAGCCAGGGCATGACCTTCTGGGCCACTTACCACCAGGGTCAGGACAATGCATTGGCGGACCGACTCAGCAGGATCTTCTGGCCGCACAAGTGGCACCTGTGTCCCCGAATGGCGCAGTGTTTCTTCAAGCATTGGGGGACTCTGGACCTGGACCTCTTTGCCAGCCCGACAAACTCACAGCTTCCTCGGTTCTGCAGTCCCCTCCCGCATCTGGGCAGGGTGGCCCCCGATGCCTTCCTCATCTCGTGGGACATGGGGTTACTATATGCCTTCCCCCCCATGCCCCTCATCTCCTAGACCCTTCTCAAGGTCCAGTGGGACAGGTCCTTGATGATTCTCATAGCCCCGAGGTGGCCCAGTCAGCCTTGGTTACCCTGCTGCTATATCGCTTGATGGAGTCCACAGTCCAACTCAGATTCTCACTGGAGCTGCTGTGTTCCTTTCAAACCCACCCACCCCTTCTCTCCCCCTCCCCCTTTCCCCTCTCCCAGTTATCCCCTCTCCTTCCCCTCTTCCCCACCCCCACCCCCGTCCTCCTCTCTCTCCCCATCTCCCTCTTCCCCTCCCTCATCCTCCCCCCATATCTCTCTTCCCCCTTGCCCCTCCTCCTCCTCTTTTTTCCCCATCCCTCCCCCTTTTTTCCCTCTTTCATTCTTTATATGTATATGTATGTATGCACATATATATGTGCGTATATATATATTATATTTATATATTTATCTGTTTTATTATTTTAGATGCAGTCCTATAAGCCACACACTATGAATATGTGCTTTGTTCAGCCTAACATCAAGAAGCCCTGGGCATCTTTTAAAGGCTGCGGATTTTAAGTTATGATTCGGAGGGTAAGACTATTTTCACCCCCCCCCCCTTTTCCCTCTCACCTCCCCCCCCCCTTTTTTTGTATATATTTTTTATATAAGAAGATAAGATAGGCCATACTGGATCAGACCAAGGTCCATCAAGCCCAGTATCCTGTTTCCAACAGTGGCCAATCTAGGTCATAAGTACCTAGCAGTTTCCCCAAAAGACACAGGTTCCACAATGTTTGTATTGGGTCAAGCAGTGATATCCTGGGTCCCTTTTAATAATGGTTTATAGATCTTTCCTCCAGGAACTTGTCCAAACCTTTTTTAAACCCAGCTGTACTAACAGCTTTTACTACATCCGCCAGTAACAAATTCCAGAGTTTGATTTCATGTTGAGTGAAAAAATATTTTCTCCAGGACCAAGCAGGAAGTCAGTCCTCACATATGAGGTGACGTCGGCACCGACGGAGCCCTCGCGGAGCAATTTTCCCCAGCTTTCAAAGAAAGCCTTTGGGAATTGCAGCGCGCATGCGCGGTCCTCTTCCCGCCCAAGGGTGCCATCTTGCTCAGTCTTTTTTCCGCGGAGCCCTACAGACGTTGCCTGTGAATCCCCGCAGAAAGCTGATTTTTTTCTCTATTTTTCTCTTTTTTCTTCGGTTTGACGCCGGTTTCTTTTCCCGCCCGGACTCGCGACGCCGGTTGCGAGTCCGTCCCTTATTTTTCGGTTTTTTGTCCTTCGTGACAGATTTCGCGCTTTTTTCCTTTTTCCCTGGCAGCCCGGTCATTCGACCTCGCAGGGGCCCTTTTTCCCCCGATGGCTGCCAGCGGCTTTAAAAAGTGTGATCTCTGTAAGAAACTCATGTCTCTTACAGACACTCATGACTTCTGCCTCCGCTGCCTCGGCCCAGATCATGATTCCCTGATCTGTGTGCCCTGCGGCAAAATGTCCTCAAAAGCTTTGAGGAGTGGGCAGCATCAGCGGGAGCGTATCTTCTCTGACTCCGGCCGGGCTCGGACCTCATCAGAGGCTTCGACGTCTCGGGACTCTGGTCCTGAGCATCGTCGAAGTTCCTCTGAGAGGGGGTCTCCTACCCGGGAACATCATCGGAAGAAGAAACCTGCGAGGGCGGGATCGGTGGACGCTCCTGGTTCCTCGAGGGCCAGGTCGCATAGCCCCGACTCCCGTCCCGGGTCCTCGGAGATGGAGAGGCCGTCAAAACATCCTCGACTCGAGGTGGACTTACCCGCTCACGTGAGTACTGTTGTCCTCGTTGACTCGCCTCCGAAGGACCCGACGTCGGGCCTGACGCTGTCGGGGCCCGAGTCGGGGGCTGCTGGGTCTCCTGAGCTCGGACTCAGGTTGACGGCCTTGGAGAGCAGTCTGACTGCCTTCTTGGACCAGCAGCGGGTATTGATCGCTGGCCTCGCCGGTGCTTCTGCCCTGACCACCGGGACGTCGACCTCCAAATCGACCCCGGAGACCGAGCCGATCCTCGAGTCCATGAGGGCTCGAGTCGATCCTCGGTCGAGGTCTCCTTCGGCCTCCCATTCGGGACCGAGGTCGTCGACGCCGACTCCCTCGGCGTCGGAGCGGATAGCATCGGTGCCCGCCCGACCGGAGCCGCTCGACGACTCCTCCTCCGAGGAGTCGGCCTGGGAATCGGAGGACGAAGAGTCACCTGGTTCCTTTCGGACTCGGTGTGTCCCTTCGGACTCCCCCGAGTCTGAACCTCGGAGACGGTCCCCCCCGGAGGATACCCGGTTCTCGGACTTCGTGAGGGATATGGCCAAGGCTCTGGCCTTCCCCGCGGATCCCGAGGAGGAGCCTCGAGTCGAAGAACTCGATGCCCTCCAATATGACTCTCCCCCGAAGGAGGCCTTTATTGTACCGGTTGCTCCGATGCTGGAACGACTTCTCTTCCGCATGTGGGAGAGCCCGGCGTCGTCGCCGGTATTAAGCAAGCGGGTCGATTCCATTTATCGAGTCCGCAAGAGCCCCGGCTTCCAGAAGGCACAACTACCGCACCATTCCATGGTGGTGGAATCAGCCATGCATAGACTTAAGAGTCAAAAAATGCACTCCTCGGTGCCCCCTGGTAGAGAAGCCCGAAGCCTGGATGCCCTTGGTAGAAAGTGCTTCCAGGGCTCTATGCTTGCTTGTCGAGTCCAGACATACCAGCTTTACATGGGCATGTATCTCCGAGACCTGGCTAAGGAAATAGCCGGGTTCTCTGCTGGTCTCTCCGACGAACCTTTGCAGAGGTTCCAATCCTTGTCCACTGGTATTCGGGAGTGCTCCAAGTTTATATCTCGAGCAGCCTATGATGGTTTTGAGGCTTCGGCTCGAGTAGCTGCGGCCGGCATCGGTGGACGCCGCCAGGCTTGGCTTCAGACGTCCGACCTCCAGCCCTGGGTACAGGACAAGTTGGTCGATGTCTCCTGCCGAGGTGATAACCTCTTTGGCAAGCCCATGGATGAGAAGGCTGCACAAATCGAGACGGAGACTCTCACCAGGACTCGTCTCTCAAGGAAGACCTCTGCCCCTTCTCAAAAGAAGAAGGCCTCGGGGAAAAAGCCCTTTTACCCGAGGAAAGGTGCTGCCTATAAATACTACCCTCAGTATCAGGCCTCCGCAGCTCCCCCACAGGGAAAGCAGGCTAAGGGACGGGGTAATGGGTCCCGTAGGCAGCAAGCCCCCAAGCCTGCACCACCAGCCCCTGCTCAGCAGGGTGGGGGTTTTTGACTTCCTCAGCATAGCCTCTCCCCCTCAGCTGGTTTCTCTCAGCACAGGAGGCCGGCTGGTCCACTTTGCCCAAAGGTGGTCCAACATCACCACAGATACCTGGGTACTTCACATAGTTCAAAAGGGCTATCTTCTTCACTTTCACCAGGTACCTCCCTCCTACTTTCCAGGGGAGCCTCCCAGACTCCCTTTGCACAGGGACTTACTCCTTCAGGAGTTAGCAAGTCTCGTTCAGGAACAAGCCGTGGAACCGGTGCCCCACAACCTGAAGGGTCAAGGGTTTTACTCCAGGTACTTCCTGATTCCAAAAAGAACAGGAGGCCTCAGACCCATCCTGGACTTGCGAAACCTCAACAAGTTCCTTGCAAAGGAAAAGTTCAAGATGCTTACCATTGGAATCCTGCTGCCCTACCTCCAGCAGGGCGACTGGCTAGTCTCCTTGGATCTGAAAGATGCATATACTCATATCCTCATTCATCCGGACCACAGACAATATCTCCGATTTGTTGTGGGAGGAAATCATTACCAGTACAGAGTGCTGCCCTTTGGCCTATCCTCCGCACCCAGGGTGTTCACCAAATGCCTCGCAGTGGTGGCGGCTTATCTGAGACTTCAAGGTCTGTTTGTGTTCCCCTACCTGGACGACTGGCTCATCAGAGCCCAGTCTTCCCAGGAGGCCACTCAAGCCACTCATCGCACTGTGGCTCTGCTCCAGCATTTGGGTTTTGTCATAAACTTCGCAAAGTCCACTTTGCTCCCCTCTCAAAATCTCGAGTTCATCGGCGCCCGGTTGGACACACTTCAGGCGCGGGCCTTCCTCCCTCTGGACAGGGCCAAGCGGCTCATGGATCTCGCCGGCCACTTTCACAGCAATGCACTGGTCTCAGCCAGGCATTTTCTGCGACTGCTCGGCCATACGGCTTCCACGGTCCATGTGACCCCCAATGCCCGACTGAACATGCGTCCTGCTCAGTGGTGCCTTCGCAATCAATGGCATCAGGCCACCGGGAGCCTAGCGGACTCCGTACGGATCTCCGACCAGCTGGTCTCTTCTCTACAATGGTGGCTTCATCTGCCAAACCTGGTACTAGGAGTGACTTTTCAGCCCCCTACGCATTCTCAGGTCCTGACGACCGATGCTTCTCTCCTGGGTTGGGGAGCACATTGCCAAGGGACATGTACTCAAGGCCTCTGGACTCCTTGGGAGTCTGCTCAGCAGATAAACTTCCTGGAGCTCGGAGCTCAGAGCCTAGCGCTCAAAGCATTCTCTCACCTGGTTTCTCACCAGTCGGTGCTGATACAGACAGACAATCAGGTGGCAATGTTCTATGTGAACAAACAAGGCGGAACAGGCTCCTTCCTTCTCTGTCAGGAGGCCCAAAAGCTATGCTCTTGGGCAGTCCACCACGGCCTCATCCTCAAGGCTGTCTATCTCCCAGGTCAAGAAAATTACCTGGCCGACAAGCTCAGCAGGATCCTCCAGCCACACGAGTGGAGGTTGGATCCGCTGGTGGTTCAGCGGATCTTTCTCAAGTGGGGCCTCCCCACCATGGATCTGTTTGCCAGTCCTCTGAACCGGCAGCTGCCCAGATTCTGCTCTCGGCAGCCGCATCCTCTCCGGGTAGCGGCGGATGCTTTTCTAATTCCATGGTCTACCGGCCTCTTGTATGCCTTTCCTCCCATGCCACTGGTGTCTCGGACGCTCTTCAAGGTTCTCAGAGACAAAGCATCGATGATCCTCGTGGCTCCCCGGTGGCCGAGACAACCTTGGTTCCCGCTTCTGATGCAGCTAGCGGTAGACACTCCTCTTCCACTGGGATTTCAGCCCGACCTCCTGTCGCAGGATCAGGGGACTCTCCTACACCCCAATCTCCGGTCCCTTCATCTGATGGCCTGGCTGCTGAAAGGGTAGTCCTTGCTCCTCTGCAGCTACCTCCAGATGTGGAAGAGGTCGTCTTGGCCTCCAGGAGGCCCTCCACCCGCAAGACCTACGCTCTCAAGTGGCGTCGGTTCTCCGTCTGGTGTACTCAGCAGTCTCAAGATCCTTTCTCCTGTTCAGCATCAGTGGTCTTGCAGTACTTGCTCTCTCTCTCCAACCTTGGACTAAAGTCCAACTCGGTAAAGGTCCACCTCAGTGCTCTTTCTGCGCATCACATGCCGGTGGATGGTAGGCCTCTTTCCAGCCACCCTCTGGTGGCTCGGTTTCTCAGAGGCCTTCTTCTCCTTAAGCCACCTTTGCACCCGCCAGCCCCGGACTGGGACCTTAATGTGGTGTTGCAGCGGATTACCTGTCCGCCTTTTGAGCCTATGGCTACCTGTCCACTACGTTTTCTTTCTTGGAAAACCTTGTTCTTGGTAGCCCTCACTTCTGCTAGACGCGTTAGTGAGCTGCAGGCCCTGGTTTCTGATCCTCCTTACACTAGGTTCTACAAGAACCGGGTAGTCCTACGGACTCACCCTAAATTTCTTCCCAAAGTGGTTTCCCCTTTTCACATCAACCAGGAGGTGGTACTTCCGACCTACTTTCCTAGGCCACACTCCAGCCGAGCTGAAATGGTCCTGCATACCCTGGACTGTAGAAGGGCGTTGACCTTCTACCTTGACCGTACGTGGGAGCACCGAAAGGCTGTTCAGCTCTTCGTGTCTTATGACCCCAACAGGTTGGGGCTCCCTGTCTCCAAGCGTACTCTGTCCATCTGGATTGCGGACTGTATCGCTTAGGCTTACGAGGCAGCCGGCCTCGTGCTGGAAGGTAGAGTCACAGCTCATCGTGTTCGGGCGAAGGCTACGTCGGTAGCTTACCTCCGCTGTGTTCCATTGGCAGACATCTGCCGGGCCGCTACTTGGTCTTCAAGCCAGACTTTTGCAGCCCATTACTGCCTGGAGAGGGAGTCCCGCAGGGACAGTGCTTTCGGACAGGCAGTCCTCCGTAACCTCTTCGAGGTATAGGCAACTCCTACCCTCCGTCCCGGTTGTTGGGCTACCGGTTGGAGACATATTCAGAGAAGCTTCCTTCCTTCTGTGCTACTGACCTTGAGGGAGCTCATTTTTGTGCTTAGGGTCTCCGGTAGCCTTAAGCTTGGGAGTCCCATATGTGAGGACTGACTTCCTGCTTGGTCCTGGAGAAAGCGTAGTTACTCACCTGTAACAGGTGTTCTCCAGGAGCAGCAGGAATCAGTCCTCACAACCCTCCCTCCTCCCCTTGGAGTTGCAGTTATATGCTTTCGTTTTTGCTAATTTTTGCTGTCTTTTAGCTATGTCATCTGACTGAGCAAGATGGCATCCTTGGGCGGGAAGAGGACCGCGCATGCGCGCTGCAATTCCCAAAGGCTTTCTTTGAAAGCTGGGGAAAATTGCTCCGCGAGGGCTCTGTCGGCGCCGACGTCACCCCATATGTGAGGACTGATTCCTGCTGCTCCTGGAATACACCTGTTACAGGTGAGTAACTACGCTTTCTCTTATTAGTCTTAAATAATTTACCCTGTAGCTTCATTGCATGTCCCCTAGTCTTTCTATTTTCTGATGACGTAAACAATTGATCTACGTTTACTAGTTCACTCCATTCATTAATTTATAGACCTCTTTCATATCTCCCCTCAGCCGTCTCTTTTCCAGGTTGAAGAGCCCTAACCATTTTAGCCTCTCTTCATAGGGGTATCCTTTCATCCCCTTTACCATTTTGGTGGCTGTTCTCTGTACCTTTTCTAATAACGCTATATCCTTTTTAAGATACGGCGACCAGAACACAATATTCAAGGTGCGGTCGCACCATGGAACGATAGAAAGGCATTATAATATCCTTTGTTTTATTTTCCATTCCTTTCCTTATGATACCTAGCATTCTATTTGCTCTCTTGGCTGCCACTGCACACTGGATGGAGGATTTTAACATGTCATCCACGAGGAAGCCTAAATCTATTTCCTGGGTGGTGGTTCCCAATGTGGAACTTGCATCATGTAACCATAGTTTGGATTGTTCTTTCCTAGGTGCATGACTTTGCAGTTGTACACATTAAATTTCATCTGCCATTTGGATGCCCAGTCTTCCAATTTATCAAGATCCTCTTGCAATTTTCCACAATCCTCTTGGGTTCTAACAACTTTTTCTCCAGGACCAAGCAGGAAGTCAGTCCTCACATATGGGTGAAGTCGGCGCCGACGGAGCCCCCATGCGGAGCATTTCCCCAGCTTTCATAGAAAGCCTTTGGGAATGCAGCGCGCATGCGCGGTCCCCGTCCCGCCCAAGGGTGCCATCTTGCTCAGTCTTCTTTTTTCCGCAGAGCCCGACGGATGTATATTCGTTTCACCCGAGGAAGAAGTTGATTTTCCCTGCGTTAACTTGTCTTTCTTCGGTTCGACGCCGGTTTCCCTTTCCCGCCTGGGCCCGATATGTCGGTATCGAGCCCGGATCTCTTTTTCGGTTTTTGTCCTTAGTGACTAGCATTCGCGCCATTTTTTCTTTTTTCACTGGCAGCCCTGTCTTTTGACCTTGCAGGGGCCCTTTTTCCCCGATGGCTGCCAGCGAGTTTTAAAAGTGTGATCGGTGTAAGAAACTTATGTCTCTCACCGACACACATGACTGCTGCCTCCGGTGCCTCGGACCCGATCATGACCCGATGATCTGTGGTCCGTGTGGGAAGATGTCCTATAAGGCGTTAAGGAGTCGGCAGCACCAAAAGGAAAGAATCTTCTCTGACTCCGCATCCGGTAGGGCCCAGACCTCGTCAGAGGCCTCGACATCTCGGGACTCCGGCCCCGAGTAGCGTCGAGGCTCCTCTGAAAGGGGGTCTCTCTCGCGGGAGCATCGTAAAAGAAAAAGCCCACAAGGGCGTCGTCGGTGGATGCACTTGGCTCCTCGAGGGCCAAGTCGCATAGCCCCAAGCGCCGTCCTGGGTCTTCAGAGTCGGAGAGGCCTGCAAAACAACCTCGTGTGGAGATGGAGTCCCCGGGTCACATGAGTAGTGTAGTCCTCGTGGACTCACCTCCAGGGGAGCCGATGTCGGGTCCGGCACCGCCGGGGCCCGAGTCGGGGGCAGCTGAGTCTCCTGAGCTCGGACTCAGGTTGACTGCCTTGGAGAGCAGCTTGGCTGCCTTCATGGAACAGCAGTGGGCACTGATCGCCGGTCTCACCAGTGCATTTGCCCCGACCACCGGGACATCGACGTCCAAGTCGACCCCAGAGGCCGAGCCGATCCTCGAGTCCATTTATTTATTTTTATTTATTTATTTAACTGCATTTATATACCGCTTTTCACCGGCTCAAAGCGGTGCAACATATAACATAAGGGGGGGGGCAATTTTTCAGGGTGGGACCATCACCAAGGGGCAACAATTAATGATTTGGGTAGACATAGACATGTATACTTCTGCTGAATCTAAGTATTAGATCATGCGGATAGGGTGGTATTTCTGTTCAGAGATGTTCACGGAATAGGATTGTCTTCAGCTGTTTTTTAAATGATGTGATGTCAGCGTTGTTCCTGATGTGGTTCGGTAGAGAGTTCCAGAGGGATGGAGCATAAAGTTTGAAGGCTCTGTTGCAGGTCCGTTGTGTGGATTTGGTTCTTTTGTGGGGGACGGCGATGGAGTTATTGGAGGAATGTCTGGTTGATCTGTTGTGGGATGGACGAGGCAGTAGGGGGTGGAGTGAGGTGTTCCGTGTTTGGTGGATAGTCTTGTGGATGAGTAGGATAGCTTTGTACTTGATTCTTGCTTGTATTGGAAGGAAGTGGAGGTCTCTTAGGATTGGGGTGATGTGATCCCGTTTTTTTGCATTCTGAATAATCCTTGCTGTAGTATTTAAGGCAGTTCGGAGGGGGTTGGTGTGTGAGGCAGGAAGTCCATGGTAGATTATGTTGCAGAAATCCAGATGAGGGAGTGTCACAGCTTGCATTACTGTCCTGAAGTCATGAGGTTCTAGGAGGGGTCGGAGGCGTTGAACAGTTTTAGCTTTGTAGAATATCGTCCCAGCGGTTTTGTTGATTTGTTGTTTAAAGGTGAGAGCTTGGTCAATGATGACGCCTAGATATCTTATTTGGGGCTGGATTTGGATTTGCGTGGTTCCCATGTTGAGGTGGGTAGGTGGTTTGAAGTCAGGTTCTTTTGTCACTATATGGGCTTCGGTTTTCTTTATGTTGATGGATAGATTGTTCTCCTGTAGCCAGTTGGCCACATCGGTGAAGCAGGCTGATAGCTGGTCGTTTTTTGGGTTGGTGGTTGTAATTGGTGCGTAGAGCATTATGTCGTCTGCGTATATGTGGAAGTTGATGTTTTGGGTGCGTATGATTGAGCATAGCGGACGGAGATATATATTGAACAACATGGCTGATAGGGTGGATCCTTGGGGTACTCCTTGAAGTTGTTGGTAGGGGGGCGAGGTTGTGGAGAAGGTGCGGATCCGTTGCTGTCTGTTGGTTAAATAGGATCTGAACCATTGGAGTACAGTGTCTTTGATTCCAATTGATTGTAGTCTGCGTATGAGGATTTCGTGGGAGATTGTGTCAAAGGCCGCTGATATATCTAGGAAGATCAGGATGTATCCTGATTGTTTCTCTTGGGTTCCAATGATGAGAGTGTCCATGCGAGCTCGAGTCGATCCTCGGCCAAGGTCCCCTTCGGCCTCCCGTTTGGGACCGAGGTCGTCGACGCCGGTACCCTCGGCGTCGGGGCGGATGGCATTGATGCCTGCCCGGCCGGAGCCGCTCGATTCATCCTCCGAGGAGTCCGGCTGGGAGACGGAGGATGAGGAGTCACCGGACACCTTTTGGACTTGGTGCGTTCCTTCGGACTCGCCAGAGTCTGAGCCTTGGAGAAGGTCCCCCCTGGAGGATACCCGGTTCTCGGACTTCGTGCGGGACATGGCCAAGGCTTTGGCATTCCCCGCGGATCCCGAGGAGGATCCTCGAGCCGAGGAGCTCGAGGCCCTACAGTATGACTCTCCTCCGAAGGAGGCCTTTACTGTTCCGGTTTCTCCGATGCTGGAACGGTTGCTCTTCCGCATGTGGGAGGCACCGGCATCAACGCCGGTTTTAAGCAAGCGGATCGATTCCATCTATCGAGTCCGCAAGAGCCCCGGGTTCCAAAAGGCACAATTACCGCACCACTCCATGGTTGTGGAATCGGCCATGCATCGTCTGAAGAGTCAGAAGATGCACTCCTCGGTGCCTCCCGGTCGGGAGGCCCGGAACCTGGATGCCCTCAATAAGAAGTGCTTCCAGGGCTCTATGCTTGCTTGCCGTGTCCAGACCTACCAGCTGTACATGGGCATGTACCTTCGAGACCTGGCAAAGGAGATTGCCGGGTTCTCTGCTGGTCTCTCCGAGGAACCTTTGCAGAGGTTCAATGCTCTGTCCTCGGGTATTCGTAAGTGCTTGAAGTTTATATCTCGAGCAGCCTATGATGGCTTCAAGGCTTCGGCTCGAGTAGCCACGGCCGGCATCAGTGCACGCCGTCAGGCTTGGCTACAGTCATCGGACCTCGAGCCATGGGTGCAGGACAAGTTGGTCGATGTCCCCTGCCGAGGTGAAAACCTCTTTGGCAAGCCCATGGCTGACAAGGCTGCTGAACTCGAGACCGAGACTCACCCGGACAAGGCTGTCCAGAAAAACCTCTGCCTCTTCTCAGAAGAAGAAGGGCTCGGGAAAAAAGACCTTTTACCTGAGGAATTCATCTGCCTATAAACAGTACCCTCATTATGAGGCCTCTGTGGCTCCCCAACAGGGTCAGCAGGCCAAGGGGCAGGGTCATGGGCCCAGTAGGCAGAAGGCCCCCAAGCCTCCTACTCCGGCTCCTGCTCAGCAGGGAGGGGGATTTTGACTGCATTGGCATAGCCTCTCCTCCTCACCTGGCCCCTATCAGCACTGGAGGCAGGCTGGCCCTGGTCGCCCACAGGTGGTCAGCCGTCACAAGGGATACCTGGGTTCTAAGTATAGTCCAGAAGGGCTGTCTCCTCCACTTCCACCAGGTACCCCCCTCCTATTTTCCAGGGGAGCCTCCCAGACTCCCTCTTCACAGGGACTTACTCCTGCAGGAGTTGGCAGGTCTTCTGAAGGAACAGGCAGTGGAACCGGTGTCCCACCACCTGAGAGGTCACGGCTTCTATTCCAGGTACTTCCTGGTACCAAAGAGAACAGGAGGCCTCAGACCCATCCTAGACTTGCAAAACCTGAACAAGTTCCTGGAGAGGGAAAAGTTCAAGATGCTTACCCTTGGAATCCTGCTGCCCTACCTCCAGCAGGGAGATTGGCTATGCTCCTTAGACCTAAAGGATGCTTATACTCACATCCTTATTCATCCAGACCACAGACAATATCTCATGTTTGTAGTGGGAGGAAACCATTATCAGTACAGAGTACTGCCTTTTGGCCTTAGATCTGCCCCCAGGGTATTCACCAAGTGCCTGGCGGTGGTAGCGGCCTACCTCAGGGTTCAAGGCCTCTTTGTCTTTCCATATCTGGACGATTGGCTAATCAGGGGTCAATCCCCGCAAGAGGGTAATCAATCCACCCTTTGCACTGTCGCTCTGCTTCAGCACCTGGGGTTTGTCATAAACTTCGCAAAGTCCAGTTTGCAACCCTCCCAGAACGTGGAGTTCATAGGAGCTCGACTGGACACCTTTCAGGCAAAGGCCTTTCTACCAGTGGACAGGGCACACAGATTAATGGCTCTAGCCAGGCTATTCCACAGCAAGTCTCTGGTCTCCGCCAGACAATTCCTGAGGCTCTTAGGCCACATGGCATCCACGGTCCATGTGACTCCAAATGCCTGGGTATTAACGAGCACGTGGACTCGTGTGCTTGGTTGGTACCCGTCTACACATGAGGCCAGCTCAATGGGGCCTCAGTACTCAGTGGCACCAGGCCACAGGAAGCCTCACGGACAAAGTGAGGGTGTCCAGCCTACTACAGTCTTCTCTGCAATGGTGGCTTCATCTTCCGAATCTAGTGCAAGGGGTGCCTTTTCAGGCACCTCCACACTCTCAGGTGCTGACAACCGATGCTTCTCTTCAAGGTTGGGGTGCACATTGCCAAGGGGCATGTTCTCAAGGCCTGTGGACTCCTTGGGAGGCCGCACAACAGATCAATCTCTTAGAACTGAGAGCTATCCGCTTAGCCCTGAGAACTTTCTCTCATCTCATCTCTCACCAGTCTGTCTTGGTTCAGACGGACAAACAAGTGGCTATGTGAACAAACAAGGGGGCGCAGGGTCCCGCCTTCTCTGTCAGAAAGCGCAGAAACTGTGCTCCTGGGCAGTCAATCATGGCATTCTTCTCAAAGCAGTCTACCTCCCAGGTCAGGAGAATTACCTGGCGGACAGATTGAGCAGGATCCTGCAGCTGCACGAATGGCAGTTGAACCCTTTAGTGGTTCAACAGATCTTCCTGAGATGGGGTCTTCCAACCATAGATCTCTTTGCCAGTCCTCTGAACCATCAACTACCCAGGTTCTGTTCCAGACAACCGCATCCTCTCAGAGTAGCAGCGGATGCGTTTCTCATTCCATGGTCTACAGGCCTACTATATGCGTGTCCTCCCACGCCTCAAGTGTCCAAGACACTATTCAAGGTGACCCAGGACAAGGCCTCAGTTATTCTGGTGGCCCCCAGGTGGCCAAGGCAACCCTGGTTCCCACTACTGTTGCAACTGGCAGTGGACACTCCTCTTCTTCTGGGGATGCAACCCGATTTCCTGTCTCAGGAGCAGGGATCCCTCTTTCACCCCAATCTCCAGTTCCTCAATTTGATGGCCTGGCTGCTGAAAGGGTAGTCCTAGCGCCTTTACTACTGCCTAGGGAAGTGGAGGACGTAGTCTTGGCCTCTAGGAGGCAGTCCACCAGAAAGTCTTATGCCCTTAAGTGGCGTAGATTCTCTACCTGGTGTACTCAGCACAACGTGAATCCCTTCTCATGCCTGGTACCAGTGGTGCTAAGGTATTTGCTTCACCTGTCCAACCTAGGCCTTAAGTCCAATTCTGTTAGAGTTCATCTTAGTGCTCTTTCAGCACACCACTCACAGGTGGAGGGTCAGTCTCTCTCCAGTCATCCTTTGGTGGCTCGCTTCCTCAGAGACCTGCTTTTGCTTAAGCCTCCAGTGCGTCCACCTGCCACTGAATGGGATTTAAATGTGGTCTTGCAGCGGCTTACTTGCCCACCATTTGAACCTATGGCTACTTGCCCTCTGCGTTTTCTGTCCTGGAAAACGCTATTTCTTGTAGCCCTTACCTCAGCAAGGCAAGTGAGTGAGCTTCAGGCCCTAGTATCAGAAGCACCTTATACTAGGTTCTATAGGAACAGAGTAGTCTTACGGACTCACCCTAAGTTCCTTCCAAAGGTTGTCTCCTCCTTCCACCTCAATCAGGAGGTGGTTCTTCCGACTTTCTTTCCCAGGCCTCATGCTAGCCGGGCTGAGATGGTCTTGCATACCCTGGACTGTAGGAGGGCGTTGTCCTTCTGCCTTGACCGTACGTGGGAGCACCGTAGGGCGGTTCAGCTCTTCGTCTCTTATGACCCCAATAAGTTGGGGTTGGTTGTCTCCAAGCATACTTTGTCCATTTGGGTAGCTGACTGCATCGCTTGGGCTTACAGGGCAGCTGGCCTCTCGCTGCAGGGTTGAGTTATGGCTCACCGTGTCAGGGCAAAGGCTGCGTCAGTGGCTCATCTCCACTCTGTTCCATTGGCAGACATCTGCCGGGCCGCTACTTGGTCTTCAAGCCAGACTTTTGCAGCCCACTACTGCCTTGAGACGGAGTCCCACAGGGACAGTACTTTCGGGCAAGCGGTACTCCATAATCTCTTTGGGTGTCTAGGCAATTCCTACCCTCCGGCCCTGGTGTTGGGCTACCTTTCGGGGGCGTTATCAGAGAATATTCTGTTGTTGCATGCTGAGGCTCTAGAGGGAGCTCAATTTTTCAGTTTGGGGCCTCTGGTAGCCCTGAGCTAGGGAGTCCCATATGTGAGTACTGACTTCCTGCTTGGTCCTGGAGAAAGAGTAGTTACTCACCTGTAACAGGTGTTCTCCAGGAGCAGCAGGAATCATTCCTCACAACCCTCCCTCCTCCCCTTGGAGTTGCAGTCATATGATTTCTTTTTGCTGTCTTTTAGCTATGTCATCAGACTGAGCAAGATGGCACCCTTGGGCAGGAAGGGGACCGCGCATGCGCGCTGCATTCCCAAAGGCTTTCTATGAAAGCTGGGAAATGCTCCGCACGGGGGCTCCGTCGGTGCCGACGTCACCCATATGTGAGGACTGATTCCTGCTGCTCCTGGAGAACACCTGTTACAGGTGAGGAACTACTCTAAATAGTTTTATGTCATCTGCAAATTTGATAACTTCACTCGTTATTCCCTTTTCCAGGTCATTTATGAATATGTCAAAAAGCAGCGGACCCAGCACAGATCCCTGGGGTACTCCACTATTCACCTTTCTTCATTGGGAAAATTGGCCATTTAGCCCTACCCTCTGCTTTCTATCTTTTAACCAGTTACTGATCCACAATAGTACACTGCCTCCTATCCCATGACTTTTTAGTTTTGCCAAAAGTCTCTGCCGAGGGACCTTGTCTAAGGTTTTCTGACAGTCCAGATACACTATATGAACTGACCCACCTTTGTCTACCTGTTTCTCCAGGAACAAGCAGGAAGTCAGTTCTCACATATGGATGACATTGGCGCTGACGGAGCCCTTGTGCGGAGCAAATCCCCAGCTTTCAAAGAAAGCCTTTGGGATTGCATCACGCATGCGCAGTCCCCTTCCCGCACAAGGGTGCCATCTTGCTCAGTCTCTTTTTTTTCTGCAGAGCCCAACGGACGTTGTCCCTGTGTCCCCGAGAAAAAAAGTGTTTAAAAGTGAGAATTTACTTTTCTTTTTTTACCTGTTCAACATCGGTTCCCCTTCCCACTTTCGGCTCGGTACACCGGTATCGAGTCGGTCCAATTTTTCGTTTTTTGTCCTTAGTGACTAGCGTTCGCGCTCTTTTCATTTTTCACTGGCAGTCCAGTCGTTCGACCTAGCAGGGGCCCTTTTTCCCCTGATGGCTGCCAGCGGGTTTAAGAATTGTGATCGGTGTAAAAAGTTAATGTCCCTCACGACAGCTGTCTCCACTGCCTCAGGCCCAACCATGACCTGAAGGTCTGTGGCCCGTGTGGGAAGATGTCCTCCAAGGCACTTAGGAGTAGGCATCAGCAGTGTGAAAGGATTATCTCCAGGAACAAGCAGGAATGAGTCTTCACATATGGGTACGTCAGTACCGACGAAGCCTGCGCGGGAACGCTCCCCAGCGTCCAATAAGAAAGCTTTTGGGAGCATCCCACAGCGCCTGCATGCTGCCTTCCCGCCTTTCCCAACTGCCTCTCCTCAGTTTTCGTTTTTCCGCGGAGCCGGCAGGACGTCCTCCTGTCACCGCAGAAAATTCTGTTTTATTTCTTTATTTTTCTTGTGGTCGTAGCTGTCTTCCCCGACGCCGCCGGTGTTTTCTTTTCTTTTCTGTGAAATTTTCCTTTTCCAAGGACTATTTTTTCCTCACGGTTTCTCAGGCCTTTAGGCCTCTCCTTTTTCCTTCATGGAACCGCCAGCCACTTCCTCCAGGAAATGTTCAGACTGTGGCGGTACAACTTTATTTTTAGACCCTCAAAGTCGGTGTCTAACCTGTTTGGGGCCTGACCTTTTTCCTCCGGAGCCTTTGGGCAACAGTTTGGTGAGAAGAGGGTTTCAACATCGAGGTTTCCTCGATACCCGGTTCCCCTCCGTCAGGGCACCGTCCCATTCTTCTACACAGGATCAGGTAACCCACAAACAGTCTGTTAAGACTAGCCAGTCCTCGAGTGATAGGTCTCATGCACAGCATGCAGACGGCTCCGGCCTTGCCCTCGAGGGCCCACTGGCTTCAAAACCCCGGCGGGAGTCTTCGGTCTCCAAAGCGTATGAGGGGTTTCAGGTTGTTCCTGGGGTTCACCTCCCACAGAACATACCTGAGCCGTGTCCGGGGGTGGCATCCGCTTCGAGCGGTACTGATACCCTGGTTCCGGCACTGATGTTGGATGAAACACTCCTCACCAGGGATCGTCATCTGGCATCCTCGGTACCTTCGGTTCCGGGGGATAATGCCCAGATTGACTTTCCGGTATCGGTACCGACACCGATACGACCACCGACGTCGGTACCCTCCAGACGTGCATCGATAGACTCGCTTCCTTCGATGCCGAGTCTGGAATCGATTTCCAGTCTGGAGGATTGGGTACCGACTCGCCTTGGTACCGGCTCCCCTCGGTACCAAAGGCTCGGTTCCGATGATTTGGATCCGCAACTCTCGGTTCCTCTGATGCCGTTTGAGTTGCCTCCAGTTGGCCTTCTTCCACCGGTATCAGACACGGTACCGAAGTCGGTACCGATGTCCACATTACCTTTACGGTCGGTGCCTGCTGCTAGTCTGGAAGACTGGGTACCGACACACCTTGGTACCGACACCGATCGGTACTGCAGGCTTGGTATCAGGGATGGCTACCGGAGGTTTTTGGTTACCTCGGTACCGATTGAGCCGATGGCTACTCCGATGTCTGTGTTGGCTTCGGCTCCGACATCGGTACCGGTGTCGGCACCGGTATCCACGGTAGCATCGTGGCCAGCTCCTGCCATGCTTTTTTCAACAGGATCGCTCCCTTCTATACCAGACTTGGAGTCGATACCTGGCATGGACGATGAAGTACTGACGGATGCTGCTCCTGATAGCCAGTACCAGCGACCATCCTTTAGGGATACCACCCTGCACCGTGCAGGATCTTCTATTCCTATATATTGGGATAGATCCTTCGGTGCTCGGGCTAGTTCTTCTGGTCTAACCTGTCCAAAGGAGATTCCCGTTGGAGATCCCTCTTTTCAGAGTTTTCTCCGGGAAATAGCAAGATCACTTGCCATTCCTATCCCTGGACAGGACCCTGCACAAGGCTCTGTTCCTACCAAAGCAAAGGAGAACATAATGCTTCCTTTGCATCATTCCTTGCAGGATCTCCTTCTAGGTCTGTGGGAAGCACCCTTAAGGGTACCCCCATTTTCCAGAGCAACTGATCTCCTATATCAGGTGCCCCCCTCTCCAGGGTTCCAAAAGACTCAACTTTCTCATCATTCCATAGTAGTGGAATCAGCAATGAGGCGAGTAAAGAGTAAGAAAAAGCACTTTTCTTATCCGCCAGGTCGTGAGTCTAGGACACTAGATGCCTTTGGACGTCAAATCTTCCAGACATCTATGCTTTCTGCAAGAATTCTCTCATATATCTTTTATATGAGTCTATCTCTTGAGGAGGTCACAAAGAAATTACATCTTTTGACTCCTTTCCTTCCAGATTCCAAGAGTGCAGACTATTCCTCACTGCTTAAGCATATCCAGAATATCTCTTGGTTTCTTTCTCGTGCTTCCCTAGACTCTTTTGAGTCTGTTAGCAGGACTTCTGCTATAGCTATAGGGGCACGACGTAGAGCCTGGCTCCAGGCTTCAGACTTGGACAAATGGGCACAACAGAGACTGGGACATACTCCTTGCACTGGAGAAAATCTCTTCAACAAGGAGTCTTTACGTCAGGTTATTCAGTGGTCCACTGATTTACCTGTTCCTAGGGGTTGTTCTACACCTTCTTCTGTCCCATTAGGTGGGAAATTTCCTACCAAACTTTCTTCCCATAGGAGAAGAAGGTTTTATTCATCACCTGCCCATCATACAGATGTTCCCAAACAGGGGAAGCATCGTCCTGGCCTGAAGAACCCAACCTCTCACCAGGCTCAGCAAACCCAGCAACCGCAGGGTTTCTGATCAATCATCATCAGATGATTGTGACTCTTGGGGTTTAGAATCTGCAGTTTGCTTCTTCCCAATAGAGGCAATCCACCGCTTCATTCTAACCCCTAGACATGGATCTCTTTCCACAAGACATCCATTTTTTCTATATTTCTATGAGCTGTCAGGATGTTCATGCCTATATGTCACAGGTTTCTCCTCTTCTTCCTGCTAGGGAAAGAGGTCTAACCACTATCAAATGATAGTTTCCTGGGCCAGCATGTATTTTTTCCTTTCTATAGGCTTACTACTTGGTAAGTCTTTTTCAGCTCCATTCTCTTCACCCTCTTAGCAAGCTTTTCCTTTGTAAGAGCGGTATTACTTCACTGGAAGGCTTTTTCTTCAGCCTCTCTAGTTTGGTCACTTTCCAGTGCGGAGTTTTTCCTCTCTGAGTTAACTCCTCTTTTTCTATTTTACTTGGGGCAGCTTATCAGACATGTCCAGAGTTTTCTACTCCTGTCTGTTCTTTCTGTTTTTAAACAGTAAGATTCTTTCTGCTGTCTTGCTAACAGCTGCCTATGCAGGAGCCTTAATGTTTGGATCACTGGTTCTTGTCCACAAACAACCAGATTTGTCCTCCACTAACATTCTGTCTAGTCTTAGTAGTGGCTCCAAGTCAGTGCTTCCATCTATCTTGGAGATTATCTCACTACAGGCTTTCTGAATTCTCTTCTATTTCTGCCATCTCCATTCCCTGGGTTTGGCAGCATAGTTGGCAGAGATACGGGCTCTCCAGCAGTCAGTCCTATCTCCTCTTTCTCCTGCATCATGCTCTCTGCAATCCTACAGAGAAGCTTTTCACTATGGGCCCTTGCTAGAGAGCATGGGGGTTTTTCCTCCAACAGCTATCCTAGATGGTTGGAAAAGGCTTTTCAGTCATGTCTCCCATGACTGGAAGGGTTCTCCCTTCTTTTACTATCTCCCTTTTGATATAAAGGACATAGGCCTTCTCTTACATGAAAGCTTTAAGGAGTTACCAATTCCCTGCTTGGTCCATAGTATTCCCAATCGGGGATATGCTCTTTCTCCTTACAGCTCGTCCTCATGGTAAGAACGCATGATACATTTTGCCCTTAAGCAGGTCAACATGGTATCTCATCTCTATGCGTCTTCTGTCCACTTACCATGCTAGAGTTCTGGAAGACTCCGGTCTTGCTGGCTACAGACTGATATTATCCTCTGTTTTTCACGTAACCCTCCTGGTTATTTCACTAGCTAGCATCCTTGCAGAGCATAGCCAGGAGGAATAGATTCTCTATATATCTTCTCAAGTAGGGTCCACCTCCTTGTTATTAGATGAATCTTTCCTCTCCACATATCCTATGTGAATACTGTGCTGTAGGCATATCTCTGTCTGCTTAACAGCAGACACCCATATATAGGCCTACATATTCATATCTATCTTTTGTGTGTATTTTATGCCGTCCCATATCTCACTATAGATATATTCTTATATGTCTATCTATATGTATATACATATACATATATATATATATATATATATATCTGTCGAGATATCTCAATATAGATAGATATGTATCCAAGTACTTATCTATCTAACTGTCTAGGCTCATATAGCTATATGATTCTGACAGATGGGCTTTACCCATTCCTTGCTATCCAGTAGGTTTGGGATTCTGCACACACAACCACTCCTGTGGTAGTCAACAACTTGTATACCATAACCTTAGGGTTTAGGTACCTCTGAAGCTCTCCATGCTCCAATATCTCTCCTAACTTACCCCAGTTAGGTGAGACTTTGCGGATCTTCAGTTAATCACAGGCTTAACGCTTCAGGCATTTGTCCTCTCTTTTTGGGATACAAGGGATTCCCATGCCCTTCTCCCCCACAAGGACTGTGCCTGTTTGTCCAAATCGGTTAGCCTTTCTCTTTTTGCTCCTAAGAGTGAGCCACTCTGCCGCCAAAAGAGTTCGGTTTTTGTCATAAAGCCTTCCGCTGAAGACCCACCGTTTTTGTACTACCCCAGTTCTTCTACTGGGGTTACCTGTTACCTTTCAGGTTTCTGACCTCCACTATTTTTCCTACAGGTTTTCTACCTCCACTTTACAGTGAGGTCCTCTTCGAGGTTCCTCTACTGGGTTCCCCAGTAGATCCCATGAACCTCCATACTCTGTGAAACCCTGTTAGGGGAGGTCCATATTGCAATATTTCATTTCAATATCATTGATGACAATTGTTATCCACACATGGACTCCTCCTCTGCAGTCCTATGCTAGGTTAAGCTGTTTTTCCACAGCACTTTTCTCTTTTCAACTCCTACCCTCCATCCTTAGGATGCCTGGTATTATTAGGTATAGCATGTTCCGATCTATGACATGCTGGGACTCCAGGCATCTTAGCTTGGGAGTCCCCATATGTGAAGACTCATTCCTGCTTGTTCCTGGAGATAGCACAGTTACTTACCTGTAACAGGTGATCTCTGGGAACAGCAGGAATAAGTCTTCACAACCCACCCACCTCCCCTAGGAGTTGTATCTATATATATCTCTTCTTTCCCTTCTCTCTCTCTCTGTCTCAGCTTTGAAACTCAACTGAGGAGAGGCAGTTGGGAAAGGCGGGAAGGCAGCACGCAGGCGCTGTGGGATGCTCCCAAAAGCTTTCTTATTGGACGCTGGGGAGCGTTCCCGCGCAGGCTCCGTCGGTACCGACGTACCCATATGTGAAGACTTATTCCTGCTGTTCCCAGAGATCACCTTTTAAAGGTAAGTAACTGTGCTTTCTCTGAGTCCGGATCTCTTCAGAAGCCTCGACGTCTCTGGAGCTGTCTGAACCCGAGCGGCGGGGGTCTTCTGAGATGGAACACCGGAGGAAGAAGAAACTCGTGAGGGCGGCATTGTTGGATGCCTCTGATCAACCTGGGTCCTCAAGGACCAGGTTGCGGAATCCTGACCGTCACCCCGAGTCCTCAGAGTCGAAGCGGCCTGCAAAGCTGCCTCTCACGGAGCCAGAGACGCTGAGGAAGGTAACTGCTGTTGCCCTCATAGACTCTCCTCCGGGAGAACTGGCCTCAGGCCCGACGGCGTTGGGACCTGAGCCGGAGGCTGCGGAGCCTTCTGAGCTCGGTCTCAGGATGGCGGCCCTGGAGCGCAGCAGGTCTGCCCTCATGGAGCAGCAGTGGGCGCTGATGGCCGGTCTCACCGGTCCATCCGCCCTGACCACTGGGACCTCGACGTCCAAGTCGACCCCGAAGGCTGAGTCAATCCTCGAGACTCTTTGGACTCGAGTCAATCCTCGGCCGAGGTCTCCCTCGACCTCCCATTTGGGAACAAGGTTGTCGACGCTGGTGCCCTTGGCGTCAAGGCAGTCGGGGCCGGAGTCGGCATGGGAGATGGAAGAAGAGGAGTCCACGGACACCCATTGGACCCGGTATGTCCCTTCAGACTCACCGGATTCCAAGCCTCGGAGAAGGTCCCCTCCGGAGGATACCCAGTTCTCGGACTTCGTCAGGGGCATGGCCAAGGCTTTGGCATTCCCAGTGGACACCGAGGAGGAGCCTCGAGCCGAGGAGCTCAAAGCCCTCCAGTATGACTTTCCTCCTCGGGAAGCCCTTACTGTTCCGGTTCCTCCGATGCTGGAATGGCTGATGCTCTGCATGTGGGAGTCACTGACCTTGATGCCGGTTCTCAGCAAGCGGGCCAATTCCATCTATCGAGTCCACAAGAGCCCTGGGTTCGAAAAAGCACAGCTGCCGCACAACTCCATGGTTGTGGAATCGGCCATGCACAGGCTCAAGAGCCAAAAAATGCACTCCGCGGTGCCTCCTGGCTGGGAGGCCCGGAACCTGGACGCCCTTGGCAGAAAGTGCTTCTAGGGCTCAATGCTGTCATGCTGGGTCCAGACTTACCAGCTGTACATGGGCATGTACTTGAGGAACCTGGCAAAGGAGATTGCCGAGTTCTCAGCTGGCCTCTCCGAGGAACTTTTGCAGCGCTCCAAGGCCTTGGCCACCAGGATTCGGGAGTGCTCGAAGTTTGTCTCAAGCAGCCTATGATGGCTTCGAGGCTTCGTCCCCAGTAGCCGCAGCCGGCATCAGTACACACCGCCAGGCCTGGCTAATGTCGTCGGATCTGGAGCCATGGTTTCAGGACAAGTTGGTTGATGTTCCTTGCTGAGGTGACAACCTCTTTGGCAAACCCATGACTGAGAAGGCTGCTGAGATCGAGTCCGAGTACTTGACCTGGACAAGGCTCTCCAAGAAGACTTCTGCCCCTTCTAAGAAGGGCTCGGGTAAAAAGTCTTTTTTCCTGAGGAAGAGTGCTGTTTACGGCAACTTACGAGGCCGTCCCAGCTCCCCAACAGGGGCAGCAGGCCAAGGGACAGGGGCATGGCCCACGTAAGCAGAAGACCCCCAGGCCCCAGCTCTGACCCAGCCAGGAGGTAGTTTTTCACTCCCAAAGCATAGTCTCTCTCCCACCAGTGGTGAGGCTTTGCACAGGAGGAAGGCTGACCCTGTACGCCCACAGGTGACCAGCTATCACCACGGATTCCTGGGTCCTGCAAATAGTCCAAAGGGGCTATTTGCTTCACTTCAGCCAGGTACCTCCCTCCTTCTTTCCAGGAGAGCCTCTCAGACCCCCTCTTCACAGGGACCTCCTCTTGCAGGAGTTAGCAGGTCTTCTAGAGGATCAGGCAGTGGAACCGGTGCCCCACCACCTGCAGGGGAAGGGCTTCTACTCCAGGTATTTTCTGATACCAAAGAGAACTGGAGGCCTAAGGCCTATCCTCGACCTGCGAAACTTAAACAAGTTCCTGGTGAGGGAAAAGTTCAAGATGCTTTCCCTTGGAATATTGCTGCCTTACCTCCACCAGTGAGATTGGCTATGCTCCTTAAACTTGAAGGATGCCTATACGCACATCTTCATACATCCAGACCACAGACAATATCTGAGATTTGTAGTGGGAGGAAACCATTTTCAGTACAGAGTACTCCCCTTTGGCCTAGCCTCTGCTCCCAGAGTGTTTACCAAATGCCTGGCCATGGTGGCGACCTTCCTCAGAAGCCAAGGGATTTTTGTCTTCCCTTACCTAGACGACTGGCTCATTAGGGGCCAGTCGCCTCTGGAGACCCAACAGGCCACTTCTCGCACCATCAACATGCTGCAATGTCTAGGCTTTATCATAAACCACACAAAGTCTACTTTGCTCCCCACTCAAAACTTAGAGTCCATAGGAGCAAGACTAGACACCCTTCAGGTGAGGGCTTACCTGCCAGAAGACAGGACTGCTGGCACTGGTACACCAGGTCAGACACAAGTCTCAGGTCTCTGTGAGACACTTCCTACGCCTCCTTGGCCACATTGCATCCATGGTACATGTGACCCCAAATGCACATCTCCACATGAGAACAGCTCAGTGGTGCCTGAGACATCAATGGACACAAGCCACCGGCATCCTCTGAGACAGGATAACAGTGTCCAAATGACTGGTGAAGTCGTTGCATTGGTGGCTTCAGCCACCCAGCCTGCTCAAGGGAGTGCCTTTTCAGATTCCCTCGCACACAAGAGTGCTAACGAAAGATGCCTCCTTGCTGGGCTGGGGAGCCCATTGCCAGGGATCATGCACTCAGGGGCTGTGGTCTCCTCAGGAGACTACACACCAAATCAACCTCTTAGAGCTGCGGGCTAACCACGGACCTCAAGGACTTCCGCAAACAGCTGAAGACAACTCTATTCATTGAACACTATGGACATGCCACATGATCCTCTAACCAAGCCAGAACTACGGACCCTCCCCCCCACCCTAAACTTGTATATAAGAATGTATTATAGCTCATGATGTATAATAGCGCACAATGTAGAAAGCACAACTTAAATCAAATACACACCACCACAAACACACAGCACTCAACACTGCATGAAAACTCTTGAACACTCATTAATTGTTTGCTGTGGAGACCGCCTTGAGTGAAGGAGAAGGCGGTATAGAAATACTGTTAAATAAATAAATAAATTATAATCTTTTTGTGATATGCTCTCTTAGCTTGTCTGTTTCAGTGCGTTATGTGTCAAGTTCTTTCATGTAGTTTATTCTATTTCGTTCTTCGACTTTCTCCATCTTTGCTTGATGCGTCTGAGCCGTGTCTTTAATTTCTGTAGTGTGGGGGGTATACCAGCGTGCCATTGTTGGTCTTAGTCTGTTTCCTATGTAGGTTGTCATCGTTTGCACTGCTGATGTGATTACTGTATTCCAATTGCTGGTCAGATCTTCTATTTCAGTTGATTCAGTCTGTATTTTTGGGAGTATTTGTTGTAGGAATTCTTCCTTGTTGACAGGTTTGAATCTTCTTGACAGCTGGACTTTTTCCTTAATGGATAAATGTTGGCATGAACTTCTGAAGGTAATAAGATGGTGGTCTGACCATGGGATAGGTGTGATCTTTGCATTGTTGTTTACCGTGGCGTCTGGTGAGTTGAGGAAGATGAGATCAAGGGTATTACCTCTCTGATGGGTTGGATCATGAATAATTTGTTTCAGTTCCATTGCTTTCATTGCCTCATGGAACGCATCAGCATGTTTCTCTTGCAGGGATGGGAGATTGAAGTCACCGAAGATTATCTGTTCTTTCGTAGAGTTAGTGACGTCTGTCACATGCTTGAGAATGTCTGATAGGTCTGGATTGGATGTTGGTGATCGATATACCAGGCATATTGTGAGTCATCTGTTGGTGATTGTGATGAAGCCTGCTATGGAGTATTTCCAGAAGTGGAGCTTGGATTTGGCTAGTATGGCTACCCCCCTCCTCTGGCACGGGCTCGGGAGCAGTTAAAAAGACTGTATCCGTGTGGAGTTAGCTGATTCATGAATACTGTGTCAGATTCGTCAGCCATGTTTCGGTGATGCAAAAAATGTCAAGATTGAGAGATGTGATGAGATCTTGGAGCATGGGAAGTTTATTCCTCACTGAGAGTGCATTTATCAGGGAGATTAGGAGTGTCTGTGTGGTATCTGGTGTTGAGATATGGTTTGGAGTGAGGGGAATGGGTTTGAACCTTCTGTGCGGTTGTTTCTTTGTAGTATCTGTTGTTGTTGCTTGTTTCTGGGGTATAGTATATGTTAGGTAGTTCGGGTTATATACGGAGATTGCCTGTATGTAGCTGTAATATTGTGTGTAGGGGCATGTAGCTATCAAACATGGTGGCATGGTTGTAACAATACCTTTGTTTCAGTGATTCGGTTTCCGGTGTGTTCCAGTATGTTCTCCAGGAACAAGCAGGAAGTCAGTCCTCACTTATGGGTGACGGCACCGACAGAGCCTGTGTGGAGCAATTCCACAGCTTTCAAAGAAAGCCTTTGGGATTGCTGCCACGCATGTGTGGTCCTCTTCCCACCCAAAGGTGCCATCTTGCTCCCCTAGCTAGAGCCCTACTAAGCAGATGGCAAGGGAAGGACAAATATAGCAACTCTTCAGGGGAGGTGGGAGGGTAGTGAGGAGTGATTCCTGCTGTCACTGGAGAACACCTGTTACAGGTGAGTACAGGAGTGGAGAAACATGGCTGATGAATCTGACACAGTACTCATGAATCAGCTAACTCCACACGGATAAACTGCTCCGGTCTCTGCAATTCAAAGGTAAAAGGTGACGGCTCTACTGTAGCGGATGCCATCTCAAGGGGTGGTCCTGGAGAAGAAGCTACTCCACTTGCTTCAGACTTCGACTGCAGCCTTCCCCGCGTCTCCAGGTCAGAAAGAAAACGCAAGGGCACTCCACCACTCACAGTAATACTCAGCGGCGATCCCAGCAAAGCCAAAGATTCACTTCCACAAGGGGCCTCCACTTCCTCGCCCACCGAGCGAACCCCCGAGATACGCTTGTTTGGAAAGCCTCTTCACTTCCAGGGGTGTAAGGTCACTACCCGAAGGAGAAGCTGAGCTCACCGGCTCCAGTGCCCTCTCAGCTGGGCTGCTCACCCCCAACTGCAACTGAGGTTCCGAACGTAGATATGCATCCAAAGGACCAACAACAGGTAAGTCAGAGGAGACTGGCTTGGAAATCTGGGGAATTAACCCAAAACGAACCTTCCTCCGACGCGGCATCAGGAAACAACATCAGAACTGGCTGCCTCTGCAAATCGCCATCTTCGATCTCGGGAGTACATTTGACACTAAAAGTCTTTCTAGATAGCCACAAAGGGGGGAAGTGATAATATTGGGTGACTTTAATCTACCGGATGTGGATTGAATTACTCCTCCTGCAAATCTGGAAAGAAGCAAAAAAATTGTGGATGCTCTCCAAGATGCGTTACTTAGACAAATGGTGATGGAACCAACCAGGGAAAGCTCAACACTGGATTTAGTGCTCACCAACGGTGATAGCATGTTGAATGTCTGCGTGAGTGCCCCTGTGAGCAGCAGCAATCATCACACGGTGTGGTTTGAGATAAAAGCCATGGTACAGTCCAATCATAGCAAGCTCAAAGTCCTAAACGTCAAAAACACTGACTTCAATAAAATGGCCGAGTACCTAAAGGAGGAGCTGACACGGTGGAAGGAGATAAGGGAAGTGGAATTGCAATGGGCTAAACTAAAGGTGGCAATAAAAGGGGCAACAAATATGTAAGAAAAGTAAACAAAAACGAGAAGAAAACCTGTTTGGTTTTCCAAAGAAGTGGCTGCTCAAATAAAGGCAAAAAACACAGCTTTCGCAAAATTCAAAAGCTCACAAACAGAGGAACACAGAAATGAATACAGGATCAAACTCAAAGAAACAAAAAGAGAAATAAGGATAGCAAAATCAAAGGCAGAGGAAAAGATGGCTAAAGATGTTAAGTGTGGCGACAAAACTTTCTTCAGGTATATTTGGGAAAGGAAGAAGATCAGAGGTGGAATTGCAGGACTCAGAAGTGCTGCGAACAGACTCGTGGAAAGTGACATTGAAAAAGCGAAATTGCTAAACGAATACTTCTGCTCTGTTTTTACTAAAGAAAGTCCTGAAGAAGGACCTCCTCTGACTCCCAAATATAAAAATGGGAATGAAGTAGATACCACACCATTCATAGAAGATGAGCAACTTGCAAAACTGAAAGTGGACAAGGCCATGGGACCAGATACATCCCAGGATACTGAAAGAGCTCAGAGAGGTTCTTGCAGGACCGTTAAAGGATGTTTTCAACAGATCCTTGGAAACAGGAGAGGTTCCTCAGGACTGGAGGATGGCTGATGTCGTACCTCTACACAAAAGTGGTGACAGGGAAGAAGTGTAAAACTACAGGCCTGTGAGCCTTACCTCGGTGGCGGGAAAAGTAACGGAGGCGCTCCTGAAAGAGCGAATAGTGAACTTTCTCAAAACCAACAGGTTGCAGGACCCGAGGCAACATGGTTTTACCGAAGGACAATCTTGCCAGACAAATCTGATTGAGTTCTTTGATTGGGTGACCAGGGAACTAGATCAGGGTCATGCGATGGATGTCATCTACCTGGATTTCAGCAAAGCCTTTGATACTGTTCCTCATAGGAGGCTTATCAATAAACTCAGTAGCTTGGGAACGGATCCCAAGATGGTAAATTGGATCTGAAATTGGTTGACTGACAGACGACAGAAGGTGATGGTAAATGGAGCTCACTCAGATGAAGGGAAGGTGATTAGTGGGGTGCCCCGGTGGTCGGTCCTGGGCCCGGCACTGTTCAATGTATTTGTGAGTGATATTGCTGAAGGACTGAATGGAAAAATCTGTATTTTTGCAGATGACACAAAAATTTGCAACAGAGTGGACTCCCCCGAGGGAGTGGTTAACATGAGGAAAGATCTACAAAAGCTGGAAGAATGGTCTAATGCTTAGCAATTAAGATTTAATGCAAAGAAGTGCAGAGTCATGCACTGGGGTAGCAGAAATCCAAGGGAAATGTACGCGATAGGGGGCGAGAGGTTGGTGTGCAGGGATCAAGAGAAAGACCTTGGTGTGATTATTTCTGAAGATCTCAAGGTGGCAGAACAGTGCGACAAGGCAGTGGCAAAAGCCAGGAGGATGTTGGGCTGCATACAAAGAGGAATTACCAGCAGAAAGGAAGAGGTACTTATGCCACTGTACAAGTCACTGGTGAGGCCTCACTTGGAATACTGTGTTCAGTTTTGGAGACCATACCTTGCAAAGGATGTAAAAAGACTGGAAACTGTTCAGAGGAAGGCAACCAAAATGATTTGGAGACTGCATCAGAAGCCTTATGAGAAGAGACGTGAAGACCTAAGCATGTACACTTTGGAGGAGAGGAGGGGCAGGGGAGATATGATTCAGACCTTTAAATACTGAAAGGGAAATAATGAACAAACAAACCTCTTTCAAAGACGGGGAAGCTGTAAAACTAGAGGGCATAACAGGAAGCTGCAAGGTGGTAAATTGAAAGGCAATGGAACACAAGAGGCAGGAGAAGCTGGATGAAATAAAACTTCTTTATTGTAGAGGGATCCCAACGCGTTTCGGCAACGCCTTCTTCAGGGGGAATATCTCCAATTATCAAATTGCAGGTTACTCTCCAGAGGTAGCAGTCCCTTTTTGTGGGAAACTATAGCCTCAACCACCAGAACAAAGAACACCCAAGTTAATTTCCCCTGGGCTAGTAGGAAAAGAAACCCAGGAGTGGGTGGAGAGCAGCTGCACATGGAATAAACTCTATTGGAATATTCCTCAAGAATAAATCCTGAGGGGGAGTAACAGCTGGAGTTTGCTGAAGCTGCCTGGAAGCAGTGGACTGGATAAAAGGCAGCCAAGTTTATACCAGCTTGGAAGCGGGAGCCCTTGAACTTCACCTATTTCTTCCTCACATTCATCCCTCTCCCATCTCCCTTAAGCAACCTCATCCTCGTTTCCCCCATTCCATCTCCTCTCTGCCTCATGCTCTCCTTCTTTCATCTGGTGGTTGAGGCTATAGTTTCCCACAAAAAGGGACTGCTACCTCTGGAGAGAAACCTGCAATTTGATAATTGGAGATATTTCCCCTGAAGAAGGCGTTGCCGAAACGCGTTGGGGTCCCTCTACAATAAAGAAGTTTTATTTCATCCAGCTTCTCCTGCCTCTTGTGTTCCTCTGGATTGCCTGCAGGAGGACCTGCTCCAAATTGAAAGGCAATGCCAGGAAATACTTTTTCTCAGAAAGGGTGGTGGATGCTTGGAACACCCTCCTGATGGAAGTGGTGGGGGAAAACACGGTGACAAAATTCAAAATGGCATGGGACAGACACAATGGATCCCTTTACAGCAACAGGATAAAATCCAAATAAACTAAACCATCTAATTTCTCAACAAATAGAGGTGTCCTCCATGGAGTAGTGGGTTCACCCCCTGAGGAGAGACATGGAGAGAGGTGGCCTGCACAGAGCGGCAGGTGCACCTACTCTTGCCATCATACTGGGCAAACTAGATGGACCATACTGGTCTTTATCTGCCATCATTTACTATGTTACTATGTTCTACTTTTTGATGGCATAAAGAATCAATCTGTTTATCCGTTCCACTCCATTCATTAATTTATAGACCTCTATGATGTCTCCCCTCAGCCGTCTCTTTTCCAGGTTGAAAAGCCCCTAACCTTTTAAGTCTCTCATAGATGTGTCCTTCCATTTCTTTTACCATTTTGGGGCTCCTCTCTGTACCTTTTCTAATTCTGCTATATCCTTTTTAAGACACGGTGACCACAATTGCACACAATATTCAAGGTGCGGTCGCACAATTGAATGATACAGAGGCATTATAATATCCTTGATTTTATTCTCCATTCCTTTCCTTATGATTCCTAGCATTTTATTTGCCTTTTTGGCTGCCGCTGTACACTGGGCAGAGGGTTTTAACATGTTATCCACAATGAAGCCTAAATCTTTTCCTGGGTGGTGGTTCCTAATGTAGAATCTTGCATTGTATAACCATAGTTTGGGTTGTTTTTTCCTAGGTGCATAACTTTGCACTTGTCCACATTAAATTTCATATGCCTTTTGAATGTCCAGTCTTCCAATTTATCAAGGTCCTCTTGCAATTTTTCGCAATCTTCTTTGCTTTTAACAATTTTGAATAATTTTGTGTCATTTGTAAATATGACGACCTCACTCATTATTCCCATTTCCAGGTCATTTACAAATATGTTAAAAAGCAGCGGACCCAGCACAGATCCCTGTGGTACTCCACTATTCACCTTTCTCCATTGGGAAAATTGGCCATTTAGCCCTTCCTTCTGCTTTCTATCTTTTAACCAGTTCCTGATCCACAATAGTACACTGCCTCCTATCCCCATGACTTTAACTTCGCAAAGAGTCTCTCATGAGGGACCTTGTCAAAGGCTTTCTGAAAATCCAGATACACTATATTGACTGGCTCACCTTTGTCTAGCTGCTTATTCACACCTTCAAAAAATAAAACAGATTAGTAAGACAAGACCTTCCTTGGCTAAAGCTATGTTGGCTTTCTACTATTCAATAATGGCTATCTACATGTTCTACCATTTTGCCCGGTACTGATGTCAGGCTCACCGGCCTGTAGTTTCCTGGATGCTAAAAGGAGGGAAGGAGATGGGATGATAATTGATATGGCAGGGTGGGTCCAATGAAGGTTTTTTTTAGGAGTGGTACAACCACAGCGTGTTTGAAGACAGCAGAAACAATTGCAGTGGAAAGGATTGGCTGACGATATGACAGATAAAAGGGATGACACCGGGGGGAGATAGAGCTTAATAGATGGATGGGAAGTGTATCAAAGGAGCAGGGAGCGATACTGGAGCAGGAGAGAAGATGTGCAGTTTCCTCCTCAGAGATTTTAGAAAAGAAAGAAAGAGTGGCAGGGGTTGAAGGAAGGATTTCAGAATGAAGCAGAGGCAGAGATGATAGAGGTGACCCAGTGGAGAACTCATCTTGTGAACCTTGCCATTGCAGTAGTCAGCCAAATTCTGAGCAAAAAGCAAATAAGAGGATGGAGGCGGAGGCAAGAGCTGAACATAGCAAAGAGATGGAGAAGGTCGGTCAAATGGACATAATATTCCTGCTTGGCAAGTGCCTATTGCAGAAGGAGGTTAGCAAGAATGTGAAATTATGTAGTCAGCTTGGGCAAGGATTTTAACTAAAAACACTCAGCAGGAAACACTCATAGGAAAGTAGATAATGGATTTTGGAGGTCGACCAAGGCTGAGGTACAATATGCTTCTCAGGACATGGACTAGAAAGAGTGAGAGCATCCAAAATAGAAGAGACTGCCTCATTGAAAGATTCAGATGAAAGGAGATGAAAAAGCAGTGGAGAGCTGAAGGGTCGATAGCCTGAAGATTCTTCAACATGTTGGTGGAGATTGGACAAGACTGTGATAGGGGTTGCTTAAGAATCAAATTTAACAGATGATGGTCGGCTAAGGGAAAAACTGAGATGGAGAAGTTGGACAGTAAGTCGCTGGAGAAAAAGTCATGGTCAGATAATGGCCATGCTGGTGAACAGAGGCAGTAGAACACAGCTGGAGGTTGAATGAGGAGGTTAAGTTAAGGAGCTTTGAGGCATGAAGATCAGAGAGGTCATCAAAATGAATGTTAAAATTTCCAAGAATGAGGAAAAGGGAAAATGGTTCAAGAAAGAAAGACAGCTAGGAGTCCAAGTCAGTAAGAAAGTAAGGGGGTTCAGAATAGTGAATAGGCATATGGAGTGGACTTCAAAGGAAGAAAAGGAGTAAGATTGAGGTGGAAGAAGGGGTTGAAAGTGGCAGGAAGAAGCGAGTAAGAACCCAATACCACCGCCGCAGCCCACTGGGCAAGATGTTGGGAGAAAAGGTGGCCTCCATGACAGAGGGCAGCAACTAAAGTGGAGTCTTCAGGGAGAAACCAAGTCTTGGTTAGAGCAAGGAGATATATAGAGCATTAGAGATAAATTGGTCTTGAAGGTGAAAAGCTTGTTGGAGGCAGAATGGACATTCCACAGGGAGCTTGAAAAAAGGAGAGAAGAGGGAAGGAGAGGGATATGAATAAGATTTGAGGGGTTACAGATGGATTTGAACAGGAATGTGAGAGCTGCCTGGGGAAGAGAGGGGGTGGGATTGGGATTGATATCCCCTGATGGAAGGAGAAAAAGCAGGAGAGTATGAGGAAAAGAAGATGAAGACAAGGGCAAGGGCAAGGTGCTCTCAAATTGGAGATGAATGAGAAGAAGAAAATGTTGAAGATCAAGAGCAAATGATAGGGTAGAAGACATAATGGATGGAAAGGTGAAGAAAGGAGGGAGTGGATGATATGGACTTGGGGTTTGAAGTTGTTTGACTGAAAAAATAGATTTGGTAAGCTGAAAGGTACAGTATTTGTGATCTGGATTGGCCATGGTTGGAAACAGGATACTGGGCTTGTTGGACCTTTGATCTGATCCAGCATGGCATATCTTATGTTCTTAAAATACATTTATTTAGATGCCAGAACCACTTATCTGGCTGAGTCTGTCCCCTCCTACAGGTCACCCAAACTGGGGAATGGTCAGATCACACCCTAGTCTCTATGCCTGCCTCCAACTCCCCCTGCTGCACCATGAAAAAGTAATCAGTTCTGGTGTAGGTGCCGTGAGGAGCTGAAAAGAAGGTATAGTCCCTTCTCCTCAGATTAAATCCATACCATGCTTCACTCACCTCCAGTTGCCCCAATGACTCCCTAAGGGCCTGCCTAGGTCCCCTCCCCCACTGCCTTCCTTCATGTAATCCAATTCCCTTGACACATACATATTAAAGTCCCCCCCCCCTCACTACCCAATGCCCTTGCCAAACCAAATCCAATTGAGCAGCCAAACTCCTAAAAAAAACTGCATCTACCCTTCACTGGGGACATAGACACACACATAATTGTAGGTGACTGAAGCAAGTATCACCCGCACCACCAGAAAGTGCCCATCAGGATCCTTAACTATATCTGGTATCTTCACTGGCAAATCTGCAGAGAATAATATCCCTATACCCCCCCCCCCCCTATTCTTCTTATGAAGCAAAAACAAACATAATGCCTCAATAGTGTGGCAAGATTACTAACTTGTGACTTTTACTACATCCACTGTTTAACTTTTTTTCAACATTGTTGATCACTGCATCCAAAATATCAATAAAAATAGATGAACTAGCAATATTGGGAGTTACCTGTAATTACCATGCCAAGATCATTCAATACTCTCCCTTAGGTATCATCATCATATTTATTAATAAATCTTTTAAAAGTTATCTGAGGTTGTATGATAGTTCAAGTATCATGTCTGACATGAATTCACGTTTCGAGAAGCCACACATTTAAGTCCCTCTACTTCAGGCACCATCTTCTGAATGCAGTGATTCTCCAGGACCAAGCAGGAAGTCAGTCCTCACACATGGGTGACGTCAGCACCGACGGAGCCCCCATGCGGAGCATTTCCCCAGCTTTCAAAGAAAGCCTTTGAGAATGCAGGCACGCATGCACGGTCCCCTTCCTGCCCAAAGGTGCCATCTTGCTCAGTCTTCTTTTTTCCGCGGAGCCCTACGGACGTGTGTCCTTGTCACCCGTGAAAAAAGTGGATTTTCCTGCGTTGAGACAGATTTTTTCTTCGGTTCGGTGTCAGTTCCCTTTCCTGCCTGGACTTGGTACACCGGTGCGTAGCCCGGATCTCTTTTTTTCATTTTTTGTCCTTAGAGACTGCGTTCACGCCAATTTTTCTTTTCCCTGGCAGACCGATTTTTTGATCTTGCAGGGGCCCTTTTTCCCCCGATGGCTGCCAGTGGCTTTAAAAAGTGTGATCGGTGCAAGAAACTGATGTCTCTCACCGACACACATGACTGCTGCCTCCCGTGCCTGGGGCCTGACCACAATCCTAAGGTCTGTAGTCCCTGTGGCAAAATGTCCTCAAAGGCATTGAGGAGCCGTCAGCACCAGCGTGAGAGGATCTTCTCCGATTCTGCATCTGGACGGGTCCGGACTTCGTCAAAGGCCTTGACGTCTCGGGAGTCTGACCCCAAGCATCGTTGGGGCTCCTCTGAGAGGGAGTCCCCGTCGAGGGAGCACCGAAGGAAGAAGAAACCCGCGAGGGTGGCATCGGTGGACGCTCTTGGACCCTCGAGGGCCAGGTCGCATAGCCCTGATCGCCGTCCCGAGTCTTCGGAGTCGGAGAGGCCTGCAAAGCATCCTCGTGTAGAGTCGGAGGCCCTGAGTCACGTGAGTACTGTAGTCCTCATGGACTCTCCTCCAGGGGAGCCGACGTCGGGACTGACACCGTCGGGGCCCGAGTAGGAGGCTGCTGGGTCTCCTGAGCTTGGACTCAGGTTGGCGACCTTGGAGAGCAGATTGTCTGCCTTCATGGAGCAGCAGCAGGTGCTGATCGCCGGTCTCGCCGGCGCATCTGCCCCAACCACCGGGACCTCAACGTCCAAGTCGACCCCAGAGGCCGAGCCGATCCTCGAGACCATGCGAACTCGAGTCGATCCTCAGCCGAGGTCACCCTCGGCCTCCCGTTCGGGACCGAGGTCGTCGACGCTGGTACCCTTGGCGTCGGGGTGAATGGCATCGGTGCCCACCCACTCGGAGCCGCTCAATTCCTCCTCGGAGGAATCGGCGTGGGAGACTGAGGAAGAGGAGTCCCCTGATACCTTCCAGACTCGGTGCGTCCCTTCGGACGCACCGGGATCCGAGCCTCGGACAAGGTCCCCCCCTGGAGGATACCCGGTTCTCGGATTTCATGCGGGACATGGCCAAAGCCTTGGCCTTCCCGGCATACCCCAAGGAGGAGCCTCGAGCCGAGGAGCTCAAGGCCCTGCAGTATGACTCTCCTCCCAAGGAGGCCTTTACTGTACCGGTTCCTCCGATGCTGGAGCAGTTGCTCTTCCGCATGAGGGAGGCGCCGGCCTCGATGCTAGTTCTAAGCAAGTGGGTCGATTCCATCTATCGAGTCCGCAAGAGCCCCGGGTTCCAAAAGGCACCGCTACCGCACCACTCCATGGTTGTGGAATCGGCCATGCATCGCCTGAAGAGTCAGAAGATGCACTCCTCGGTGCCTCCTGGCAGGGAAGCCCAGAACCTGGATGTCCTCAGTAGAAAGTGCTTCCAGGGCTCTATGCTTGCTTGCCGAATCCAGACCTACCAGCTGTACATGGGCATGTACCTTCAAGACGTGGCAAAGGAGATTGCCGGGTTTCTGCTGGTCTGTCCGAGGAACCCTTGTGGAGGTTCAAAGCCTTGTCTTCTGGTATTCGAGAGTGCTCGAAATTTATCTCTCGAGCTGCCTATGATGGATTTGAGGCTTCGGCCCGAGTAGCAGGGGCCGGCATCGGTGCACGCCGCCAAGCCTGGCTACAATCCTCGGACCTCGAGCCATGGGTACAGGACAAGTTTGTCGATGTCCCCTGTCGAGGTGAAAACCTCTTTGGCAAGCCCGTGGCGGAAAAGGCTGCCGAACTAGATACCGAGACTCTTACCCGGACAAGGCTGTCCAGGAAAATCTCTGCCCCTTCTCAGAAGAAGAAGGGCTCAGGGAAAAAGACCTTTTACCCGAGGAGGACCACTGCCTACAAAACCTACCCTCACTACCAGGCCTCTGCAGCTCCCCAACAGGGCCAGCAGGCCAAGGGGCAAGGTCATGGGCCCCGTAGGCAGAAGGCTCCCAAGCCTCCTACTCCGGCTCCTGCTCAGCAGGGAGGGGGTTTTTGATTATGCTAGCATAGCCTCTCCTCCTCTCCAGGGCACAGGAGGTCGGCTGACCCTGTACGCAGACAGGTGGCCAGCCATCACAGGGGATACTTGGGTGTTAAGCATCATCGAGAGGGGCTATCTGCTCCACTTCACCCAGATACCCCCCTCCTACTTTCCAGGGGAGCCTCCAAGACCCCCTCTGCACAGAATCTTACTCCTTCAGGAGTTGGAAGGTCTGCTACAGGACCAGGCAGTGGAACCGGTGCCTCACCACCTGGAAGGGCAAGGCTTCTACTCGAGGTACTTCCTGATACCAAAAAGAACAGGAGGCCTCAGACCCATCCTAGACCTGAGAAATCTGAACAAGTTTCTGGAAAGGGAAAAGTTCAAGATGCTTACCCTTGGAATCTTACTGCCCTACCTCCAGCAGGGAGATTGGCTATGCTTCTTAGACCTGAAGGATGCTTATGCTCACATTCTCATCCATCCAAGTCACAGGCAATACCTCAGATTTGTGGTGGGAGGGAACCACTTCCAGTACAGAGTGCTTCCCTTTGGCCTCACCTCCGCCCCCAGGGTTTTTACAAAGTGCCTGGCGGTGGTTGCGGCCTACCTCAGGAACCAGGGGATCTTTGTGTTCCCTTACTTGGACGACTGGCTTATCAGGGGCCAGTCTCCACAAGAGGCCAGGCAGGCCACCTTCAGAACCATATCCCTGCTTCAGCACCTGGGGTTCATTATAAACTTCCCAAAGTCTACTTTAGTCCCCTCACAGGATGTAGAGTTCATAGGGGCAAGGTTGGATACCGTCCATGCAAAGGCCTATTTGCCTGTGGACAGAGCTCAAAGGCTGATGAAGTTGGCCGGCCAGTTTCAGGCAAACTCTCTTGTCTCTGTCAGACACTTCCTCCGGCTCTTAGGTCACATGGCTTCCACAGTGCATGTCACCCCAAATGCCCGTCTGCACATGAGGCCAGTTCAGTGGTGCCACAGGGAAGTTGTCAGACAGGATAAAGGTGTCCAAACCCTTGGTGGACTCCCCTACGCTGGTGGAGGCATCTTCCAAACCTGGTCGGGGGAGTTCCTTTTCGGGCCTCCCCACACACTCAGGTACTGACAACCGATGCTTCCCTGCAAGGCTGGGGGGCACATTGCCAGGGGACCTGCACCCAAGGCCTGTGGTCTCCGTGGGAGGCCGCCCAGCAGATCAACCTGTTGGAATTGAGAGCCATTCGGCTAGCCTTACGGACTTTCTCTCAGATCCTCTCTCATCAGTCTGTCCTAGTTCAGATGGACAACCAGGTGGCTATGTTCTACGTGAACAAGCAGGGAGGCACAGGATCCCGACTCCTGTGCCTGGAAGCACAAGCTTTTTGCTCCTGGGCTATCAATCAGGGCATGACCCTCAAGGCGGTCTACCTCCCGGGCCAAGAAAACTACCTGGCGGACAGGCTAAGCAGACTCCTGCAGCCTCACGAGTGGCAGTTGGATCCTCGGGTGGTCCAACAGATCTTTCTGAAGTGGGGACTTCCAACCATGGATCTTTTTGCCAGTCCGCTGAACAGGCAACTACCCAAGTTCTGTTCCAGACAACCGCATCCTCTGAGGACGTCGGCAGATGCATTCCTGATCCCCTGGTCAGAAGGCCAGCTGTATGCTTTTCCTCCCACACCTCTGGTGGCCCGGACTCTATTCAAAACCCAGCAGGACCGAGCCACGGTGATCCTGATAGCCCCCAGGTGGCCCAGGCAGCCGTGGTTCCCTCTTCTGCAGTTGGCGGTGGATGCTCCACTTCCTCTGGGGCTGCAACCCAACCTTCTGACTCAGGATCAGGGGTCCCTCTTGCATCCCAACCTCAAATCCCTCAACTTGATGGCCTGGCTGCTGAAAGGCTAGTCCTTGCTCCTACTAAAGGAGGTTGAAGAGGTGGTGTTGGCCTCCAGGAAGCATTCCACTTGGAAGGCCTATGCTCTGAAGTGGCATAGGTTTTCCACTTGGTGTTCTCAACAGCAGGAGGATCCCTTCTCCTGCTCGCTCCCGGTGGTACTGCAATACCTGCTCCACCTGTCCAACCTGGGACTTCAGTCCAACTCTGTTCGGGTCCACCTCAGTGCCCTCTCAGCTCACCACTCGCCAGTGGATGGACAATCCCTTTCGGGACACCCTCTGGTGTCTCGTTTCCTCAGAGGCCTGCTTCTGCTCAAGCCTCCTATTCGTCCACCGGCCACTGAGTGGGATCTCAATGTGGTCTTGCAGCAACTGACTCGCCCACCTTTTGAGCTGATGGCTACCTGCCACTTACATTTCCTATCCTGGAAGGTGTTGTTTCTTGTGGTATTCACCTCAGCTAGGCGTGTGAGTGAGCTTCAGGCCCTTGTCTCTGATAGGCTGTATACTAGGTTCTATAAGAACAGGGTAGTCTTGAGGACTCATCCTAAGTTCCTTCCCAAGGTAGTGTCCTCCTTCCACCTCAACCAGGAAGTGATACTTCCAACGTTCTTTCCCAGGCCGCACGCCAGTAGGGCAGAGACTGTCTTGCATACCCTGGATTGTAGAAGGGTGCTGTCCTTTTACCTTGAACGTATGCAGGGGCATAGAAGGGCTTCTCAGCTCTTCATTTCCTTTGACCCTAATAAATTGGGGTTGCCTGTCACTAAGCGTGTGTTGTCCATCTGGGTGGCAGACTGTATCGCCTGGGCGTACAGGGCAGCCGGACTCTCCCTGGAGGGTCGAGTCATGGCCCACCGGATCAGGATGAAGGCTGCATCAGTAGCTCACTTCCGCTCTGTTCCGTTGGCAGACATCTGCCGGGCCGCTACTTGGTCTTCAAGCCAGACTTTTGCAGACTACTACTGCCTTAAGAGGGAGTCCCGTAGGGACAGTGCTTTCAGGCAAGCGGTACTCTGTAATCTCTTTGAGGTTTAGGCAACTCCTACCCTCCGACCCTGGTGTTGGGCTACCATTCAGGTGTGGTCTCAGAGAAGATTCTCTCACTGTTGCTGAGGCTCTAGAGGGAGCTCTATTTTTCAGCCTGGGTTCCTGGTAGCCCAGAGCTAGGGAGTCACCCATGTGTGAGGACTGACTTCCTGCTTGGTCCTGGAGAAAGAGTAGTTACTCACCTGTAACAGGTGTTCTCCAGGAGCAGCAGGAATCAGTCCTCACGACCCTCCCTCCTCCCCTTGGAGTTATAGTTGTATATAGTTCATTTTCTTTTTTGTGCTGTCTTTTAGCTATGTCATTGGACTGAGCAAGATGGCACCTTTGGGCGGGAAGGGGACCGCACATGCATGCCTGCATTCCCAAAGGCTTTCTTTGAAAGCTGGGGAAATGCTCCGCATGGGGGCTCCGTCGGCGCCGACGTCACCCATGTGTGAGGACTGATTCGTGCTGCTCCTGGAGAACACCTGTTACAGGTGAGTAACTACTCTGTCACTTCATTTCAAGAGCAGCATGTGTATACATCAGGACCATTCAAGAAGATACCTTTTTCTAAACGGTTTTTGGATGATATATTGTTTTTCTGGATGGGGACACAAGATGAGCTTTTACAATTTGTATAATGGTTGAATTCATTCACAGTTCACTCTGAATTATCATACTGCACAACTTGAATTCTTAGATGTCGTAATCTTAATAGATGAAGGGCAGCTGCATACCACCCTATTCCAGAAAGGATTGTGGTGTTGCAATTCCAGAGTGCTCACCCCTTTCCCTTGAAAATGAACTTCCCAGTGGGGCAATTCTTACGTATTCGCAGAATATGTTCTACAATTGGTGAGTATAAGGAAAAGTTGAAGAATTGAAGATGCAATTGTTACAAAGAGAATAGCCACTGAATGCTATACAGAAAGCCCATTTTTCAAATCAAGACCTATTATTACACTATAAGAATACTCAAGAGGAGGAATCTCTAACATGCATACATTTTTACTCGCATGGCGCATGTTGGTTAGTGAAATTAATTAAATAGTATTGGCATATTTTGAGTATTCATCCAATATTTCAGAGACCTCTTACTATTACGTAAGGGAAGGAGATGGAATAATGGAGAGTTTATCACTGCTGATAGGATTGTCATTGATGAATATGGGTGATATGAGAAATGTGGGCATTGTATATGGTGTTGAGTGTATTACTGAAGGACTGGAATGGCAAGTACCAAACAGTATGTACATATGAGTCTCATCAACATATGGTTTGCAATTCAGCTTGGGTGGTATATAAAGCATAGTTACTCACCTGTAACAGGTGATCTCCGGGAACAGCAGGAATTTAATCGTCACATATGGGTATCATCGGTACCAACGGAGCCCGCGCAGGAACGCTCCCCAGCGTCCAATAGGAAAGCTTTTGGGAGCATCCCACAGTGCCTGCGTGCTGCCTTCCCACCTCTGTACCTCTCTCACTTCAGTTGAGTTTATAGCTGAGACCAAAGGAGAGAAGTAGAGAAAGAGAAAGATAGAGACAACTCCTAGGGGAGGTGGGTGGGTTGTGGAGACTAAATTCCCGTTGTTCTTGGAGATCACATGTTACAGGTGAGTAACTACGCTATCTCCAGGGACAAGCAGGAATGTAGTCTTCACATATGGGGAATCTCCAGCTCGAAGATGCCAAGGGGTGACCCCAGCAAGCTGCAAACTCAGGTGAGTTGGGTCATGCTTCCTCCCATGGACCTTTGGCATCCAAACTGTGGATGGTGGGTAGGAGTTGAATTAAGTATGGAAGAGATGTTGGAGAACAGCCTGGCCAAACGAGGCATCCCGACGGGAGTCCTTGTCTAAGCAATAGTGGGCTGTGAAGGTGTGTACCGAAGCCCAAGTGGTTGCTTTGCAGATGTCATCAATAGAGATAAAATGAAGGTTAGCCATTGAGGCTGCCATTGCTCTCACATTGTGAGCCGTGACATGGCCTTCGAGAGAAAGTCCCTTACTCTAATATGTGTAGGATATGCAGTCTGTAATCCAATTTGACAGAGCTCTTTTAGAAACTGGAAGTCCCAGATGACTAGCGTCAAAAGCCACAAAAAGTTGAGAAGATTTTCTATGTGGCTTAGTTCTTTGGAGATAAAAGGCTAAGGCTCTTTTACAATCCAAAGTGTGAAGATTCCTTTCTGCACTGGAGGTGTGAGGCCTAGGAAAGAATATAGGAAGATAAACCGACTGGTTTAAATGAAAAGGCGAAACCACCTTTGGCAAAAAATGAGGATGAGTCCTGAGGACTACTTTATCATGGTGAAACCTTGTATAAAGAGGGTCCGCTGCTAATGCCTGTAATTCACTAATGCGTCTCACAGAAGTGATGGCAATTAGGAAAATAACTTTCCATGAAAGAAACTTTAGATCTGAAGTGGCTAAAGGTTCAAAGGGTGGTTTCATAAGCTGACCAAGAACAAGATTTAGATCCCATGCCACTGGTGGTGGTTTAATGGGAGGTTTTGTTAAGAGTAGGCCTCTAATAAATCTTGATATAAGTGGATGAGAGGAAATGGGTTGTCCATCGAAAGGTTTAAGAAAAGCAGCAATAACACTAGATGGACCCTCACTGAATTGGTCTTTAGGCCAGATGTTGATAATTGTAGAAGATACTCTAGTAGCAACTCTACAGGTACTAAAAATTTTGTGAACACCAGAGAACCTTTTCCACTTAAAAGCGTAAGAATGTCTTTTGGAAGGTTTTCTGGAAGCTAGGAGGATATCCTTCACTTATTGAGAAAGATTAATATCCTGGAATTCTAGGCTTTCAGTAACCAGGCCCTGAGATGTAGGGCCTGGGGATTGGGATGCAGTAGGGATCCGTCGTCCTGTGACAGGAGATCCGAAGCATTCCCTAACTCCAGAGGAGTGGTTTGAGAGAGACGCAGAAGGAGGTACCACGCTTGCCATGGCCAACGTGGAGCTATGTCTCTCGGAAGTTTGAATAAAGTCTTGGGAATGAGGGGAATGGGTGGGAAGGCATAGAGGAAGTCCTGTCCCCTGTGGAGTAGGAACGCATCTCTTGCCTGACAGTTTTGATCCAGAATTCTGGAACAGAATCGGGGAAGTTTGGCATTCTGCGGACTTGCAAAGAGGTCTATATCTGGTGTTCCCCAGATTCGAAACACTCGAGCAAGCTGGTCTGAGTGGAAATTTTGATTTATTGTAAACAAGCAACAAAATACATACAAAAAGCAAAACAGGTAACCCAAACAAGACCCACACCCCCAAAACCCCCACCCACCCCGACACAGCACAAACAAGAAACTGAACCCCCCCCCCGTGACCCACCTCCCCAAACCCACCATCAAAAACAGCAAACAGCCCACGTGCACAACCCCCCCCCCCCCGACAACAACCCAAACCAGTCCAGGCAATGTTCATGTCCATGTCAATAGCATCCAACTGTTGGGGACTGCCAAACCCCCCCCCCCACCATACCCGATACCCCCGCACCAGCATGAGAACCCGAGATACATAATCCACCAGCTCCACCCCCGCCCCTAATAAGGAGCATCAGCTCCCCCACCCCTCACCCCAATCCCTGCCCCATCCCCCTCCACCCCACAAAGAAAAACATCAAAAGGAAAACCTGGAGATCCCACGTGATGCGTGAGTAGGCAAGGTGCTTTCTTGCTTGCTCCGGGGCTGCCCCAAGAAATCTTTGTTTTATCCTACCTATTTGTCGCCTCGGGTGATTGCTGAGGAGAGTGCTGGGTTTGGGAACTCTGCCTGCAGACCTGGGAGTGAGTGGTGAACGTATTCATGCCGAGCCTGCCGAAAAAAGACAAGGAGAAGTCGACTAGGGGGACGGGAACAGGCCCGTCCAAGATGGCGCAGCCGTCCTCGCCGAGCACGGGCAGTGTTGAGTCCGCGACGGAGGAGCTTGCCAAAGAGGTGGCCGCTGTGCTGGAGCTGAAGTTTGATCAGCTTATTAAGAAGCTAGACTCGCTGGGTGACTCTCTTGCGGAGGTCGGTAGGAGAGTGGAGGAATTAGAACATCGGGTCACCAGCGTGGAAGAGGGCGAAGGACGCCTGGACAGAGAGTTGACCGCGCAGAAGAAACAAATAGAAATGCTGCTGCTTAAGACTGATGATCTAGAGAATAGATCGCGACGCAACAACCTGCGGGTGGTTGGTATACCGGAGTCTACTACCGACGGCATGCTGATTTCATTGTTTGAGGACTGGCTACCCAAGGAGTTGGGCCTCACCTCGTTGGTTGGAGTGCTCAAAGTAGAACGGGCGCATCGCCTCGGCCGACGGCGGGAAGACCAGCAGCGTCCACGTGTTGTCATTCTGCGGATTCTTAACTTTCAACACAAAGATCAGCTTCTGCGGGCCTACCGTGTTAAGGGGCAATTGAACCTGGAGAATCAGAGAGTCCTGCTCTTCCAAGATTATTCAGCGAGGGTCACGGACCAGAGAAAGGCTTTTTCGGACATTTGTGCTGAGCTATTTAAACGGCAAATCCGCTTTATGCTTGCCTTCCCTGCGACCCTGCGTGTTTGGCAACATGGCAAGTCGTTTACCTTTCAGACGCCGAAGGAGGCGAAGACCTTTTTGGAGGCCCTCCCTAAGGACAGTGCCAATGGTCGCGAAGGCTGAGTTGGGCTCTGGGAGAACGAGGGCTATGCTGAAGACGGCTGTGGTTGAAATCGACTGGTGAAATCGACTGGTTTGAGAGTAATGAGCTGGGTTTGACTGCTGATCGTGGATTGCTGAACTGTGCCCGTAACTGCCCGCAGGGCCTGGCTGGGCCTGAGTTTGAGTCCGACTTGAGTTCTGCATTGGGGGATTTGATTTTTGCATTGGGGGTCTGGTGATCAGATTGTTTGTTTGCAGTGTTCTCTTATGTTTCTGTGCTTTGTACTTTTATTGCTGCCCTGAGCCTCTTTGGTGGTGGGCTGTTTTTCACTGTTCTTTTATTTTCTTTTGTTTTTCTGCTCTTCTTTTCTGTGGCCTGCCTGTGTTTGTAGGGCCCTTGGGGCAGCCCTGCAGCGTCACTTTAGGGATCGCTGTTCAGCGAGTGAGCTGAGGGTGAACTATGGATGTTTGGATGGGGGGGGAAGTGGGGTTGAGCTTAGAGGGGTTGAGCTTAGAGGGGGTTGAGTTTCATGGAGGTGAGTTTTGGGGATAACCATAGAGGATCGTGTCGGGGATTAGGGGGGGAGGGGGTGGGTGGGAGGGGGGAGACTGAGACTAGGTGTGACTGTTGTGGTATGCTTGAGTTTGGGGTGAAAGGTGCTTACAATCGCTGTGTGTGTAGTCAGTGGGGTGGCACTGCTGCTGTACAGACCTCTTCTTTTCGCTCAGGGCTGAGGCTGGGCAGCCCTGGGTGTTTGATGTGGAGGAATCTATTGGTATGGCCTTCCGCTGCTCTGTATGACCCATAATCTCCGAATACTTACCTGGAATGTGGGAGGCATTGGGACTCCTGTGAAGCGTACAAAAATATTACAGGCCTTAAAGAAATCCAAGGCACATATTGCCTTATTGCAAGAGACACATTTGTCCTCTGAGGAGCATAAGAAGTTATGTAAAGATTGGGTGGGACACATATTTTTTGCCTCTGCGGGGGTGCGGAAGAGGGGTGTGGCGGTTTTAGTTAAGAAGGGAGTTGCTCTAGAGATGATTGCGGAGGAACGGGATCCCCAGGGGCGTTTTCTCTTTCTCCATGCTCGAGTGAATGGGGAGGAGCTGTTTTTGGGGAACATTTATGCCCCTAATACGTATGAGCACCCCTTTTTCAAGGCACTCTTGCAGAGGATTATGGGCGCCCCTAAGGTTCCGTTGGTAATTGCTGGAGATTTCAACTGTCCCCACGACCCTCTTCTGGATAGGTCCGGGGGGGGGGGGGGCCGGGGAGGACGTGGGAGGCTGTGGGACAATAAGGGGGTGGATTTTCTCTGTCGCTGGGGAGACCTTCTGGACATTTGGAGGGTTTTGCACCAGGAGGAACGGGACTATACCCATCTCTCCAGGGCTCACCAAACCTGGTCCCGTATTGATTATATCTTGATCTCCCGGGATCTTTTCAGTAAAGTAGAGAGATCGGAGATTGAACCGATCGTGGTTTCAGACCATGCAAAGGTCTTTTTGGACCTCAAAGGAGGTCGCCCCCCGGGGGGTAGATGGTCCTTTCCCAGACATCTCTGGCAGAGGGATTCATTCCGTGAGTATCTCACACAACAGTGGAGGGATTACCAGAGTGGGAATGAATCCCCGGAGATCTCGGCGACCACTTTTTGGGAAGCAGGGAAGGCGGTTCTGCGGGGGCACCTGATAGCTTATGTAGCCCGGGAGAAGAAGCGTGTAGACGCTCAAATCTTGGAGTTGGCATGTGCCCTCCGAGAGGCAAAGAGAGAAGCCATAGCGGATAATAGTAAACTGGGGCTCTATATTGAATGTCAGCGGGCTTTAAATGTTGCCCTCCAGGAGTGTGCGGTGTACTCGGACCAGTATTATAGGCATCAGCTATTTCGCTTTGGCAATCGCTCCGGTAAGCTTTTGGCTTGTTTGGTTAGGGGCAGGGGGGGAGTCCAGGCGGTCACGGCCCTTCGTGATACAGATGGTGTGCGGCAGATGGGGGCGGACAATATTTTGCGGATCTTTGGGCGCTTTTATCGTGATCTGTATACCCCCGACCACGAGAACCGTGCGGTGGAACGGGAGTTTCTTGAGAAAGTCCCCTTGCCTCAACTAACAGAGGCGGATAGACAGTATTTAAATAGGACTGTTACTGCGGAGGAGATTCGCAAGGTAATCCGCCACGGGAAACCCCATAAGGCGCCCGGGCCTGATGGCTATGGTGTGGAGATGTATAAAATTCTGCTAGATCAGATTACTCCCACTCTGATGGCTGTGTTTGAGGAAGGACGGGAACGGCGATCTTTTCCGCGAGACATGCGGACGGCGGCGATCACGGTGATTCCAAAGGAGGGCCGCGATCTTGAGAGCCCTGCTTCATACTGCCCTATCTCCCTCATTAACTATGACCTGAAGCTGCTAGCATCCGTCCTGGCCAATCGGTTGCAGACTTTCTTGCCACAGTTGGTGGGTTCCCATCAGACCGGGGCTGGCGTGTATCTGTAGTGGTGGCCGCTATTCTTTCTCTTTTGAGCTGCAGAGAGGCACCCGGCAAGGGTGCCCGTTGTCCCCGCTACTCTTTGTCTTGCAGCTGGAGCCGTTGTTGCTTACTATTTTGAATGATCCGCAAATCCGTGGCATTGTCTGGCGGGGCGGGGGGGTTAAGCTTAGCGCTTTTGCGGATGACATTCTGCTGTGCTTGTGTGACCCTCAAAGCTCAGTTGGAGCGTGCTTTGCAAATTCTGGGAGAATTTGGCTCGTTCTCGGACTTGCGCATTAATTCTGATAAGTCTTTTGCCTTGGATGTGGGGGGACGATCAAGGAGTGCTTGGATGGGGGTCTTCCCGTTGATTTGGGCCTCTGGCCAGATTAGGTATTTGGGAATATATATCCCCGACTGTCTTTCATGTCTGTATGAGGTGAATGTGCGACCGATGCTGGAGAGAACTTTGGCACGCTTTCTCAAGTGGAGGGACCTGCCCCTGTCACTGATGGGCAGAGTGGCGCTTGTGAAAATGGTGGAATGGCCGCACTGGTTATATTTGCTGCGGCACCTCCCCCTTTGGTTGGCCCGGCGAGACCTGGAGATTTTGCAGAAGCATTTAGCTAAATTCCTTTGGAGAGGTCGGCGATCTCGGATATCGTTGGCGGCTCTTCTGAAATCTGGCGAGGAGGGGGGCCTCGACCTCCCCTCTCTGCGCCAATATAACTTCCTGTGTCTACTTCGACCCCTTGCGGATTTGATTCTGGCCCGGGGGACCCTCCTCCCTGTGGAGATGTTTGATGAGATGGCAGGTCCCCTCCATAGAGTGGCTTTGTTGCATGTGGGCCGTCAGAGCATGTCACCTGCTAGTCAGCACTCTATCTATTTAGGGGCTCTTAGGCAGACCTGGCGGCTGCTCTGTCAGCTGCGCGGCATCCGTTGGCGATGCATGGATTGTTTGCCTTTGGGGGGAAACCCGATGTTTGCGCCAGGGCGGCTCTGCCTGGCGGGGCGACAATGGGCGAGCGCCGGACTAGTTTATATTGGGCAGTTGCGGATGCTGGAGGGGGTAGATTTAGACTCTTTCCAGTCTTTGGCCCAGCGCTTTTCTTTGGACCAGCGCTCCTTCTACTTTTATCTGCAGTCTCGTCACTATATTCGTGAACTTATGACTGCACGGGGCTTGCGGTGGGGTACAGAGGGACTTTGGGAGCTTTTTGCTTCGCTAGGAGAGGTCCTTTCGGTGAGGGATCTTCGGCGGGTTTTTTGGCTGGAGGGAGAGGCGGGGCACCTTGAGGTCTTGAGCAAGAGATGGGCCCGTGAGGGTTTACCATGGATTACGCCGGTGTTCCTCCAGCAGGCGTTCTCTAGGATAAAGAAGAGTTCGGAGTCTATGCGGCTGCGGGAAATTCAGTATAAGTTTCTCTGGCGGGCATATATATCGAATGTGCAGGCCGCTAAGATGGGCTTGACCTCCACGGATTTGTGTGGGTTGTGTCAGGTGGAGAGTGGAACCTTCCTGCATCGGTTTTGGCAGTGCCGTGTAATTCGGTGCTTTTGGGACGCTGTGTTCACAAAACTGGCAAGCTGGAAAGGACTGGATGTTCAGCCTTCGGCAGAGTGGTGTCTTTTTGGGCTCTACGTGGTTGTCTCACCTTTGGTGGTAGGGTGTCGTTCCCTTTATGAGCGGGGCTTCTTGGTTGCCAAACAATGTGTTTTGAATAGCTGGCTGAAAATCCGGCCCCCGACCCTTAACTCTTGGGTTCGGGCTATGCGGGAACTGCAAACTATGGAAAAGATGACGGCTTCTCTCTTGGGTGGGCGGAAATTAGCTGATACGACAGATACTTGGGAGGGAGTCGTTTAGCTGCTGGGAGGTGATGGGGCTCTCTCTTTTTTTTTTTTCCTTCCTTTTCCTTATCTTTCTCTCTTTCTTCCTTTTCCTTATCTTTCTTTCTTTCTTTCTCTCCTCTTGGGGTCTTGGGAACCTGCGGAAGTGTCTTTGTCTCTTGTGCCCGTGTGCATCTCTGCGTCTGTCTGTTCCAGGATGGAGGTCTGTTACGCAGCTACATACCTGTACGCAGCTACATACCTACACACAGCTACCTACTTACACACCTATGCTTCATGTTTGATGTTTATCACAGGTCTCGGCGGGGGGGGGGGAAACTAGGTTAGGGGGTTAGCGGGGGATTTGGGAACGGGTGGAGGGGGGAGAGGCGCTCTAGGGGGTATTATCTCTGGACGGGGTTGGGGGGATGTATGCTGTTGGGGAGTTGGTGTTGGGGGTTGTTGACTTTTCTGTAGATCTTTGCGGTATCTTATGTGGGGGGGAGCAGTTTTCTATCCCCTGGGAGGGTGTGACTTGTATCCCTTCCTACCTCTGTAATTGTGTGTGTTTGTAGACTGCGATGTTCTTTGATTGTTGCAGTGTTCTGTTTGATACTTGACCTTTCATAATAATAAAAATTATTTTCCTAAAAGGAAAACCTACATCCCCTTACTAATATGAAAACCACCCACCCCCCCAAACAAAACATAAAGGCAACATCTGGCCCTTCCCCAACAAAAGCCCACCAAAACGAAACCAAAGAAACAATACCAAACCATAAAAAGAACAAAACACAGTGCTGCCCTGCAACGCCAGACAGCAGAGCGGGATGCACACAAGAACAATGACACTTCAGCACACGACAGAGCGATTTTCAAAACCCATCCCCCGAAGAGAGAGGGAGAGCGTAAGAGTGGCCAAACCTCCTCAAAGCTGCAGTACCATCACACCCCCCCCCCCCCCGGTTTCCCCTCCCTATCCACCGGGATAAAAACCCCAAAACCCTAACAGGGAAACCCCAGGGCAACCCTTCCCCTCACGGGGGGCGGAGGGTGAGGTGACGCCACAGACGCTCCCAACGATGGGCCTCCACCACCCGCTTTTCGCGTTGCGCCATGCTGGACACTTCCTCCAAAATGTCCCGCACCACCTCATCGAGGGGCAGGACCAACCCCCGGGCCGAGACATGACAGCGCGCTTGCCACAGGTGGTAGCGCACTACAGCCGTGATGAGGTAGAGGGTCCCGGAGTCCTGCCTTAGAGGAAAGGACCAGGCCTCGTACACCCACTCCGCATACGTAAGGAGGGAAAGATCACGCAGGTGAAGAGCAGCGGACACCAACCGGCAGGCCGCTACATTAAAGGGGCACTGCCGGAGGAAATGATCCATGGTCTCCGTCTGCCCTTCACACTCTGCCCTCGGACAGACCCGCTCAGCCTGTGACCTGTACTTGAGGTTGTCCCTCATGTACAAACGCCCGTGGAAAGACAACCAGGCCACATCCCGAACCTTCTTCGGCAGCCGAGGGGAGTTCAACTGCCGAAGGCCCCGCTGCATCACATCCGCTGGACAGTCCCGCAGGGCCCACCGTGGTTGAAAGTGGGAGGTGAGTACCATGGGTACCGTGGGTAAGGGGTCCTCACGGCCCTGGAAACGTATAAGGAGAACAAGTAACAAGACAAGACGACAATCGCTTCCCCCTTTTTACGACCTGAACGCGGTCGCCCGGTCAGGAAATGCGCTACTCAGGGGTCCGCCTTCGCTTGGTCCGTGCTGCCAGACCTCTCATTCACACTTCATTCACACAATCATGCTAGCAACGTATCCCAGAATGCATTCGTTTCTATCTATTCTGACTAGTCTTATTCAATTTCCAAAATACAAGAAGATGGGGGTTTCGCCCTGTGAATACTCATGCAGGGTTACTCGGCCCGTCTTGGAGAGGTGATCAAGCTCTCTTACCAAGTTCCAAGTTCAAAGGGCAGCACTGCTCTTTCTTATCTGTCTAGACATAACAAATCAAAACTCTACTCACCGGATCCGGACCTCAAACTTCCCAAGCAGGTGCATGAGTTGGACCTCGGACTCCCCTCACTCGGGTTCGAGGCGTTGGCTCCAGCCGGGCTCGGCACCCGCCGAGGTCCGACCAGCTCCCTCCGATGCAAGGGACCGGCGGCGCCAGGGAGTAGCCCCCGTCGGAAGGGCGCGATCCCGGCAGGACCAAGCCTATAGAGGCGGAAAGTCGTGGTATATTGCCCTATATACACTCTGATTCCACAACTTCCCGGCCAACGCACCAAGAATATGTAGCAGCAGAGCGCAGACAAACCAATGATACCAGGAGTCTGTTCAGAAGGTCCAAATCATTTATTTGTGCACAAGTCTCAAGCAAAGTCAATTTCAAAATGGCTGAGCAAAGTTCTCTGGCAATACAACAACTTTTATAGACTTTAGCTCTATTCTAGGTATAGCAAGACATTTCATTGGTCCCGGTACTCTCCCGTACCTCCCGTACCCCTTCTATTGGTCCCGGTACTGATATGATTATCCAATTATGTTCTTTCAGTGGGCTCAGCACCTGCTTACCCCCCTTCTAGTCCCAATTACAATGGCCTGTTCACCAACTTGTTACTTTCCTACTTTCAAGGCCATTGAGCCAGTTCGTACGTGTAGGGAGCAGGGCTCTGTAACTTATCTGTCAGCAGTCTTAATTAAATCCCTCACAACTGTATTCTCTTATCAGTGACTTTTTAAACATATTTTTCTGTATTTTTCCATCTTCCAGTTCTGCTTGTCTAAGCTAATCCGATACTTTTACTAAGTTCCAGTTCTACAGGAGCATATTGGGGGATGTGCAATTCCTATGGGCCTCTTCACTAGCTTCATTTACAGGTCAAGCTAGCTAGGCTTGCTTACTTATATCAGACAATGTGGATCACAGGCCTTCACCTGCCACACTGACAGGAACTCCGGTAGACACTGCAGCAGAAGCATCCCGTTGGACAGCCAGCACAGAGTCTGCAGATCCCCGACGTTGTGAAAACCGGACCGGGATCAAATCTTCAACCCGAGGGACCTCTGCTGTGAAAGACTGTCTGGGGAGATTCAGCAAATCCTCCGCAGATCTCCGCCGGTGCTCCTTCGGCAGGGCAGAGGCAGACCCACGGCTGTCTTCACACTTCCGGGTAAACCCGGAAGTGACATCACCCAGCTTGCGGCGGCCATCTTGGATCCTCAATCGGGCCGGGGAAAGCCCTGCAAACACCTCCTCCATCGGGGTAAGCTGCTCAGCAGAACTGACGTCACCGTGAACTCCCCGGCGGCCATCTTGGGAAACCCCAACAGTGCACGATGATGTCGGGAAGGCAGGGAAATGATCGGAAAGTGCCTTCTGAGGAAAGAAATCAGCTCCACGGAACTTCTGCTCACTGCCCCGGCCCTCGGTGCAGGAGACCAACATCTTCTCCCGGGTTGACAGTGCGGCTGCCATTACCGGCTCCAGCGGATCTTGGCGGGCCGGGACCCCGCCCCCAAACGCCCAGGCGGCATCGGGCACCGAGGAACGCAACGGATCTGGCACCGTAGCTACAGCACCCGTGGATGTTGCAGCCATTTGTCCAGTATCGCCAACCACCTGCAGGTAAGCAGCTCTTGACTCAGAAAACGTTTTAAACGGTAGATGTTGTGTTCCTCTCCCCAATTCACCCTGGAAGGGCAAGGGCAGATAACGGGACCGTCGTTTTTCTACCCGCCTACCCACCCCCGGGGGCCCCCCCTGGACTGCATCCGTAAGGGCTGCCCAACGATCTCGGTGGTGATACACTTCCGCGAGGGACCCACAACCCTGGTTCTGTAAGTAGGCAATCCCCTGGTACTTGGCCGTCAAGGCCCGCTTCACCTCCTTCCGATATTTCTTATAGGCCACCCATTCCGTACCAGGAATGGTGGCCTGCAGGCTCTCCAGGTGGGAGAGCTGGGCTTGCAGCTGGGCCGCCTCATCCTGGAGACCCCGGAGCTGTCGCACCGCTGCCACAACCTCCTCCGGGGCCCTAGCCGGCACCTGGAAGGGTGGCAGGCCCGACCCTCTGTCCTCATCCTCACTGGAGGAGGTAGAGGCCTCCTCCAGGACCCAAGGCGGAGGGGGGGCCCCGCCGCCCCCTATACTGGTGGAGGAGCCTGGTACCGCTCTCCAGGGCCCCCCCAGGGCCTCTCCCTGCCTCCACCCAGCCTCCACACCCTGCCTTGGAAGGAGAAGCGAGCCTTCTCCAGTGGGTAGCAGGCCCAATCCTCCGGGCATGTGGGTCCTTCCTCCCTGGCCATGTGCAGTCCTACCTGGGGAGCCCCCCTCCTGGGGCACCGGCTGAAAACAGGTCCCAGCATCCACAGCAATCTGCAGCGAAGGAGGCCTACCAGGCCTGGTAGGCCCCTGGGCCTGGGCCTCTCCCGCTGGAGGTGGCCCAGGACCCGACATCCAAACACAATCAGTGAGCTAAACTCCTCCCCCTAGCAGGAGCTCTCCAAAGTAGGTCCTCTCACCACGACTGCTGAAGAGCAACTGAGTGGAAATTTTGTTTATTGTGTCATGCAACAGAAAAACAGACAAAAAGTAAAAACAACCACCCCAACCAAGTCCCCCCCCCCCGACATATCACAGAACAAATATCACAACCCCCCCCGTGACCCACCTCCCCAAACCCACCACCAAACCCAGCAATCAACAGCCGTGCCACTCCCCCCAACATCAACCCACAATAGTCTATACAATGTCCATATAATGTCCCTATCCCACCCTCCCCCCCCGCAGTCCAATGTCCATACCCGACCCAACCCCCCCTGCAAAAATACCCCAGAGCAGTCCACACAATGTCCATTGGTGTTGGCAAACCCACACCCCTCCCCCGCACAACACCCCCACCAGTCCAAATGTTCATTCTGTCCGCTGGTATTTGGGGACTGCCAGACTCCCCCCCCCCCCAACCACCCAAAGGCAAAGTCCCCCTTCCCCATCCCTACCCCTGCAGAGGGAGCAGCAGCTCCCCCCTCCCTCCACCCCGATCCCCGCCCCCTCCCCATCCACCCCAAAAAAAAGCAAACACATGAAAAGCAAACAATCCCGCCCCGACCCCCCCAAACAAAAACATAAGGGCACCTTGAGCCCGTCCCCAACAGAATCCCACCATAACAAAACATAACCAATTATATAAAGCAAAAATGAAACAAAAGATAAACAAAAGATAAACAGAACCCCGTGCTGCCCTGCAACCCAGACAGCGGAGCGGGATGCACAGGACACGAAAAGAGCAGACATACACAAAAACAATTGGGACAACGACCCCCACAGAGAAAGGGAGAGCGGACAAACGGTCTAACCCCTACAGCAGCACCAGCTCAAACCCCCCCCCCACCCGGGAGAAAAACAACCCCCAAAATCCTACCCAGTAGCAAAAACCCCAGGGAAGGGAACCCCCCCACTCCTGTCACACCCCTCCCCCAGGGAAACAAAACAACCCCAAAGCCCTACAGGGATGAGAACCCCAGGGAACCCCTCCCCCTTACGGGGGGCAGAGGGTGAGGTGACGCCACAGACGCTCCCAACGATGAGCCTCCACCACCCGCCTTTCGCGTTGCGCCATGCCGGACACTTCCTCCAAAATGTCCCGCACCACCTCGTCGAGGGGCAGGACCAACCCCCGGGTCGAGACATGACAGCGCGCTTACCACAGGTGGTAGCGCACTACTGCCGTGACGAGGTAGAGGGTCCCGGAGTCCTGCCTTAGAGGAAAGGACCAGGCCCCGTACACCCACTCCGCATACGTGAGGAGGGAAAGGTCGCGCAGGTGAAGAGCAGCGGACACCAACCGGCAGGCCTCCACGTTAAAGGGGCACTGCCGGAGGAAATGGTCCATGGTCTCCGTCTGCCCTTCACACCCGGCCCTCGGACAGACCCGCTCGGCCTGTGACCTGTACTTGAGGTTGTCCCTCACGTACAAACGCCCGTGGAAAGACAACCAGGCCACATCCCGAACCTTCTTCGGTAGCCGAGGGGAGTTCAACAGCCGAAGGCCCCGCTGCATCACATCCGCTGGACAGTCCCGCAGGGCCCACCGTGGTTGAAAGTGGGAGGCGAGTACCATCCGGTACAATCCTTTCCGCCCCAAGGACTGGGCGAGCGGGTCGGTCACCCCCCACCGCCGAATGAGCCCCACCATCGCAAATACGTACGATGGGGCCTGTTCCCCGCTCCGGCGCACACGTGGGACCGAGGATGCCCCCTCCCACTGCTCCCAGAAGCGGGAGAACCATTCCCAATAGGAGGCCACCCACCTGACCCCACCCCCTTCCCGCATCCTACCCAAGTGGAACGCCATAGACAAGACTGACAGGAAGACAAGGGGGTGCAACATACCCAAACCGCCCTCTGCCCGATCCAGGCAAACGATGTTGCGCTGGACGGGGTTCAGGCGATTACCCCACAGAAAACAGAAAAAGACAGCACAGACAGACGCCTGACGGGACGACGGAAGGACGAAGACCGTGGCCACGTGCAGAAAGAGAGGAAGCAGAAACGTCCCGAGGAGTTTGATCTTCTCCTCGTACGTACACCTCCACCCCCTCCACCGCAGCACCCGACACCGTGCAGTCTCGAGACAACGGTCCCAATTGGACTCCGCACAGTCCTCCGACCCGAAGACGAGGCCCAAAACGCGGGCCTCCCCCACGGGAGGAGGAAAGGGGGCGCAGGAAGGCGGGGAGGCCCCCGAGGCACCCAACCACAGCGTCTGGCACTTGCTGTGGTTGACAACAGAGTGGGCAACCTCCGAGTACTCCTCCACGGCCTCCCGCAGGGCCTCTACCCCTTCAGTGCCGTCCACGTAAACTGAGATGTCGTCAGCGTAGGCAACAACGGACACCGGGGGCGCACCCGGCGCCTCCAGGCCCCGCAACCCACCTGAGGACAATCTCCGGAGGAAGGGGTCGAGGGAGAAGACATACAGCAAGGGGCTCAAAGGGCACCCCTGCCGCACCCCCGAGGCGACACCAAACGGCCGTCCGAGCCACCCGTTAATAAACGGGAAGCTCACCCCCCCTCGGTACAGCGCCTGCATGACGAAGAGGAAACCTGCGGGGAGGCCGAAGTGCTGGAGCACCACCCACAGGTACCGGTGACTGACTCGATCGAAGGCCTTGGACTGATCCAAGGAGACCAACCAGTGGTCCCGTTGGAGCGACTGGCCTCTCTCCACCACCTCCCGGACTGTGGCGACAGCGTCCAGAACCCCTCTCCCCCGAACGGAACAATACTGAGAAGGGGACAGCAAAACGCCCGACACCTCCACCAGTCGGTTGGCCAAACACTTGGCCAGGATCTTCCGGTCCGCGTTCAGGAGAGAGAGCGGCCGCCAAAAGTCCAAGGAGCTATCGTCCTTCCCCTTGGAGAGCAGCAGCAGGACAGACTCCCAAAATGACCGCGGGAGAAACCCCGTGTCCATGATCTCCTGAAACAGAGAGGTCAGGAAGGGGGCCAGCTGGGCGATGAAAGTACGATAGAACTCCACAGGGAGCCCATCACGCCCAGGCACCTTCCCCAATGGCATGGCACGAATCGCCCTCTCCACCTCCACCTGCTGAATCGGAGCAGCGAGTGCATCAACCTGTGCCTGAACCACAGCCGAATACACCGGGGGAAGGCCCAAGTACTCTCGGATATGGGTGAGGTCCACGGGGCGATCCCCAAACAGGTCCGAGAAGTATTCCCCCACCATCCACAAAAGGTCCTCCTGGGAGGTATGAATGTGGTACCGTCCTCGCCCCGCAGGGCCATGACCTCTCGACGCCGAACCCTCTCCTTGCAAGTCAGGAAAGGGTCTGGAGTGCCGACCCCACCGGCCGCCCCCTCAAAGCAGAGGGAGGCATGGCGATCATAAAGCAGGCCACGGAGCTGGACGCGTACCTCTTCCACCTCCTCCCGCGCTGCCCCTCGGGATACCAAACGATCCAGCGACCTCCGGAGGACAGTGTAAGTGAGGTAGCGGGATCGAGCCATGGAGGTACCCCGGGAACGGAAGAGTTGGCGGGCACGCGTCTTCACCTCGTCCCACCAGGCACCACGGGAAGGAAAAACACCCAGCAGGGTTTCCTGGTCTGCGAGAAAGGCCAATAACTCCTGGACCACCTCTGATGTTGCCAACAACTGCACATTCAGTCGCCACAGGCCAGGACCCCTGCTGAGCTCCTCGTGGTTAGCCAGGAAGGACACGGAGAGGACGCGGTGGTCCGAAAAGTCAACCGCCTGCAACTGCGGAGGGGAACACTCCACCCGGGCACTCACATATATCCGATCGATACGACTCCTGCAGGTCCCATGGTAGTAGGTGAACCCCGGCGACCGTGGAAAGGCCCGGTGGAAAACATCCACCAGGTCAGCCGTCCGGGTCATCTCGGCCAAAAAGAGGCCCTCGTAACTGGGTGGGCAACGATCCCCCCCTCGGTCCTGCAAAAAGGTGGTGGTGTTGAAATCCCCGGCGAGGACCACCAAACGGGAGGTGTGTAAGTAGGGGCGGATGACCCCAAACAGGGTCTTCCGCGCCAACTTAGACTGGGGGCCGTAGACCACCACGAAACGAAACCTATGAGGCCCGCAGTAGCCGTCTAAGAGCAAACACCGGCCCTGCTCCAGTTCCCACACGTACTGCACCTGAAATCGGTTAGACGTGAACAAAACTGCCACTCCTGCGTAGGGCTGTGCCGCAAGCGACCAGTACGAAGGGCCCCACCTCCACTCCCGCTTCGCCCGATAAAGGCTAGCGAGCGAGGTGAGCCTGGTCTCCTGCAAGAAGATGACATCCAGCCCACTCGTGGAAAGAAAATCATAGGCCGTAGCCCGTGCCTGGTCCGAGAAAATGCTGGCCACGTTGATGGTGGCGCACGAGAACGCAGGAGTGCACGCCATGCCTAGTTCGTGTGCAGTGACCCTTTCCTCCTCTTCTCACCATACCCGGAATCCCGCTTGCAGGACAAGCCCGCGAGCTGGAGCAACTCCTCACGGTCCACGTCGACCACCTCGAGGATCTCCTCCTCCTCCTGCTCAACCCTGTCACCCCACGAGGTGCTGGTGTCCCTGAGACCACCAGGCAAAGCTGTCGCAGGGGCAAACCCAGTTCCCATGGGGCGAGGGGGCACGGACTGGTCAGGGGTCGGAGGAATGATCTCCTCCGTGGGGTCCACCACCAGTGCCTCCCCCCCCTCCCTGGACAAAGACTGAGACAACGGACCAGTGCCCACCCCCGCGGGGGAGGCCGGGACGGCCGGGTCAGCAGGGGGCTCCTGCAAAGGCCCATCACCCAACTGCGGGGGCAAAGACCCGTCCTCCCTCACCCGTCGGGTGCCAGTATCCACCTTGATCGGAGGACCCTGACCGCGGCGCGCCTTCGACACTTTCGAAGGTCGCCGCTGAGGAAGAGGGGTCGCCCCCGCCGCTAACCGCTCCGAGCGCCGCACAGGAAGCCCTGCCTCCACAGGCAAGCCCTCATCCGCCTCAGCCGCATCAGCAGCCAAAAAGACGAAACGGTTGATGTCCAACACGGGCTCTGCATCCGGCAACGGGGATGTCTCCCGTTTCTTCCTTTTGGACTTGCCACCCTTGGAAGGGACCATGGTCCATTCCTCAGGTGGCACCACCCGCAACCCGCTATCCTGTCGTGATACATTAACCTCCACCACATCAACCCTCTCCTCCTTCCTACCCGAATCCCCTCCCCCTGGTGGCTCCCTCGGCTCGATGGACTCCTCCACCCTAGGGCCCTCGGACTCCTCCTGAGGGAGAGGGGCCTCCACAACCTCCTCCCGCACAGGAGCCCGAGGTGAAGTGACGGCATCCCCCCCCGGTCCATTGTGTGATGCGGAGGGGCAGCGGGCGAAGGGGTGGCCCAACTCCCCGCAAAGGTTACACCGAATAAGTAAACACCCGGCCGAGGCGTGACCCCGTCCACCACAACGGGTGCAGACCTGCTCGGGACAGTTTATGCTCAAATGGCGGAATGAGCCACAGCGGTGACACTCGCGGGGTTGCCCGGGGTAATAGCACAAGATGCGATCCCGACCGAGGAAACCGGCCGAGGGCACGTGCTGCACCACGTTTCCCACCTCACGCAAACAGATCTTACCTTTCCACGACCCGCCCCACACCCCTAGGGGCCCAGCGCCCTTAACCAGAGGTGCGAGGAGCACCGCATGGCGCGACAACCAAAACTGGATGTCCTGCCCTGGGAGCGACTCATTCCGGGATAGGATGGTCACAGGTACCGTCCCCTGGCGAGAGATAGGCACAACACGAAAGTCAGCCCACCCTCCCTGCCCCCTCTGCTGCTGGTATCGGTCCCAGAAAATCTCCAGCCCCCGTCTCAGCATGAAACTAACATCATACTCAATGGTGTTGTTCATGTGGATAAAGGCATAGAGATCTCCCGGGAGAAACCCCAGCCCAAGGACCATCCTCAAGACCTGTTCCCTGGCTGGAGGGGGCCCCTCCCCAGCCCACCGGATCTGCGCCACGTTGCGCCGTCGGACCTCACCCCCTACCCCTCGGAACCCTCCCCCACCTCCTCCCCCTCCTGCGGGACCATTCCCCTGGGAACCCCCCCTCCCCCCACCTGACGTCCCTGAAGTGGTGCCTGACCCCCTCAGAGCCTCCGCAAAGGTACGGGGGGGGGGGGAACCGACCCCCCCAGCCCCCATCCCCTGCCCTCCTTGGTCTTCCCCGGCATCCACCTGCGGGGGACCCTGCTGCTGGTCTGCAGGATCCACAACCGCCTCACAGGGGGCGACCTGGGGACTGGGCAAGGTCAGCTCCGCAAACACAGAATCAAGGATACTATCCCCTCCGGATCCCTGGGTGCCACCGAGAACCCCCGGAGCACCCCTTGCTGTCAGATCTGGCTGCTGCCGAAAGGCAGCAAAGGCCCCGGGAGGGCCCATCGGGGTCTCTAAAGCCAATTGAAGGGCGTCACGGACCTGGTTCTCGGTAACACCCAGGGGACCAGAGGACCCCCCCGCACCCGTGCCCCGTACTCCTGACCCATTACCGGGTTCCTGGGTTTCAGCCACCACTACCGGGGACGGACACAACTCCCCTCCATTCCCGGGGTCTATGGGGACCACCCCATCTCCCAACCCCACGGACAGCGGACCCTGCCCCCCCCCAGGGCCATCCATCACCTCCCCTCCCCCTGATAAACCAATCATCCGCTCCCCCTCTCCCTCCCCGCCAACTACCAGGGTATTCTGCACTTCCCTATGGCTGCTAGATACGAGGGACGCCACTCCCTCAGCTGTCCCACCGGCCGCTATCCCCTGCAGGGCTTCCGGCAAGAAGGCAGGACCATCCCGGGACAGTAGGGCAGATCCCCCCATACCTCCGCCCCCCTGCCCCCCGTCACCCCCAGGTCCTACCTTCTTGTCGGTGCCAGACGTGGCACAAGGGGCCGGAGCATCTTGGCCGGCAGCCAGGGCTACAGCAGGAAGGGCGGACGCCCCCCTGCGAGCCAGGCCCCCCTCGGCCACACTAGCTGGAACTGCAAGCGCCTGCTCATCCCGCTCCGCTGACACAGAAAAATGAAAAGCATTCTTTCCCTTTTTCCCTTGGCTCCCCCCAGGGGCTGCAGAAAAAGAAAAGCAGCCCCTACCCTGCTCCTTCCCCTTTCCTGTACCCTTCCGGCGCCAGACAGCCACCTCCGGGAACACTGGACCTGCAGCTGTCTGGAAGCCGGAAGAGCAGCTACACCAGGAGACAGCCGTCCCCCGACCTCCCCCTCACCAAAAGCCCGCTCAGGAATCCTGACCGCTATGATAGGAGAAGGAGCTGGACGCTGGGCAGCTACAGAGTCCATAGACCCCCTACGCTGCAAAACCGACTTCCTAGTGGCAGGATCAGTCACCCGAGGATCTTCCATTAACACAGCAGGCTCAGAAGACTGGGGTTGGCCACTCTGCATCCTTCGGGGATCCCGGAGAGAGGACTCAGAACTCCCCAAAGTCCCTGGCACAGTCGGAGGCTGTTCAGTACCGGCAATCTTCTGGGCTGCAGCAGGCAGCCGACGAGCTCCAGCAACATCCATGGACCCCCGACGTCGGAAAACAGCCTCCAACGATGGTGTTGCCACAGCATCAGCCCCTCCGATAGAGGGGCACTGGGAAACATCCCAGACTGCCCCCGTTGATCTCCGCCGGTGCTCCCGCGGCAGAGCAGAGGATGACAGATGGCTACCCGCACACTTCCGGGAGAACCCGGAAGTGACGTCACCCGATGCGCGGCGGCCATCTTGAGTCGGCAGTCCGGTCGGGGAAAGCCCTGCAAGCAGCTGTGATCTTCTCAGCAAAGGAGCGTTCTGATCAGGAGGAAAGCTGACGTCAGCGTGTGGACTCCGGCGGCCATCTTGGGCTTTCTCCGCAGCCCACGGAACCGCCGAGGAAACTGGGAGAGGAGCCGAAAAAGCTCGTTTAGAGGGAAGATCACCACTGCTGGATCCTGCATTCTCGGCGGGGCACGTTTCCAGTAGTTGTTCACGGGGAGCAGAAAGGGGGACCACTGCAGGATCCTGCCACCTCGCAGGAGCCAAAAATCCTCCGGAAACCTCCCAAGCACTGCAGAGAACATCAGAAGCCGGAACACTGGTCACCACGGGCTCAGGATCCGGGGGATAAGCCACCAAACCACCAGCAACAGCTGTCACCGGCAGGTAAGGGTCTCCGGATCTGGATTGCACACATCGGGGTGGTATAGAGCAATCTGTATTCTTCACAGGGAACGGATGGGGGTAGGGCAGGGTATGAGAGAGATGGTAACTACCCTGTTTATGCACCCCCGGGGGCCCCCCCCCGGACTGCACCTACACTACGATCCCACTTATCATAATTATAGTAGAGTTCCGTGAGGGACCCACAACCCTGTTGTTTGAGGTATACTATTTCCTGGGTTTTACCCTTCAAGGCCCGCTTCACCCCCTTCCGATAGGTTTGATAGGCCACCCATTCCTCCCCGGGAATGGTGGCCTGTAGGCTCTCCAGGTGGGAGAGCTGGGCTTGCAGCCGGGCCGCCTCCTCCTGGAGACCCCGAAGCCGCCGCACCGCCGCCACGATTTCATCTGGGGCCCTAGCTGGCTGCTGGTAGGAAAGCAGGCCCGACCCTCCGTCCTCATCCTCACTGGAGGAGGTAGAGGCCTCCTCCAGGACCCGAGGCGGAGGGGGGAACCCGCCTCCTCCAGTGCTATACTCCACGGTCCTCCAGGGTCTCCCCAGGGCCTCTCCCCGCTGCCACCCAGCCTCCACACCTTGCCTGGGAAGGAGGCAGGAGCCTCCTCCCTGGGGTAGCGGGCCCAAACCTCCATACCTGTGGGTCCCTCGGTCCTGGCCAGGTGCAGTCCTACCTGGGGAGTCCCCCTCCCGGGGCGCCAGCTGTTCCAGGCTGCCGGTTCCTCCATCCAGTGTCAGAGTAGGAGGCCCACCAGGCATGGTAGGCCTCTGGGCCTGGGCCTCTCCTGCTGGAGGTGGCCCAGGACCCGACATCCAGGCTCAGGCTGTAGTGAAGCCCCGCCCCCTAGCAGGAGCTCTGCAGGATAGGTCCTTCCTCCACCACAGCTGAACAGCAACTGAGTGGAGGGACCACTCGTGTGGCAGCAGCATTCAACTGAGTTTGTCTGCCCAAGAGTTTTGAATGCCCGGAAGGTATGCTGCAAACAGGTGAATTTGTAACTCTCTGGCGAGGGCTCATAGTCACAAAGCTTCATTGCAAAGCGACAGAGAGCCTGTTCCACCTTGCTTGTTCACATAGAACATAGCTACCTGATTTTTGGTTTGGACCAGAACTGTCTTGTTGCTGAGATGGCCCTGAAAGACTTGAATAGCCTTGAAAATGGCTCTTAGCTCTAGGAGATTTATGTGAAGGGACACCTCCTGTGAGGTTCAAAGGCCCTGAGTGGAGAGATCGTGCAAGTGTGGGAGGAGTGGCCTAGTGGTTAGGACAAGGTACTTCAGGCCAGAGGGCCGGGGGTTCATGTCCCACCTGGGGACAGCAATCTCAGGCCGGAGGGACTGGGATTTCTAGTCCTATAGGCACTCCTTGTGGTCTTGGGCAAGCCACTTAACCCTCCATTGCCCATGTTCTGTAAGTATTAGCGTATGTGTGTCATATCCCCTCGTGTTAAATGTATCTCCCAATTGACCGCTTTGACCCGGTGAAAAGCGGGATATAAATACAGCTAAATAAATAAATAAGTGGGCCCCTCAACCCATCTTGGACGCATCTATCGTCAGGGTAGTTTGGTATAGAGGCTGCTGGAAAGGAGAGCCTACAAGGAGGTTTTCCAGGGATTGCCACCATTGCAGGGACGAAATCAGACGTGTGGTAGCTCTGATTTTGTCTGGCAGTCAACCCGTGGCTTGTGACCACTGAGAGGAAGGGGTCCACTGGGCTGCTCGCATGTGGAGGCGAGCATAGGGAACCACATGGACAGTGAATGCCATGTGTCCCAGCAGTTGAAGCATCTCCCGAACAGTAAGGAATACCTTCGTAGATGCTTGAGATGCTAGATGTATTATACGTAGACAGCGTGGCTGTGGCAGGAAAGCCTTTGACTGCCGTGTGTCTAGACGAGCCCCTATGAACTCTAGGGATTGAGAGGGGGTGAGATGAGATTTTGGGAAGTTTATGACTAGTCCCAAGTATTGAAGAATTCCCATTGCTCGAGAGAGAGCGAAACTGGCCTCTGGATCTGTCGATGCTCGAATGAGCCAATCGTCTAAGTAAGGGAAGACAAATATTCCCAGAGTCTTCATAAATGCTGCTACCACTGTCATGCATTTTGTGACGACTCTTGGAGCAGAGGCTAGTCCGAAAGGAAGAACTCTGTACTGGAAGTGTCTTCCTTGGATCAGGAATTGAAGGAACTTCCTGTGATATGAGTGGATGAGAATATGCGTGTACGCATCTCTTAGATCTAGAGAACATAGCCAATCCTGACTTTGAATGTATGGTAAAAGTGTTCTGAGGGAGATCATCTTGAACTTTTCTCGGAACAAATACTTGATTAATTCTCTGAGGTCCATTATAGGCCTGTGTCCCCCTGTCTTCTTTGGAATAAGAAAGTAGGGGGAGTAGAACCCTGTCCCCTGTTGGGGTATGGGCACTTCTTCGATTGTTCCTTGAGCTAGAAGTGACGTGACCTGCCACAAGAGGTCAGTGGCAGGGCCCTGAGAATTGAACTGTTTCAGAATTGTAGGTGGGGCCAAGTTGAGGAAATGAAGCTTGTATCCCAATCTTACAATAGACAGAGTCCAATTTTCTAATGTTATTTGTTGCCATCTTTTAGCAAAATGACATAGTCTGCCTGGAATGATCAAGGGTTCTGGACCTTTTAGGGGCAGAATGACTAAGTTCTCTAGGTGGAAGTCAAAGAGCCTGAGGGGGCTGGGTCTGTTGAGCCGGTTGAGCTTTTTGAGCTTGCAGCTTTCTCTGCTGTCTGTTCTGTTGTCCCTTCTGGGAAACATGAAGTGGACAGTGAGTTTGATGGGTGTAAGATTGGTAAGACTTCTTTTTCTTACTGAAAAAAGGTTTCTTGAATGTTTTCTTTTTTGCTGGGTTGGCTGTAGCCTTTGACAATCTGTTCAAAGTAGTATTGTCAGATTCAAGCTGATTAACCTTGTCCTGCCAGTCCTTGCCAAAGAGATTTTCTCCTGTGCAAGGAATATTTCCCAGCTTTTCTTGCACTCACTGTTCTAAGTCTGATGCTTGAAGCCCAGCAATACAACGTGCTCCTATGGATATAGCAGAGGTTCTGCTAAGACATTCAAAACAATGAAAGGTTCATAAATTTAGAGAAGTTCTGGGCATGTTTGACCAGAATAAGGTAGTCTTCTCTTTTTTCCTCTGAGACAGAAGGACTAATGAGCTCTAAGTCTTTTGTGACTTACAATTTCAGCTTTCAAGTTGTAATGCGGAGGTTTTTTCAGTTTTAATGGTATATCCCTCCAGCAAAAAAGACCACTACGTCAGTTGTAACCACTACTATGGCTGGTCATTCACAAGATATGGACACCTTTAGTTTTACTGATGACTACATTTCTCGCCTCTGTAAAACCCCCACTCCATTCTCCCTAGATGGGGATGACGTTGAGCTTGTAGCAGGTGTGGATTGGGAAGATCTGTTACGCTTACGGAAGAGGAAGGTTCGCATGGAACTTCACCGCCTGTCCTTAATTGAATATGTGCGACGGCGTCACATCCCGAGGGGGCTACGAATTTATAAGGAACCTCGATTATTTAATACAGACAGCGGGTTTCTTGATAAATGGAACCAAATTTTAAATAAGTGTTCTCTTGACCTTATGGTTCACATTATTGATACCACTACTACTCATCTCGCTGCAGTAACTGGAGAAATTGAAGATCATATGGAACAACTGAAACAAAAAGATAAAGATAAGTCTGAACAAGTAGAACAAAAACTGGAGCAGATTGAAACACAAGTTAAAACGCTTCAGGATGAGGTTAGAAAGACAAAAGAGAAGAAATTGCGTCGTGATTACGAAGATTACACCAGAGGTTATGTTTATCCTTGGATGAACGCAAAACGGAAGGATAGACCAAAGAAGAAACGGGTCACCTTCGATACCTCTGATGATACTGATTCTGCTGATTCAGGAGAAGGCTCCCGCAGAAAGGATTTTCCCCAGGTGATACAAAAAGAAGAGAAAAAGAAAAAGAAAGAGGGAGAACGACAGCTACCACAACGAGGGGACAATTCTCGACGCAAAACACCAGTTCCTTAGTCTTTAATATTTCTGGAATTGATATACCATCTGAACAACTTCTTCTTTTAGAGAAAGGCTTATCCTTTGTTCCCCATGTTCGCTTTGATGCGTTTCAGTTCCGATTGGATCTTGAACAACTGATTCGTAAACTTAATCTTAAAATGTTTTTTCATAATGATGATCACCTTTCGTCCGATCAGCCTTTGGATACCAACACTCGAGCTCCGCTATTGTTGAAGTCTAATTGGATGCCTCCGGGTCCCTTACATCCTTCCTTGTCACTTTTTCGTGCTCTGGTCTTACAGGATATGCAGCGAGTAGAATCTGCCCATTCCAGTATTAAATATGTACTTAGTCAAGCTGAGAGGAATGTGCTTCGGACATTGCGATCTCGACCAGATATTGTTATACGACGCGCTGATAAAGGTGGAGGAATAGTGATATTAAGTCGTGATCAGTACTATACAGAGGCTTTTCGTCAACTTACAGATATGGGAGTTTACGAAGTCCTGCAGATTGACCCAACCCCATGTCTACAACAACAAATAAAAGCTCTAACTGATGCTGCACTGGCGACACGTCTTATCTCTAAAAAAGAACACATATATTTAAATTCACCGAATCCAACGATAGCCAAATTTTATTTGGTTCCCAAAGTTCATAAAAATCTCATTAACCCACCAGGACGTCCAATTGTTTCCACGCGTAAATCAGTATTGGAACCGTTGTCTGTGTACCTCGACTCCTTTTTACGACCTCTAATGTCTTCCATACCAGCATTTATTAAAGATACCACTCATTTTTTGTGTATTCTGGAAGATCATCAACAGTTGGTTATGTTACCTGATTTGATTCTAGTGACACTAGACATCACTTCACTTTATACCGTTATTCCGCAATCGTCTGCCCGAACAATAGTAATGGAAGCATTGGAAGAGAGGGGAGATTTGTCTTGTGCACAATTGGATCTTCTATCAGCATTCACTGAACTTATCCTGAACCATAATTTTTTCCTTTTTGATCGAGAGCTTTATCATCAACTCACAGGGGTGGCGATGGGCGCCACCTGTGCGCCCTCCATCGCGAACCTTTATATGCAATGGTTCGAGAAAAAATGGTTAGCGGTTTCCCCTTTCAAAGATTCAGTAAAACTCTGGAAAAGGTTTATTGACGACATTTTTGTTCTTTGGAGTGGATCTGAGATGCAGTTGCAATCTTTTTTTAAGTGGCTTAATGAGAGAGAGAACAATATTCAATTCACTCTTACTTATAATGCTCAGGAAGTTACTTTTTTGGATGTGTCTATTCAGAAGACCCCAGCCGGATGGAATACCTCTGTTCATCGCAAATCGACAGCTAAAAATACCTTTTTGCACTACTCTAGTGCACATCCTCTGTCTTTGCGTAACAGCTTGCCAGGGTCACAATTTTTCCGGTATCGGCGAAATTGTTCTAATATACGAGATTTCAAAACACAAGCTAAAATTTTGAAAGATCAGTTTCAACAGAGAGGTTACCCAGATAGGGTCATTACCTCGGCTTACAAAAGAGCATTATATAGTAATCGGGATTTGATGCTCCGCCCGCCTCTGGTTCACAACCGGGCTTTTGATGAGCGGTATATCAATCTGATCACGTCCTTTTCTCCCTATAGTCATTACCTGCAACGTAGCCTTAAACGTCACAAGAATGTTCTCAATAGCATCCCGGGTTTAGAGCAATACCAGGTTCGCTGTGTCTGGACAAGACAACAGAATTTTAAGGAGATCTTATGCCCGACGGTTTTGAGAAGGGAACAGACATCAGAAATACCTCTACTTGCAGGACATCGGAGATGTGGGGCTTGCACCATTTGTGAAGTCACGCAAGAACTGACTGAGTTTGATTATCACGGTACAACTTACAAATTGCGAGACGCTACCTCTTGTACCTCCACACAGGTGGTATATGCGGTTCGGTGCCCCTGCGCGCTGTTGTATGTTGGGAAGACTAACCGCATGTTTAGAACGCGCATGCTAGAACATAAAAGCAAACTTAAATGCCAACGGAGAGAGGCGCCAATGGTAGACCATTGTCTTCAACACCATCATCAATTTTCTGATTTACGATGTTTCTGCATTATGCAGATCCAAACAGCTTACGGTGGTAAGTCTCTTGATCAGACCCTGCTCTTTAATGAACAACGCTGGATCTTTAAATTACAATCTATAATCCCTGCAGGGCTTAATGCCAGAGTTGAATGGGAGGTGTGTCTGTAACTTACAGTTGATAGGATGACATGATCACATGTGTTCTATATAAGTACTTCGCATGCGCGGAGTTTCAACGATTCTCACAAACACCGTCTTTGAATAAGAATGGACTTTTTGGGTTTGAGGTGCAGTATTCTAATGAGTTATGGATCTTCTTATAGTGTTCGTTGCTTTCTTATGAAGTATTGCTGAAAGCTGGTAACCTATGAACATGTTTTTCATCTGTTTTAGTGCTTCATGAAGTTCCCCTGACGAAACCTACACAAGGGTGAAACGCATAAAGTGGCGCGTCTGTCAGCGTCGGGACAATGCAAGCTCAATTTTCCTGAAAGTTAAGCACTCTATTCATTAATAATTTTTGAACGAATTTTGATTTACACTCTTCTGCAAAAAGGTCACTGATGTGAACAAGGATATAAGTCCACTAGACGTTTAGTTGAGTCTATTGGCTTCCTATTAGAACTGAGACCTTTACTTGCTATAAAATATATCTCTAATAAGAAATATTGCTTTTGAAGAGTGTATAACTATGTTGAGACATTTGCATGTCACTATTTAGTTACAATTTCAGCTTTCAAGTTGTAATGCGGAGGTTTTTTCAGTTTTAATGGTATATCCCTCCAGCAAAAAAGACCACTACGTCAGTTATAACCACTACTCGGTACATAGTGTCAAGGCGCCGGGAATGTGAAGATATCGTTAAAGGAGTTTCCCACATTCTCAGCATCAGATCATGTAAGATCTTGTGAATGGGAAGCATAGCTGCTTCCTTGGGAGCCATAGGGTATTGTAGAATTCTTAATTCCTCTGCCCTAGGTTCTTTTTCAGGAATCACAGTGATTGCAAAACCCTTTGCTAAATCACGTATGAAGTCCTTAAAGGACATATCCTCTGGAGGAGACATCCTGCATTGAGGAGAGTGAGTTGAATCTTCTAATAGATTCACTCTGGTACCGGTAGACTCGTCAGAGTCATCGGAATCGGAAGACTCAAGCACCGGGTGCTCCTGTGACGCATGGTATCAGTACCACTCGAAGTCGGTACCGAAATGTCTGGGTTCCTGATCCCCGATAACGGACATCGTCATGGGGGGAAGCAGGTACTGTCGGTACCTGTTCTGATGTCGGTACCGATACCTGTGGAACCGTCTGTTGCGGTCTTAGCGGTACCGAGGCTGCTAAGAGTGCCGCTAGACTGCATTCGATAGTGAGGATTCTGTGATCCATCGCTCCTGCCGATGCCTGGGTGTTGCTACTGGTGGATGTGGCTAGAACCCCAGAGCATGGCACTAGTAGTTCTCCAGGACCAAGCAGGAAGTCAGTCCTCACATATGGGTGACGTCGGCGCCGACGGAGCCCTGTTTGGAGCATTTCCCCAGCTTTCAAAGAAAGCCTTTGGGAATTGCAGCGCGCATGCGCGGTCCCCTTCCCGCCCAAGGGTGCCATCTTGCTCAGTCTTCTTTTTTCCGCGGAGCCCGACGGACGTAGTTCGTTTTTCGCCGAGGAAAAAGTTGATTTCCCTGTTTTTTGTTCTTTTCCTTCGGTTCGATGCCGGATCCTTTTCCCGCCTGGGCCCGATACGCCGGTATCAAGCCCACTCTCTTTTTTTCGGTTTTTGTCCTTTGTGACTAGCGTTCGCACCATTTTTCTTTTTTCACCGGCAGCCCTGTCTTTTGACCTCACAGGGGCCCTTTTTCCCCCGATGGCTGCCAGCGGGTTTAAAAAGTGTGATCGGTGTAAGAAACTTATGTCTCTTACCGACACACATGACTGCTGCCTCCGCTGCCTCGGACCCAATCATGACCCGATGATCTGTGGTCCGTGTGGCAAAATGTCCTCGAAGGCGTTGAGTCGGCAGCACCAGAAGGATAGGATCTTCTCTGACTCCGTGTCCGGACGGGCCCGGACCTCGTCAAAGGCCTCGACGTCTCGGGACTCCGGCCCCGAGCAGCGTCGGGGTTCCTCTGAGCAAGGGTCTCCTTCGCGGGATCAGCACAGGAAGAAGAAACCCGCGAGGGCGGCGTCGGTGGATGCTCCTTGTTCCTCGAGGGCCAGGTCGCATAGCCCCGATAGCCGTCCCGGGTCTTCGGAGTCGGAGAGGCCTGCCAAGCAACCTCGTCTCGAGATGGAGTCTCCTGGACACGTGAGTGCTGTAGTCCTCGTGGACTCTCCTCCACAGGAGCCGATGTCGGGCCCGACGCCGTCGGGGCCCGAGTCGGGGGCTGCTGGGTCTCCTGAGCTCGGACTCAGGTTGACGGCCTTGGAGAGCAGCCTCGCTGCCTTCATGGAACAGCAGCGGGCATTGATCGCCGGTCTCACCGGTGCATCTGCCCCGACCACCGGGACATCGACGTCCAAGTCGACCCCGGAGGCCGAGCCGATCCTCGAGTCCATGCGGGCTCAAGTCGATCCTCGACCACGGTCTCCCTCGGCCTCCCGTTCGGGACCGAGGTCGTCGACGCCGGTACCCTCGGCGTCAGGGCAGATGACATCAGTGCCCGCCCGACCGGAGCCGCTCGATTCCTCCTCCGAGGAGTCGGGCTGCGAGACGGAGGACGAAGAGTCACCCGACACCTATCGGACTCGGTGTGTCCCATCGGACTCGCCGGAGTCCGAACCTCGGAGACGATCCCCACCGGAGGATACCCAGTTCTCGGACTTCGTGCAGGATATGGCCAAGAACTTGGCATTCCCCGCGGATCCCGAGGAGGAGCCTCGAGCCGAGGAGCTCGAGGCCCTCCAGTATGACTCTCCCCCGAAGGAGGCCTTTACTGTACCGGTTCCTCCGATGCTGGAGCGGCTGCTCTTCCGCATGTGGGAGACCCCGGCCTCGACGCCGGTGTTAAGCAAGCGGGTCGATTCCATCTCTCAAGTCCGCAAGAGCCCCGGGTTCCAAAAGGCACAATTACCGCACCACTCCATGGTTGTGAAAAGTCAGAAGATGCACTCCTCGGTACCTCCCGGCCAGGAGGCCTGGAACCTGGATGCCCTTGGTAAGAAGTGCTTCCAGGGCTCTATGCTTGCTTGCCGTATCCAGATATACCAGCTCTACATGGGCATGTATCTCCGAGACCTGGCAAAGGAGATTGCCGGGTTCTCTGCTGGGCTCTCCGAGGAACCTTTGCAGAGGTTCCAGGCCTTGTCCACTGGTATTCGAGAGTGCTCGAAGTTTATCTCTCGGGTAGCCTACGATGGCTTCAAGGCTTCAGCCCGAGTAGCCGGGGCCGGCATCGGTGCCCGCCGACAGGCTTGGCTACAGTCATCCGACCTCGAGCCATGGGTGCAGGACAAGTTGGTCGATGTCCCCTGCCGAGGTGAAAACCTCTTTGGCAAGCCCATGGCTGACAAGGCTGCTGAACCCGAGACCGAGACTCACCCGGACAAGGCTGTCCAGAAAAACCTCTGCCTCTTCTCAGAAAAAGAAGGGCTCGGGGAAAAAGACCTTTTACCCGAGGAAGTCATCTGCCTATAAACAATACCCTCATTATCAGGCCTCTGCAGCTCCCCAACAGGGTCAGCAGACCAAGGGGCAGGGTCATGGGCCCCGTAGGCAGAAGGCCCCCAAGCCACCAACACCGGCCCCTGCTCAGCAGGGTGGGGGTTTTTGACTCAGAAGGCATAGCCTCTTCTCCTCAGCTTGCTCACATCAGCACAGGAGGCCGGCTGGCCCACTTTGCCCACAGGTGGTCAGCCGTCACATCAGATACCTGGGTGCTCCGTATAGTCCAAATGGGCTATCTTCTCCATTTTCACCAGGTACCTCCCTCCTATTTTCCAGGGGAGCCTCCAAGACCCCCTCTGCACAGGGACCTACTCCTTCAGGAATTAGCAAGTCTGCTAAAGGAACAGGCTGTGGAACCGGTGCCCCACCACCTGAGAGGTCACGGCTTTTATTCCAGGTACTTTCTGGTACTAAAAAGAACAGGAGGCCTCAGACCCATCCTAGACTTGCGCAACCTCAACAAGTTCCTGGAGAGGGAAAAGTTCAAGATGCTTACCCTTGGAATCCTGCTGCCCTACCTCCAGCAGGGAGATTGGCTATGCTCCTTGGATCTAAAGGATGCTTATACTCACATCTTTATTCATCCAGACCACAGACAATATCTCAGATTTGTTGTGGGAGGAAACCACTACCAGTACAGAGTACTACCCTTTGGCCTAACCTCCGCCCCCAGGGTGTTCACCAAGTGCCTGGCGGTGGTGGCGGCCTACCTGAGGCTTCAAGGTCTTTTTGTGTTCCCATACCTGGACGATTGGCTCATAAGGGGCCAGTCTTCCCAGGAGGCCAATTAAGCCACCCTTCGCACTGTGGCTCTGCTTCAGCACTTTGGGTTTGTCATAAACTTCGCAAAGTCAACTTTGCTCCCATCCCAGAACTTAGAATTCATAGGAACAAGGCTGGACACTCTTCAGGCGAAGGCTTTTCTGCCAGTGGACAGAGCCCACAGGTTGATGGATCTAGCCAGGCAGTTTCACAGCAATTCCCTGATCTCCGCCAGGAAATTCCTGAGACTGCTCGGCCATATGGCTTCCACGGTTCATGTAACCCCCAATGCCTGCCTGCACATGCGGCCTACTCAGTGGCATCAAGCCACAGGGAGCCTTGCAGACTCAATAAGAATATCCACCCTGCTCGTCTCCTCTCTGCAATGGTGGCTTCATCTTCCGAATCTGGTACTCGGAGTGGTTTTTCAATCCCCTCCGCATTCTCAAGTGCTGACGACAGATGCTTCTCTTCTAGGTTGGGGCGTGCATTGCCAAGGGGCATGTACTCAAGGTCTCTGGACCCCTTGGAGGCTGCTCAGCAGATAAACTTCCTGGAGCTACGGGCGATACGCCTAGCTCTGAGAGCCTTCTCCCACCTCACATCTCACCAGTCGGTACTGGTCCAGACGGACAATCAAGTTGCCATGTTCTACGTGAACAAACAAGGGGGCACAGGCTCCTTCCTTCTCTGTCAGGAGGCACAGCGGCTGTGCTCTTGGGCCGTCAATCACGGAATCCTCCTCAAGGCTGTCTACCTCCCAGGTCAAGACAATTACCTGGCGGACAGGCTGAGCAGGATCCTGCAACCACATGAATGGAGATTGAATCCTTTGGTGGTTCAGCAGATCTTTCTCAGGTGGGGCCTCCCCACCATGGATCTTTTCGCCAGTCCTCTGAACTGGCAACTCCCGAGATTCTGTTCCAGACAACCGCATCCTCTCAGAGTAGCAGCGGATGCGTTTCTGATTCCGTGGTCCCAAGGCCTACTGTATGCGTTTCCTCCCACGCCACTAGTGTCCCGAACACTGTTCAAAGTCCTCAAGGATGGGGCCTCCATGATTCTGATAGCCCCCAGGTGGCCGAGGCAACCCTGGTTCCCCCTTCTGCTACAACTGGCGGTGGACACTCCTCTTCCTCTGGGGATTCAACACGATCTCCTGTCTCAGGACCAGGGATCGCTCTTGCACCCCAACCTCCAGTCCCTTCATCTGATGGCCTGGCTGCTGAAAGGGTAGGCCTAGCTCCCCTACTACTGCCTAGAGAGGTGGAAGACGTAGTCTTAGCCTCTAGACGGCAATCCACCAGGAAATCCTACGATCTTAATTGGCGTAGATTCTCCGCATGGTGTGCTCAGCGCAACGAAAATCCCTTCTCGTGCTTGGTAGCGGTAGTATTGCAATATTTGCTTTACCTCTCCAATCTAGGCCTTCAGTCCAACTCTGTTAGGTTTCACCTCAGTGCTCTCTCAGCACACCACTCGCCGGTGGACGGCAGACCTCTTTCCAACCACCCTTTGGTGGCTCGTTTTCTCAGAGGCCTCCTCCTGCTTAAGCCTCCTTTGCATCCACCAGCCCCTGAGTGGGATCTGAATGTGTTCTTGAACCTATGGCTACCTGCCCTCTCCATTTTCTCTCCTGGAAAACCTTGTTTCTGGTAGCTCTTACCTCTGCTAGGCGGGTAAGTGAACTTCAGGCACTAGTGTCTGATCCCCCTTACACTAGGTTCTACAGGAATAGGGTAGTCTTACGGACTCACCCCATGTTTCTCCCTAAGGTTGTCTCCCCATTTCACCTCAATCAGGAGGTGGTTCTTCCGACCTTCTTTCCCAGGCCGCATGCCAACCGGGCTGAGATGGTCCTGCATACCCTGGACTGTAGGAGGGCGTTATCCTTCTACCTTGACCGTACGCGGGAGCATCGGAGGGCTGTTCAGCTCTTCGTTTCTTTTGACCCCAATATGTTGGGGTTACCTGTCTCCAACCGTACTTTGTCCATTTGGGTCGCTGACTGTATCGCCTGGGCTTATGGGGCAGCCGGCCTCTCGTTGGAGGGTCGAGTCACGGCTCATCGTGTCAGGGTGAAGGCTGCGTCAGTGGCTCACCTCCGCTCTGTTCCGTTGGCAGACATCTGCCGGGCCGCTACTTGGTCTTCAAGCCAGACTTTTGCGGCCCATTACTGCCTTGAGAGGGAGTCCTGTAGGGACAGTGCTTTCGGACAGGCAGTTCTCCATAATCTCTTTGGGGTTTAGGCAACTCCTACCCTCCGGCCCTGGTGTTGGGCTACCGGTCGGGGGCGTTCTCAGAGAAGATTCCTTCCTTATGTACTGACGAGCTCGAGGGAGCTCATTTTTTTCCGCTTGAGGTATCCGGTAGCCTTAAGCTGGGGAGTCCCATATGTGAGGACTGACTTCCTGCTTGTTCCTGGAGAAAGAGTAGTTACTCACCTGTAACAGGTGTTCTCCAGGAGCAGCAGGAATCAGTCCTCACAACCCTCCCTCCTCCCCTTGGAGTTGCAGTCATATGATTTATTTTTGCTGTCTTTTAGCTATGTCATCAGACTGAGCAAGATGGCACCCTTGCGCGGGAAGGGGACCGCGCATGCGTGCTGCAATTCCCAAAGGCTTTCTTTGAAAGCTGGGGAAATGCTCCGCAAAGGCTCCGTCGGCGCCGACGTCACCCATATGTGAGGACTGATTCCTGCTGCTCCTGGAGAACACCTGTTACAGGTGAGTAACTACTCTTTCCGCAGAGGTCGAGGCCTCTGGAACATCCTGGAGCCCCAATAATGCTTTGGACCTTGAAGACTCCCGCTGGGGCTGTTTTGCCGGTGAAGTATCCTCGAGGGAAATGCCGGAGGCATCTCGATACTTTGAAGGAGATTTTCCCTTCAAGGACCAGCCAGTTTTACTTTTGGTTACTTGAGATCCATGGGAGGAAGATGAAGCCCTGGAAAACGTCGATGCAATTGACATCGTGTCAGAAGCAAAAAGGGTACCGAGTTTTGCAGCTCTATTCTGCCGGCCCCTCTTGGTCATCCTCGTACAGGAGAGACACTCTGTTGGACAATATTCAGGACCCAAACATTTTAGACACCAATCAAGGGTGTCATGATGGAGATGGTACCTCCACATTTTAAGCATTTTTTGAAACCACTAGCTGGTTTCTCCATGCTTGAAGAAAAATGGGCCTAGTGCCCAAAATGGCACCTAGCACCAGAAACGGAAAGATCCCTAAAGAAAAATATAAGTTTTTTTTTTATAAAGAAAGAAGAAGAAGAGAACCGGTAGGCGTCGAATGAAGGCAGACACGACCACAAAAAACAAGAAATAAAGGTAGATTTTCTGCGGTGACAGGGTACTGTATCCTGTTGGCTCCGCGGAAAATGAAGAACTGAAGTGAGAGAGGTACAGAGGTGGGAAGGCAGCACGCATGTGCTGTGGGATACTCCCAAAAGCTTTCCTATTTGACGCTGGGGAGCGTTCCCGCGCGGGCTCCGTCGGTACCGATGATACCCATATGTGATGACTACATTCCTGCTTGTTCCTGGAGATAATATTTTGCCCTTGTTCTAAATTATACTGTATGTTGGACAAATGAAATGAAAGATAAAATCAAGATTAAGTGAGCATGTAAGCCTAACTAAGATGAAAGTTTTCTTAGAACCAATGGTTGCATATTTTGACAGCTGTGGACATTTAGTGGAGGATATTTTGCGGAGAATTTTAGAACAGCTAACTTTTGATTGGCAAGGTGGTAATAAAGAACAGTGATCGAATTACAAGGAGCAAAATTGGATTTTTCTCCTCAATACAGTGCATCCAGCTGGACTGAATAATAAGTTAGAATGTACATCATTGCTATAGTGACTGGATTGGTGGATGGTGAGCATGTGGTGTGTATAACACACTGATTCCATCTTTTTCATTTTAACAGCCTTGAAAATAGTGACTCGCGTTCAGAAGATGGTCCCTGACATGATTTCATGTCTGACTTGACATGTGAACTATAATACAACTTCAGATAAATTTTAAAAGATGTATTAATAAATATGGATTTTAAAAGTGTAACTTATGTATGATGATACCTAAGGGAGAGTGTTGAATGATCTTGGTCTGGTGACTACAGATAACTCCTAATATTAATGGTTCATCCATTTTTATTTTTATATTGATATTTTGGATGCAGTGATCAACAATGTTGAAAAAAAGCTGAACAGTGGATACAGTAAAAGTCATAAATGAGTAATCTTGCCACACTATTGAGGCATTATGTTTGTTTATGCTGATTAACCTTAAGTGTTAGAACAGTTGTTACAAGTGAATAATTTTATGGTAAAGCAGCACGTGCTAAACTTCTGGTTTCTCATCAACCCTTCATCCTTCCTCAATTAATGGGTCTCCTGGACAAAACAAATGGAGGCTGCAAGTTTCATGATCTCCTTTTGCTTAAAGGGAAAATTTAGTCCCCTGACATTAATAGACGCCAATTTTATTGATCCCACCATATCCCTTGCCCTACTCAGCTTACAAACTCCCTGGCTCCCAAGACCTTCCCTCAAAGACCCCCCCCCCCCAGACAGCTTGACTCCTCCCACCCATCCCAGAGAACACCAACCATCCTAACTCTCTACCCCCAGTGTCCCCCACCCCCCTGCTTCTCTCCTTCCCCCCCTTCTCCACTCACCCAAACCATTCCACTCACCCCCTCCTCCTGGCAAGAACCCCCAACAATTAGAGAAAAGCGACCCTAGCCATTCCACCCGCCGCCACCACCACCATCAGCCCACCACTGATCCACACTCACCTCATCACTCATCTACCAGCCCTGCCTCATTATATCACTGCCTGCACTCTCCCACATTCAAACCATCCACTGCTCTCTCTCTCACTGCCAGCCATACCATTAACCCTTCTGCCCCAAGTTCTCTTCCAAAAATAGTCCAAAGCCCTATGCAGATTTCCAACCACTCTTTACAGCACTCCACCCACATTTACTCCACCACTTCCCACATGAACAAAGTATCTCATCAGTCCCTCAGTGTTCCTCCAATGGTTCTCTGGGAACAAACAGGAAGTCAGTCCTCACATATGGGTGATGTTGGCACCAACGGAGCCCTCGTGGAAGCATCTCCCCAGTTTTCAAAGAAAGCCTTTGGGAGATGCACCACATGTGTGGTCGCCTTTGTGCTCAAGGATGCCATCTTGCTTCAGTCTCCTTTTTTCTGCGGAGCCCTTCGGACATCTGTCCAGTTTCCCCCTAGAAATAATGCCTTTTTTCTCTTGTTTTGTCCGGTACATGTACTGGTTCCTTTCCCGCCCCCAAGCCAGCTCAACTCTGCTTCACTCCTCGGGTTCGTTTCTTTTTGTTTTCTCGAGGTATCCTCAACCGGCACTTTGCGTCCTTTTTTTGGCCGCAGGCCTTGGACCTGTGCTCGGGTGGCAGGGCTTCCCTTTTCCTGATGGCCTCCAGCGGTTTCAAAAAATGTGACTGGTGCAGTAAGATGATGTCTCTCACCGATCCACATGACCTCTGCCTCCTCTGTCTTGGGCCAGACCACAACAACTCAGACTGTGAACTTTGCAAGGCGATGACCACAAAGGCCATCAAGAGCCATCAGTTGCAGCAGGAAAAATTTTTTCACAAGTCCAACTCTGTGCCAGAGTTTCTGGCGACAATGTGCTCCATGGCCCTCTCTGGTACCTCGGTGCCCTGTGATGTCAGGGCCACCTTGAAGTCCCATGGCCGCGGATCCTCAGAGGGAAAAACCCTGGAGGTGGAATGCAAGAAGTCAAAACCCTTGAAGACTGCTCTGGAGGATGGGTCTGGGAAATTGGGGAAATCCCATTCCAGGTTCTGCAGCCCCAGGCATGAGTCCGAGGGGTCAGACCGGGAGCGGCCTCACAAGCTGCTCCTCAAGGAGTCATCGGCAGCCAGTGACTGGTATCGGACAACCAAGGCCATCCTCATCGAACACTCCCCCTTGACAGAACAGATGATGGGCCCGAAGCCCTTGGTGCCCGTGTCAAAGACTGCAGAGACAATGGGCATGGAGATTAGGATGTGCAGCCTTGGAGTGTAGTATCTCTGCCCTCATGGCCCAGCAGCGGGCATTCTTGTTCGGTTCCTCCAGTTCATCAAGGGCTTCCCCCGAAGTCAAGCCAATCCATGAGTGCTACCGGCCTCGAGAGACTCATCGGCAGAGGACGAGATTCCAATCCCATTCCTTGGTGCACCGGTCCACCCTGGTCAGTGCCTGTGACTCAGACCGCATGTATTCTGGAGACAGCAGACCTAAGGACATGGGCCTCAACCGTGAGAACCGTGGGGCCTCAGACTCTTCCTCGGACTAAGAGTCTGATTGGGAGACCCAAGGACAAGCATTCCCCTGGTGTCCTGGTCCTGGTCCCGTTCTCCACCCAAGGACGTCGCCTTCTTGGACTTTGTGTGGGACATGGCTAAGGCGCTCGCCATCAAAACCGAAGTGGAGGAGGACCCCCCGCATGGAGGAACTGGAGATTCTTCACTATGAGGCCCCTCTGAAGGAGGTCCTCATGGTGCCTGTCCCTCTGATTCTCAAGTGCCGCCGCCTCCTTATGTGGAAAACACTGGCGGCGGTGCCCATAGTAAGCAGATGGCTCAATTCCATGTACCGAGTCTGCCAAAGCTCTGGGTTTCAGAAAACCCAACTCCCACATAACTCAATGGTTGTCGAGTCCGCCATGCACAGACTCAAAAGCCAAAAGACTCATTCCTCGGTGCCCCCAGGTAGGGAGGCCTGGACCCTCGATGCCCTCAGCCGAAAAGCCTTTCAGGGCTCGATGATTGCGAGCTGGCGAGGGAGCTCGCTGGTTTCTCTGTGCCCATTTGCCATTCTCTGCCAGTGCAGTCTCTCATCCCACCTGGATTCTCTGCACCTTCTCGTCTGCTTCCAGCTCCAAACTGAACTCTTGACAGTTTATTCACCTCAGCTTAACCCTATGGTATGTAAAGTTTAGAGCAAAGAAATGTAACTACCTATCTCTTACTCTTTCCTCTCGCAGCTTCATTCCTGGGAGTTTACGCTTCCGGCGCCTCTGCAGAGCTGTTGGCGCCAAGTCCTGGTATACAATATGTCCACCTCATAACCTTCCCACTTAGAGGATAGCTTTCTTACCACCGCTGCCACAACACTCTCCCTATCCATGAAATGGTGAAAACATGTGATAATGTCCTTGGGTTGGTTCACCTTTTGGCCCCTAAAGATCCGTTGTGCTCTGCCCCCCCCCCCTTCCATCCCATGCCTGTCCCAGAGCAACACAGCACAGATATTGTGTACCAATTTAACACAATCCATGTATTCTGGCTGCTCAGGGACCCCCTGATTCACAGATTCAACCGCCAGCTGCAGTTCTCCAGATTCTCAAGTTTTATCCTCCAGCTGTTCATGCACCTGTTGCATCTGCTTGTTCAGCTCCCCCATCACCTCTGTCTGTTCCTTAGCTTGAACTTCCATTTCCCTCATTCCTTTACGTCCCTCTAGTCCAGTCCCGGAACCATAGAGTTGTGAACCTCCACCAGCAGCTTTGGAGACTGAAAGATGTCATCACTTTGATGTCACTGGTACAAGTAGGCAGGAACCGCCCCCAATCACCAGTACTTTCAGTCTCCAAGCAGCTTGGAGGTTCTGAGCCCCAGGACTGGGCTCAGGGAGAGCAAATAAGCAGACTTATTTTTACTGATACCTTTTATTTGATTATATTTTTTTTGATAATTCTTTTCCTTTTTTCTTTCTTTTAGATCTGCTGCTGCCAAGGTCCCCTTTTTTCTTGTCCCTTTCTCTGGCTCCTTCCCTCCCTTATTCCTCCCTCCTCCCCCCTCCCTCACCGGGACGAGTAGTTTTTTGTTTTTAGAGCCCCATCGTTTTCAACGAGCATTTCAGCATAGCCTCCCTGCTCCCGAACCCGGTTTCAGAAGGGTGAGGAGCAGGTGGAAGGCAGACAACAGGCAGCAGCAGGGGAGACGCTAGTGACAGGCTCAGCGAGATTGGCCTGAATCACTGAGCTTTCTGAGCACTGCAGCCGAAGCTGGGCAAGGGCTGAGCTGCAGAGTGCTTTGTGTCTCTCCCCCCCCCCCCCCCGCCTTCCTGCATGTTCGGAGGTACCTGGTCAGAGTGAGTACTACCCTTTATCTGGGGCCTTGGGGGGGTGCAGGCCTTGCACGGAGAGCCTTTTTGGAAGCTAATTGCAGGCACGGGGTGTTCTTGTCGCGTCTTTCAGCGGCGGGAAAATTGCCGGCGGCCATTTTGGGAGCCGCGGGTTTTTTCTGTTTCTCATCGTTGGGGTTTTCCTTCATTCCCTGCGGCTCTTAGGAGCTTTGTTTTTGCTTAAATTTGATGGGATTCTGCTATTGGGGTCCTTCCTGAGTGATTGCTCTTAAAAAAAAAAAAAAAGTGAGAGATTTTTTCCTTCCTTTGAAACTGCTCCCTCTCGGGAATTGCCTTGCTATGCCGGCTAAGCCACGCTGCCTCGTGTGTGGGGTGAAACGCACTGAGCTGATGGAGACGGGTATGTAGGCCCTGCTCCGTGGAGGCTGCAAGTCTGGAGAGGCCTTTGGCAGAGGTGGCTGGGGAGGCAGCACCTGTTACTCAAGAAGAAGGGGAGGTTGGGCCGCCTTCTCTTGGGGCTCCGGAGGGGCCGGGCTCGTCGGGGCTCACTCCTCCGGGAGCGGACGACCAACGGTTCACAGGTGGTGTTGGGATCCCTCCAGACTTCTTCTCGCTGATGCAGAGGGCATTTGCCTTACTGCAGCCTGCTGCGGGGACTCGGCTCCATACGCCGCAAGGGCAAAAGTGGACGGGGTCCAGGGTTACCCAAGAGGAGGAGGAGGTTCCTCTCAAGAAGCTTCGGAAGGGGGGTGATGAAGCTTCTTCTTCTTCCTTTGGATTGGAAGGAGAGGAGACGGTGCAGGAGATGGATCTTGACGCCCCCTCCGAGGAAGAGTTAGAAGACGGGGAATTGCCGGACGAGGAGCAGCGGAATAGAGTGGTCCGGGTGTTTCGGAAGGAGGAGTTGCCGGCTTTGATTGCGGAAACCTTGAAAGCGTTGAACATTCCTGTGCAGTGAAATCCGCCCAGAAAGCAGCCCCCAGGTCCTTCTGCAATTTCTGAAATCATCCTTTGATTTCAATGAAGGCTGACCACAGTGCCTTGCCATTCTCCAAGTCTGTGTCCACATAGGGGGGTGAAGAGTGGGGTGCTCCAATGGCTGCAGCTATTTTGAGTGGCTGCCTTGGCCCCAGCGGAGTTCCCTTGAAGGTAAATTTGTGCCGGTCTACTGCCCTTTCTTTTAGATGCCATCAACTGCTCTCCAATTCCATTTTACTTGCATACTCTAGGGGCCTTGTTAAGCCACCAAAATGGACCAAGCTTTTAGCCACAAGCATGTTGGAGCCCCACGCTCAAGTGGCCATTAGGGCTAGTGATGTCACTTCCATCCTCTGCTTCATCTCTTTTATAAAAGTTAATGTCAGTGGCCTGCTTCCATCTTGATTAAGATGGAGCCCATCTTTTCAGAAAAGACCTTCCTTTCCCCAGAATGTTGCCAAGTTCTTAACAAATCCTAAACCCAGGGGTGGCTTAAGGCAATCTGCTGCCTGAGGCGAAGAATGAGATGGCGCCCCCCCCCCACCCCCACCTTAGAGGGGGGCGGGACCTTTTCAGAAATCCAATCAGAGACTGAACCAAACCAAAGAGCCGATTAAAGTATAGGGAAGAAATGCAAGATGTTTGCACACAGGGCCATATCGAGCTGCAATTGCGCCTTGTGCAACTTGCAGCTCAGGCGCACGCCTCCCCTCTTCCCCCATAGTTCTGTCCAGTGCTGCCTGCTCTTTCCCTGCTGCTGCTGCTGCCTTCTCTTTTTTTCACGGCAGCGCCAGCAGCAGGGAAAGAGCAGGCAGCGCTGGACGGAGGTATGGGGAGGAGGAGGGGGCATGCGCCCGATCTGAAAGGCGTCAGCACTTTAAGCAGATCTGTCCCTCCCTGCTCTGACATCGCGTCAGGGAGGGAGGGACCAGACCTGCTTAAAGTGTTGCGAAGAGGCTTGGGGGCGCATTTTGGCTGCCTGCTATTGTCCTGCCAGCGAAGGCAGGGCAACAGCAGACAGCCGAAATGCACCCCCCCCAAGTCTTTGCACCCTGTGTGACTGCACTGCTTGCACAGGACTTGGTGTGCAAACAGGTGCATGAACAGCTGTTTGCACACCAAGGAACTAAAAGACAGCAAGAACCAACAGCACAGTTTATAAAACTAAATTATAACTCATTTTTATTTTGTTATTATAAACTGCGTTATGGTTCTTGCTTTTTCAACATATATATTGCATCCAAAGTGGGTGCAGAGCAGAACCAGGACATTTATTTATTTATTTTATTTATTTATTTTCTCTTATATACCGCGCTATTCTGCATCAGTGCGGTTTACATTGAACAAACTGAAATTACATTGAACAGGGCATTATAACTTGGATATAACTATTTTACAGGTAACATGGGCTATCGAGGGTTAAGTGGCTTGCCCAAGACCACAAGGAGCACCTGTGGGACTAGAAACCCCAGTCCTTCCGGCCCAAGGTTGCTGTCCTCTAGTGGGATTTGAACCCCCGACCTTCCGGCCTGAAGTACCTTGCCCCAACCACTAGGCCACTCCTCCACTCCATTCACCCACAGAACTCAATATTAAAAGAAATCATCTAATTCTGATCATCTCACTAACAACAACAATAACCACTATTCTCCAGTACCAGGCATATTGTGAACTAATACAAAACCCTACAACAAAGAGCAAACCTACCATACCATAAGATACGATACCATGCCATCTCCAGGAACAAGCAGGAATGAGTCTTCACATATGGGTACGTCGGTACCGACGGAGTCTGCGTGGGAACGCTCCCCAGCGTCCAATCAGAACGCTTTTGGGAGCATCCCACCACGCTTGCGTGCTGCCTTCCCGCCTTTCCCAACTGCCTCTCCTCAGTTTTCGTTTTTCCACGGAGCCGGCAGGACGTTCTCCTGTCACCGCAGAAAATTCTTCCTTTATTTTGTTTTTTTCTTGTGGTCGCGTCTGCCTTCCCTCGACGCACCGGTACCGCCAGTGTTTTCTTCTTTCTTTCTCCTTCAAATTTTTACCTTTGTAGGGAATTTTCCCTGTTTAGTGCCTGACGGTTTTTTCGGCCTGCTAGGCCTCCCACTTTCCTTCATGGAAACGCCAGCCACTATTCCTAAAACATGTTTCAACTGTGGCGGTACCAAATTAATTTTAGACACCCATAACTGGTGCCTCCCATGTTTGGGTCCTGACCACTATCCGCTGGAGTGTCCCTCCTGCAGTACTATTTCCAGAAGAAGTCTTCAGCATCGAGCTCAACTCAATATGCGGTTCCCATCATTGAGGGTATCACCTACAACTTCTTTTTCACAGGATCAGGTAACCAAACAAAAGTCTGTAAAGACTAGCCAGTCCTCGGGTGGTAGATCTCATGTTCAGTATTGAGATGCCTCTGGCCTTGTCCCCGAGGACAAATTGGCTTTAAAACCCCGGCAGGAGTCTTCGGCCTCCAAAGCACTAACGGGGTTTCATGTTGTTCCCGGGGTCTTTACCTCTACGAACATACCTGAGCCATGCTCGGTGGTGGTATCTGCTTTGAGCGGTGCCGGTACCCCGGCATCGGCAATGGTGTTGGATGAAACATTCCACACCGATGATCACAGTCTAGCGCTCTCGGTATCTTCGGTGCCATTAGAGTCGCTACAGACCGATCTTCCAGTATCGGTATCGATCCCGGTACCGGTTCTGGTATCCACGTCGGTACCCTCGAGGTGCTTTGATAGACTCGCTGCTTTCGATGCCGAGTCTAGAATCAATCTCTAGCCTGGACGATTGGGTACCGACTCGTCTCGGTACCGACCTCGGACGGTGCCGAAGACATTGTCCCGGGGATCAAAGTCAGGCGCTCTCGGTACCTTTGGTACCATTAGAGTCACCTCAGACTGATCTTTCAATGTCGGTACCGGCTGCGATACCACCGCCGGTACCATTTTCTGCGTTTACATCGGTATCGGTGCCTTCCATTCTTACTTCCACAAACTCGCTTCCTTCGGTACCGAGTTTGGAATCCATCCCTGGCATGGATGATATTCCACTGATTTGTCGCGGCACCGGCCTCCAGCGGTACCGACGACTATCCTTTCAGGACAATCCGATGCTCAACCCTTTCGGGTCTTGTACTTCAATGGATCCGAATCAATCCATTAGTGCCAAGACTAGATCTTCAACAGATCTAACCTTTACTCCTCATGATAGAGGATCCCCTTTTGGGGAAATTTCTTTTCAAGCATTCCTGCTTGATATGGCAGTGTTGCTTACCATTTCTATACCTGATCAAGATCCTGCAACAGGGGATTCAGAGCTTCTGCATATCCCTGAGAATCCAAAGGAGGTCATCATGCTTCCTTTGCATCAAACCTTACAGGATCTTTTACTTAGAATGTGGGAAACTCCTTTAAAGGTATCCCCACCTTCAAGGGCCACTGACTCTCTGTACAAGGTGCCCCCTTCTCCAGGTTTTCAAAAGACTCAACTTCCTCATCATTCTATTGTTGTGGAATCAGCAATGAGGCGTGTTAAGAGTGCTAAAAAGCACTCTTCTTATCCGCCAGGTCATGAGTCTAGAACTTTAGATGCCTTTGGACGTAAAAGCTTCCAGGCATCCATGTTTTCAACAAGAATTCTCTCATATATTTTCTATATGGGATTATCTCTTGAAGAGGTCACCAACAGTTTGCTGTTTTTGACTCCTTTTCTTCAAGATCTCAAAAGAGCAGACTACTCTTTACTGGTTAGTCATGTTCAAAATATCTCTAGGTTCCTTACCCGTGCTACCTTGGACTGTTTTGAGTCTGTTAGCAAAACCTCTGCTATAGCCATAGGGGCACGACGAATGGCCTGGCTCAAAGCTTCGAACTTGGACAAATGGTTACAAGAAAGCCTGGGAAATACTCCTTGTACTGGGGAGAATCTCTTTAACAAAGAGACTTTACGCCAAGTTGCTCAGTTAACCACTGACACTATTGCTTTCAAAGGATTGTCAACACCTTCCTCTATCCCAGGGGGTAGCAGATCTTCTACCAAACTTTATTCCCCCAGGGGGAAAAAGTTTTATACATTCTCTACCCATCACACAGCTGTTTCCAAACCAGGGAAACATCAAACCAGGCTAAAGAAACCAAAACCTCAACCACTTCAGCAAACCCAGCAACCACAGGGTTGCTGATAGATTTTTCATTGAATCCTTCTTCCTGTTTTGAGGTTTAGAACCTGTAGTCTGCTTCTTCTCATTACAAGCATCTACACCGGTTCCATCCTGAATTGTACACATGTCTCTCTTTTAAAGAGGCATCTTTCCTTTTAGCTCATACAGCTTCTTAGGATGATTATGCTTTACAGGTAGTAAGTTACTCCTCTTCCTCCTAAGTAGACAGAGGAGTAACAACTGTCAATAAGGTTGCTATGCCTTTACCTTTGACAGTTTCTCCTGTATCAGCATGTCTTATATTACTTTTTCAGAGATTTACTCCATCATAAGTCTTTTTTCAACTCTGTCCCTCTTACTAAGACTTTTTGGTCTGTAAGAATGATACCACTTAACTGGAGGGCTTATCCCTAAGCCCCTGAGTTTTCTACCTATTCCAGTAAAGGGTTTTCATTTCAGAGTTGTCTTCCCCTTACAATTTTTTGTTTTATGGCAGCTTCTCAGACAAGGACGGAGTCTTACCACTCCTACTTATGTCTGTGGGTCCTTTTTTTCCAATCTTAGAAACATAGAAACATGATGACAGAAAAAGACCACATGGCCTATCTAGTCTGTCCTTCCATATCAACAACTACAACAGTCCACTTTTTACCTTTAGAGATCCTCTGTGTTGGTCCCATGCTTTTTTGAATTCAGTTACTGTCCTCATCTCTACCACCTCCACTGGGAGACTATTCCACGGATCCACTACTCTTTCCGTAAAGAAATATTTCCGCATATCACTCCTGAATCTATCTCCCTTCACCCTCATCCCATGTCCCCTCGTAGCAGAACTTGCTTTCAATTGAAAGAGGCTCTCTCCCTGAACATTTATGCCACGGAGGTATTTAAACATCTCAATCATATCACCTCTATCCCGCCTTTCCTCTAAGGTGTACATATTAAGATCCTTAAGTATGTCCTCATATGCTTTATAATGAAGCCCACTAATCATTTTAGTAGCCACCCTTTGCACCGACTCCATCCTGCTCACATCCTTTTGAAGGTGCGGTCTCCAGAATTGCACACTATACTCCAAATGAGGTCGCACCAAAGACTTATACAGAGGCATTATCACCTTTTTTCTGCTAGCCATTCCTCTCCGTATGCACCCAAGCATCCTTCTAGCTTTTGCCGTTGCCTTTTCTACCTGTTTAGCTACTTTAAGATCATCAGACACAACCACGCCTAGGTCCCGCTCTTCTTTAGTGGACAAAAGTACTTCACCTCCTATACTGTATTGCTCCCTTGGATTGCTGCAGCCCAAATGCATGACCTTACATTTTTTAACATTAAATCCCAGCTGCCAAATTTTAGACCATTCTTCAAGCTTAGCTAGATCCCTCCTCATGTTATCTACACCTTCCTTGGTGTCTACTCTATTGCAGATTTTGGTATCATCTGCAAAGAGGCAAACCTTACCTGACAGCCCTTCCGCTATATCACTAACAAAGATGTTAAAAAGAATCGGACCAAGGACAGATCCCTGGGGAACACCACTGGTAACATCCTTCTCCTCAGAGTGAGCTCCATTTACTTGTACTCTTTGTCGCCTCCCACCCAACCAATTTCTAACCCAAGCAGTAACTTTAGGGTCCATCCCTAGGGTGCTCAGTTTGTTTATAAGTCGCCTGTGAGGAGCAGTGTCAAAGGCTTTACTGAAATCTAAATACACCACATCTAGAGCTCTCCCTCGGTCCAACTCCCTGGTCACCCAGTCAAAGAAATCAATCAGTGTCACGAACACAGTCTTCTGAAAATTGTTCAAGATGTCCCTTGCTTCTGTTCCTATTTGTGGGTGTTTTCTGAGGTCCTGCTCCTGGTTCTTCATCTGTGAACACAGAACAAAAATATTTGTTAAGCAATTCCGCTTTATCCTTATCAGCTTCTACATATTCCCCCCCTACACCCTTGAGTCTGACAATACCACTTTTGCCCTTCCTCTTCTCACTAATATATCTGAAAAATGTCTTATCCCCCCATTTTATTGCATTGGCTATTTCCTCCTCCTTTTGAATCTTTGCCTTCTTGACTACTTTGCTAGCTTCTCTGTTTTTCCAAATACAGATGCCTGTCTTCCTCTCTCTGTGATCTCTTGTATTTCATGAAGGCCTTCCTCTCTTTCTTCACTTTTTCAGCTACTTCCTTAGAAAACCATAGCGGTCTCCTTTTCCTTTTGCCTTTATTTACCATTTTAACAAAAAGGTTGGTTGCCCTTCAAATATCCCCTTTCAGTTTTACCCACTGTTTTTCTACATCCCCCAGCTGTTCCCATCCCACTAACGACTCCCTGAGGTATTGGCCCATCTTCGCAAAGTTAGTCTTCCTAAAGTCTACGATCCTCACCTTGGAATGGATTCTAACAGCCCTAGTCCTAATACTGAACCACACCATCTGGTGATCACTGGATGCAAAATGATCTCCCACTACAACATCAGAAACACTTTCATCATTGGTAAGCACCAAGTCCAGTATGGTCCCTTCACGTGTGGGGTCTGTTACCAATTGCCTGAATAGTTCTCCCTGTATAAAATCCAGGATCTCCTTACTTCTAGATGATACTGCAGCAGCAATGTGCCAATCAACATCTGGCATATTGAAATCTCATAAAAACATAAGATATGCCATACTGGGTCAGACCAAGGTCCATCAAGCCCAGTATTCTGTTTCCAACAGTGGCCAATCTAGGTCATATGTACCTAGCAGTTTCCCCAAGAGACACAAGTTCCACAATGCTTGTACTGGGTCAAGCATTGATATCTTCGGTCACTTCTTAATAATGGTTTATGGACCTTTCCTCCAGGAACTTGTCCAAACCTTTTTTAAACCCAGCTACACTAACAGCCTTTACTACATCCTCCGGTAACAAATTCCAGAGTTTGATTACACGTTGAGTGAAAAAATATTCTTTTATTATTCTTAAATAGTTTACCCTGTAGCTTCATTGCATGTCCCCTAGTCTTTCTATATTCTGATAGCGTAAACAATCGATCTACGTTTACCCGTTCCACTCCGTTCATTAATTTATAGACTTCTATCATATCTCCCCTCAGCCGTCTCTTTTCCAGGTTAAAGAGCCCTAACCTTTTTAGCCTTTCTTCATAGGAGTATCCTTCCATCCCCTTTACCATTTTGGTGGCTCTTCTCTGAACCTTTTCTAAAATCGCTATATCCTTTTTAAGATACGGCGACCAGAATTGCACACAATATTCAAGGTGCGGTCTCACCATGGAACGATATAGAGGCATTATAATATCTTTTGTTTTATTTTCCATTCCTTTCCTTATCATACCTAGCATTCTATTTGCTCTCTTGGCTGCCGCTGCACACTGGGCCGAGGGTTTTAACATGGTATCCACAATGACGCCTAAATCTTTTTCCTGGGTGGTGGTGTTTAATGTGGAACCTTGCATCGTGTAACCATAGTTTGGGTTGTTCTTCCCTAGGTGCATAACCTTGCACTTGTCCACATTAAATTTCATCTGCCATTTTGATGCCCAGTCTTCCAATTTATCAAGATCCTCTTGCAATTTTTCACAATCCTCTTGGGTTTTAACAACTTTAAATAGTTTTGTGTCATCTGCAAATTTGATCACCTCACTCGTTATTCCACTTTCCAGGTCATTTATGAATATGTCAAAAAGCAGCAGACCCAGCACAGATCCCTGGGGTACACCACTATTCACCTTTCTCCATTGGGAAAATTGGCCATTTAGCCCTACCCTCTGCTTTCTATCTTTTAACCAGTTCCTGATCCACAATAGTACACTGCCTCCTATCCCATGACTCTTTAGTTTTGCCAAAAGTCTCTGATGAGGGACCTTGTCAAAGGCTTTCTGAAAGTCCAGATACACAATATCAACCGACTCACCTTTGTCCACCTGTTTATTCACTCCTTCAAAAAAACATAACAGATTAGTAAGACAAGATCTTCCTTGTCTAAAGCCATGTTGGCTGTCTCCCATTAGGTTGTGACTATCTACATGCTGAGTAATTTTATTCTTTATGATGGTTTCTACCATTTTTCCTGGTACTGACGTCAGGCTCACCGGTCTGTTGTTTCCCGGATCACCCCTGGAACCCTTTTTAAAAATTGGTGTTACATTGGCGATCCTCCAATCTTCAGGTATTAGAGATGATTTTAAAGATAGTTCACAGATTACTGATAGCAGGTCTGCAATCTCATATTTCAGTTCTTTCAACACCCTTGGATGTATACCATCCGGCCCAGGTGATTTGCTACTCTTCAGTTTATCTAATAGTTGTAAGACATCTTCCCGATGTATCGATATTTCCTTCAATTCTTCCGCACCTTTAAATACCACTTCAGTCATGGGTAACATCCCTACATCTTCCTCAGTAAAGACCGAAGCAAAGAATTCATTCAGTCTCTCCGCTATCGCCTTGTCGCCTCTTAGTGCTCCTTTAACCCCTTTATCATCTAATGGACCAACTGACTCTCTCACAGGTTTTTTGCTACAAATGTACTTGAAAAGGTCTTTATTTCGCGTTTTTGCTTCCGCAGCAAGCTTCTTCTCAAATTCTCTATTTGCCTGCCTTATCAATGCCTTGCATTTGACTTGCCAGTGCTTGTGCTGTTTCCAGGTTTCGTCGTTTGGCTCTTTTTTCCATTTCCTGAAAGATGCTTTTTTGGCAACAACAGCCTCTCTGACCTCACCTTTAAACCATGCTGGCAGTTTTTTGGACTTCCTTCCACTTTTCTTAAAGCGTGGAATACAGCTGGTCTGGGCTTCCAAGATAGTATTTTTCAACAACACCCAAGCTTGATGTACGTCTTTAAACTTTGCAACTGCTCCTTTTAGTTTTTTCTTAACTGTTTTCCTCATTTTATCATAGTCTCCCTTTCGAAAGTTAAAAGGTAGTACTGTGGATTTCCTTACTATCCCTCCTCCACTAATTAAATCAAAGGCGATCATGCTATGATTATTATTGCCAAGTGGCCCCAACACCCTTATCTCTTGCACTAGATCTGGTGTTCCACTAAGGACTAGGTCTAATATGGCATCCCCTCTGGTCGGTTCATGAACCAGCTGCTCCAAGAAGCAGTCATTTATTTCATCTAGGAACTTTATCTCCCTAGCATGTCCTGATGTGACACTGACCCAGTCGATACCGGGGTAATTGAAATCACCCATTATTATTACTGCGCTGTAACTTTTTTGTTAGCTTCCTTGTTTTCTTTGAGCATTTCATCATCCATTTGGTCATTCTGGCCAGGTGCTCAATAGTACACCCCCACTGCCATTGCCTTCCCCCTTTTATATGGAATTTCAATCCATATAGATTCTACAGCAGATTTTGTTTCCTACAAAACTTTAAACCTTTCTGAGTCAATGCCCTCTCTAACATAGAGCGCAACCCCTCCACCAATTTGATCAGCTCTATCATTACGATATAGTTTGTACCCAGGTATCACAGTGTCCCACTGGTTGTCCTCCTTCCACCATGTCTCTGATATTCCAATCATATCTAACCTTTCATTTAGTGCTATATATTCTAACTCTCCAATCTTATTCTTTAGACTTCTAGCATTTGCATACAAGCATTTTAGAGAATGTATTTTATTCATGTTAATTTGGCTATTGTTAGAAAGGGGTAAATTGAGATCTTTAAGCTCTTTCTGCTCCATACTTGAGGGCATTTGGGCTACTTTACTCTTTTGTGGAACCTCTCTGCTTTTGGTAGTATCCTTCAAGAATACATTCTTCCGAACCATCCGCTCTTGAGCGACTTTCGGCTTTCCCCTAATATCTAGTTTAAAAGCTGCTCTATCTCCTTTTTAAAGGTTAATGCCAGCAGCCTGGTTCCATCCCGGTTAAGGTGAAGCCCATCCCTTCGGAAGGGCCCCTCCTTTCCCCAGAATGTTCCCCAGTTCCTAACAAATCCAAAACCCTCATCTCTGCACCATTGTCTCATCCACGCATTGAGACTCCGGAGCTCTGCCTGCCTTTTGGGTCCTGCGCGTGGAACAGGAACCATTTCGGAGAATGCTACCATGGAAGTTCTGGATTTCAACTTCCTACCTAAAAGCCTAAATTTGCCTCCAGAACCTCCCTACCACATTTTCCTATGTCATTGGTACCGACATGTACCAAGACAGCAGACTCCTCCCCAGCACTATCTAAGACCTTATCTAGGTGGCGCGTGAGGTCCGCTACCTTCACACCAGGCAGGCATGTTACCAGGCGATCCTCACGTCCACCAGCCACCCAGCTATCTACATGCCTAATGATCGAATCACCAACTATAACGGCTGTCCTAACCCTTCCCTCATGGGCACATGGCCCTGGAGAAACTTCCTCGGTGCGAGAGGGTTTTACATCACCTGGAGGACAGGTCCTAGTTACAGGATCACTTCCTGCCACACCAGGGTGATGCTCCTGTCACGTGACCTCTCTCCTCCATGGCAACAGGGGTGCTGCCAGACTGGAGGGGGGACTTCAGGACTATATCCCTGTAGGTCTCGTCTATGTACCTCTCTGTCTGTCTTATGTTTTCCAAGTCTGCTACTTTAGCCTCTAGAGAACGGACTTGTTCCCTGAGAGCAAAGAGCTCCTTGCACTTAGTGCACCCGTAAGACCTCTCACCAACTGGGAGAAAATCATACATGTGACACTCAATGCAAAAGACTGGAAAGCCCCCATCCCGCTGCTGGACTGCTGTCTGCATCTTAGTTTTAGGTTTGTGTCTAGATCTTTAAGTTCTTACTTACTAGGGGTTGCTATGGGTATTTATACCAATAAAACTGTACCTAATACGTTTAATATACCTTGTTCACCTGAAGCTTAATTAATCTTAGGTCCTTAGTGTATGACTGATTTGGGTAATGAGCTTCACCTGAAAGCACCTCCTGTCTTTTAAGATGTGTAAGTACCTATAAAGCTATGATTATCCCAGGGGTGGGTGGGTGTGGGGAGCGAGGGAGGGAAATAACACTTATTAAAAGAGGGCTGCTACACAGTACCCTGTCTTGTGCTGCTGAGGTAAGCTAAATTCTGATTTGATTTAAATTATAGCTCTTAGCTGCTGCTAGGCTCTAACGTCTTATGAAATTTAAACTACAAGCTCTCTGCTGGGTGCTAAATTTAACCAGAAAGCTCTCTTCTGTGTTTTAAAACTAAAAGTACTTTTCTGATGCTAGGCCCTGAGTGACTATTAAATGTACACTACAAGCTCTCTGCTGGGTTCCAGATGTACAGTCAAAGAAAAAACACCCAGCACAAGGCGGAAATATTCCAAATCTAAAAGATAGCCCCGGCTCCAAACCTCCGTATGTGATATGTAATATGCAACCCTTATAATCTACTCATAAGAAACACTTTCTTTTTGTCGGAGTAACCAGCCAGAGGAGGCAGGAAATACAACCCGTCCCTCGCCGTGGTCACTCCATTTTAATCATTTTAAATGCTTGAATTGATAACTTATCTTGTTTGAATCCAGCCAACAAAGAATTCAAAGGACACTACGTGCCACGTTTCGAGCCATCCAGCAGTCACTGGCTCTGCATCAGGTGAAAAACTAGAATCCCGGAAAATGGCTTTTGCAAAACTCAACACAACGGTCAGGTTTAAAGAGATGGCGTGTGACGTCAAACACACGTGAGAAGATCAGGTAGCCAATCAATGATAACTCTGTTACAAGCATTGAGAATTGGGGAAACCCACTGCTAGGGAATCCCAATACTGACAGTATGACGTAAACTCACAGCTCATAGTAAAGTGTGCCATTCTACTGAGGCATTTAAACCCCGAGGGGAGACAGTATCTAAACGGAAAATCCAGTTTTGCTCCATCCGTTGTAACTTTGCAACTCTGTCCCCTCCTCGGGGGTCCGGTGGTATAAAGTCCATCACCCTCCAACGCAACTGTTGAAACGAATGATCCTCCTGAAGACAGTGGCTGACCATAGGCGCTGATACTGTTTTAGTCCGTAAACGAGACGCATGTTCCCCCAGACGAATCCTAACACTACGGGTAGTACGACCAACATAGAACAGCCCACATGGGCAAATGATAAGATACACAACATAAGATGAGTTGCAGGTGGTATGCCATTTAGAGCTATGTATGATAGATGTGGAGATGTCCAACCAACTAGGACCCGTCAATGCCATGACACAATAATTGCAAGTGCCACATTCAAATTGACCCGGATTGTCATGAGACGTGGGGGGGCGATCCGAAGGCCATGTAGACTTCACTATGCGATCTCGTAAATTTGGCGCCCGTGAGTAAGCCACCCGAAGCCGCTTGTTTGCAAAACAGGGGTGAACTGATAGAACCGGCCAATATCTGCGTAAAATGGTCACAACTTTCGGAATGCCCGCCAAATACGGAAAAATACCGGTAAAGTCTTCAGAGGTGTTAGATGAAGAACGGGGAAAAAACAGCCACTCTCGGTGTATAAACCGAGCCCGTTTAAAAGCTTTTTTAATCAATGAAAAAGGATACCCTCTGGACAGTAACCGATTCTGCAGATCAAACGCATGTTTGTAAAATTCGTCCAACGATGAACAATTCCGTCGAAGGCGCAAAAATTGGCCAAATGGAAGACCTCGCTTCAGCGGTGAGGGGTGAAAGCTTGAAAACTGCAGCAGAGTATTCCGTTGAATGGGTTTGCGGAACAGAGTAGTTGTGAGACCCTCCGATGACAAAAAGACAGTGAGATCCAAATGAGATCCAAATTTGGATCTCACCGTCTTTTTGTCATCGGAGGGTCTCACAACTACTCTGTTCCGCAAACCCATTCAACGGAATACTCTGCTGCAGTTTTCAAGCTTTCACCCCTCACCGCTGAAGCGAGGTCTTCCATTTGGCCAATTTTTGCGCCTTCGACGGAATTGTTCATCGTTGGACGAATTTTACAAACATGCGTTTGATCTGCAGAATCGGTTACTGTCCAGAGGGTATCCTTTTTCATTGATTAAAAAAGCTTTTAAACGGGCTCGGTTTATACACCGAGAGTGGCTGTTTTTTCCCCGTTCTTCATCTAACACCTCTGAAGACTTTACCGGTATTTTTCCGTATTTGGCGGGCATTCCGAAAGTTGTGACCATTTTACGCAGATATTGGCCGGTTCTATCAGTTCACCCCTGTTTTGCAAACAAGCGGCTTCGGGTGGCTTACTCACGGGCGCCAAATTTACGAGATCGCATAGTGAAGTCTACATGGCCTTCGGATCGCCCCCCCACGTCTCATGACAATCCGGGTCATTTTGAATGTGGCACTTGCAATTATTGTGTCATGGCATTGACGGGTCCTAGTTGGTTGGACATCTCCACATCTATCATACATAGCTCTAAATGGCATACCACCTGCAACTCATCTTATGTTGTGTATCTTATCATTTGCCCATGTGGGCTGTTCTATGTTGGTCGTACTACCCGTAGTGTTAGGATTCGTCTGGGGGAACATGCGTCTCGTTTACGGACTAAAACAGTATCAGCGCCTATGGTCAGCCACTGTCTTCAGGAGGATCATTCGTTTCAACAGTTGCGTTGGAGGGTGATGGACTTTATACCACCGGACCCCCGAGGAGGGGACAGAGTTGCAAAGTTACAACGGATGGAGCAAAACTGGATTTTCCGTTTAGATACTGTCTCCCCTCGGGGTTTAAATGCCTCAGTAGAATGGCACACTTTACTATGAGCTGTGAGTTTACGTCATACTGTCAGTATTGGGATTCCCTAGCAGTGGGTTTCCCCAATTCTCAATGCTTGTAACAGAGTTATCATTGATTGGCTACCTGATCTTCTCACGTGTGTTTGACGTCACACGCCATCTCTTTAAACCTGACCGTTGTGTTGAGTTTTGCAAAAGCCATTTTCCGGGATTCTAGTTTTTCACCTGATGCAGAGCCAGTGACTGCTGGATGGCTCGAAACGTGGCACGTAGTGTCCTTTGAATTCTTTGTTGGCTGGATTCAAACAAGATAAGTTATATTTTCAAGCATTTAAAATGATTAAAATGGAGTGACCACGGCGAGGGACGGGTTGTATTTCCTGCCTCCTCTGGCTGGTTACTCCGACAAAAAGAAAGTGTTTCTTATGAGTAGATTATAAGGGTTGCATATTACATATCACATACGGGGGTTCCAGATGTAACCAGAAAGCTCTCTTCTGTGTGTTAAATTTAAACTAAAAGTACTTTGCTGTTACTTGGCCCTGAGTGACTATTAAATTTAAACTACAAGCTCTCTGCTTGGTATGAAATGTAACCAGAAAGTTCTCCTCTGTGTTTTAAATTCAAACTTTAATTGCTGCTACTAGGCCCTAACTGATCCAACAAAAAACAGTGGGTTCACAGATTAAGTAGCTTTAATACAAATAATTATTTTTAGAAAATTACCAGAAGTATATACTCACAGTTGCAGATTTCTCTCCAGAAGTAACAGTCCCCCTTTCTAGTCCTTCAAGATCTCCTATCAGTAGCACTTCCCCTTTCCTAGCAATGCCTCGTATGTCTTCAATTAACTCTCTGTCCACCTCTTCCTCTTGTGAGGGAGGTCTGTATATCACACCAATGCAAATAGATTTCTCTTTCCCTCTTTCTAGTTTAACCCACAATGCCTCCTCTCTCCCTTTTAAGCTCTGTAATTCCAAAGCTTTAATAGTAGTTTTTACATATAGTGCCACTCCTCCTCCCCTTCTTCCTACCCTGTCCTTTCAGAATAAAGTATAGCCAGGTATAGTTACATCCCAGTCATGGTTTTCTGTGAACCATGTTTCTGTAACTGCCACTAAATCCAAGTCATCCACTCCCACCAAAGCTTCAACATCAGGGATCTTATTTCCCATGCTACGGGCATTTATACACACTGCTTTCCATATGTTACCCCTGTTACCCATTTCCATAAAGGTATTTAATGTATCACCTACCTGGGGGCTTTCACTTACCTGGGGGCTTTCTTCACCTATCCCCAACGAATCTAGTTTAAAGCCCTCTTCAGTAGATTAACCAGTCTACTACCGAAGATGCGTTGACCTTTCTTGGACAGATGGATGCCATCTCTGCTCTGCAACCCTTGGAACAGCATCCCATGGTCTAGGAAACCAAAACGCTCTCGATGACACCATCCACGCAGCCATGCATTCATCTCCAGGATGCGAGCCTCTCTGCCTTGGCCTTTACCCTCAACAGGGAGGATTGAAGAGAACACCACCTGTGCACCTAACTGCTTCACCCTCTGTCCCAGAGCCATGAAGTCACTTTTGATACGTTCCGAGGTATACCTGGCAGTATCATTTGTTCCAACATGGATTAGCAACATTGGGTAATAGTCAGTGGGCTTGATGAGTCTCGGCAAACTCTCCGTAACATCTTGGATTTTGGCACCAGGCAGACAGCATACCTCTCTGGACATCAAGTCTGGTCGGCAGATGGATGCCTCAGTACCCCTCAGAAGAGAGTCTCCAACCACCACTACCCTTCGTTTCCTTCTGGTCACTGATTCTGCAATTTTGGGGTACTTGAACTCTGGTTCTTCCCTTTCCAGGGATGCTTTCACCTCCTCCACTTCCAGGGCTGCATAATGGTTCTTCAATTCAAGGGCTGGAGAAGTTGGATTGGTGATTTTGCAGGCCCTGGTGACTTGTGTCCAACCATCGATATTCTGTTGGCACCCATCTTCTCCTGTGCTGGAGAGCTTGGCTGCTGCAAGAAGCATCTCATCAATGTACTTCTCACTGTCTTGAATGCTCCTCAGCCTCGCCACCTCCTCTCTGAGTTCCTCCACTTGTTTCCTCAGAGCTTCAGCATGCAGGCACCCTGCACATGGAACTGGTCCTTCAACTGGCATTAGGACTTCTGTCTGGACCGAGGCAGAAGCTGTAACGGAAGCAACAGCTTTAGCAATACGATTTTTCCCAGCCATTGTTCTGTTCGTGGAGCTTAGGTATCCTCAAATCCTTACTGTTTGTTGATCTGTAGAGCCCTGGTTAGGAAAGCCTAAAATTTGTTCTGCTGCCCTAACAATAGCTAGAAATGTAAGGGCTCTTAGTGGTTAGACCACTGACTTACGGACCAAGCAACTAGGGGTTGATCTCCAATATCAATCCTTTCTGGCCTTAGTACTATGTCCCAGAGAGGCTAACAAACTTTTCTGGCTTTATTGTTGCAGACACATCAGCATACCTTCTCTCCTTAGCCTTCGCCAATCCTTGGGGTTTGGCACAGTAGTTCAGGTTACATACGGGCTCTTAAACAGCCAGTTTTTCTTCTAACCAACCTGCAACATGCTCTCTGCATCTCTACAGAGCAGCTCTTCACTATGGGCCCTTGCTAGAGAGCAAATAATTCCAGATGGTTAGAAAGGGCTTTACCTAGTCATGACTACTAGGTTCTTCCCTACCCTTACCATTCCCATTAAAGTCTTTCTACTATAAAGGACACAGGCCTTTAATTACGTAAAGATCTAAAGAATTACTCAATTCCCTGGATTGGTTCACATCTTCAGTGGACCCTCTTCACCAGGGATGGTTCTCTTTTCGTAACAGCCAGTCCTTCTCTTGTATTTTCCTTCCACCCTCAATTCTTCATGGGGGAAATTCATATTGAGCGCAAGAATGCATGATACTCATTTTGCCCTCATAGAAAGGTAAATATGGTATCTCATTTCATTGTGTCTTCTTCTCCAGCTGCCATACTGGAGTTATGGAAGGATCCAGACTTACTGCCTGTGGATTAAAAATATCTTCTACATTTTTTCACGTAGGCCTCCATTCCTGGTTGTTCAAGGGCTAGAATTCTTACAGGACTCTAGACTCTCCTTGTCAGTGAGAGCACTCCCTTAACTCTCCCACTCATAACCAGGGAGAATGGATTCTCTAAACATCTCCTCAAGCAAGTATTCCCTTCTTGTTATTAGATGAATCTTTCTCTCTCCACATATCCCTATGTGGGGACATGGGTATATATATTGTCACCAGCAGTGGCTGAACTGTGGCGTAGGCAGCCAGTCACACTGCTGGGCCTGACCGATCTTTATGAAAAGTAGTAGTTGTGAGTCCGAGTAGTCAGGTTTTCAACAAGGATTTTTATTCCCCTCCCGGGGTTGGATTTTCAAAAGTAGTACAAAACACAAGAACTTAAAATACAGCCATGCCTCTGGCAAACTGAAGAAGAAAACAAAATACAGCTTCTTGCTTTAACAAAAAATCATGAATTACATTAAACAGAATCAGCTGATATGCCGGCAGTCTCTTCTATGCTTTACAGCTCTCTACAAGGCACTCTTGTCTTTAGCTAACGCAGAGAAGAACTGATATCAGCCATCAGTAAAGAGCAATCCATTTCTTCAACACATGGAGTTAAACTACTTGGTTCTGTAATCATTGGTTCATCAAACACAGTATTTTCTCTAGGACAGAAAGTCTGAAACTTCCTCAATTCAGTATCTCTCTCTGAGCTCTCAGGACAGCCCTCTTCACAATAAGGCAGATACTTATCACACAGCTTGTAAAAGCAGGACGGAGAAAGAAACAGCTCTGTCTAAACAAGCTTTTTCCTTGTAACTTTTAAACCTCCTGCCTCTTGTACTTGACGGCAGCTCATAGCACTGACCTGTTCTGGTAATGGAAGACTTTTCTTTTGGAAGTCTCCTGCAGGGTTTTAGGAGCATACATTCATCCTCATCAAGCATACAGATATCCTCAACAGGATTACTTTCCCTCTCACAGGGTTTCATTTTCATTTATTTAGGCTTGATATACCGCCCAAGACCGAGGTATCAGGGCGGTGTACAATAAAAGGCAGCTGTGGAAAAGCAAAGAGAGAAAGGAACGCCATTGGATAATAGGAAAGAGTAAGAGAGAGAAAGAGAGAAAAATAGAGTAGAGTCTACAGAGCTAAACACAGGGACATGGGGAGGGAAGGGAGACAGGGTGTGGGAGTTGAATGTGATGTGGGAGTCAGGAGTTGAGTGGCAGTTGGATGTAACGTGAGGGGCATGAATTGGTATGTTGACTACATATCAGGGGGAGACCTGTAGGTTGTACGCTTGAGAGAAAAGGGGAGTCTTGAGGAGAGTTTTGAAATGGGGGAAGGAGGGTTCAATACGAAGGGTGTGAGGGAGGGAATTCCAGAGGGCAGGGGCCAGAAAAAAGAAGGCAGAGTGGCGGGTAAGTTCGAGGTGGGCCTGGGATGGAGGAGGAAGGAATAGACGATTGGTATGAGATGAGCGAAGAAGACGGGGAGCGGGCTGGTGGAAGATAAGGTCAGAGAGATACCGAGGAGTGCTGGTGTGAAGAACCCTATGAGTGATAATGATATACTTGTAGATAAGTCTGAATTTGATGGGAAGCCAGTGAAGGGAGAAGAGGCAAGGGGTAATATGATCAAAGGGGGAAGAAGAGGTGAGAAGGCGGGCAGCAGTATTCTGGAGAAGCTGAAGACGACGGAGTTGACAGGAAGGGAGACCAGATAAGATAGAATTGCAGTAGTCTAAGCGGGAAGTTACAAAAGAGAGAACCAAAGTGGTGAGGGATTGAGGGGAAAGAAAAGGACGAAGGGAGCGAATACGGCGCAGATGAAAATGGCAAGTACGAACAAGGGAGGAAATGTGAGGGTGAAAAGAGAGAGAAGAATCCAAGGTAACACCCAGATAGCGGAGGGTAGAGACAACAGGAATGGGAAGGGAAGACATCACAGGGGCTAGACTAGGTGGGGAAGAGGAGAAAGAAAACCAGATGGCAGAGGATTTAGAAGGGTTAACACAGAGGAAATTTTCAGAAAACCAGGAGGCAACAGAGGATAGACAGGCGTTAAGGGTGGAAAGATCAGGGGAAAGGGAGCTGGTATGATGAACAAGAAGGATATCGTCTGCGTAAAAATAGAAAGAAACACCAGATTGCTGAATGAGGAGGGCTAGGGGAGCAAGAAAAATGTTGAAAAGTAGAGGAGCAAGAATAGAACCCTGTGGAACACCACAGTGCAAGGGAAAGGGAGCCGAAGTGGAGGTACCAGAGTGAACAGAGAAAGAACGACGGAAGAGAAAGGAATGAAACCAGTGTAAAACAGTGCCACGAATACCAGAGTCAGACAGACGTGTGAGAAGGGTGCGATGATTGATAACGTCAAAAGCGGCGGAGAGATCTAAAGAAACAGCGATAGACAAGTCACCACGATCGTGAGAACGGTGAAGATCGCTAAGAAGTGCAAGGAGAACAGTTTCAGTGCTATGGCCAGATCTAAAGCCGGATTGACGGGGGTGAAGATAAAGAGTAGAGTCAAGATGTTGTGAAAGTTGTGTGAAGACTAATTTCTCTAGGACTTTAGAAAGGAAAGGGAGATTTGAAACTGGGCGCCAGTTGGCAGGTAAGCTGGGGTCGAGAGAGGGTTTTTTCAAAAGAGGGCGGACTATGGCATGTTTCCAAGAGTGGGGAAAACTACCGGAGGAAAGACTAGTATTGATTATACCAAGGATATACGGAAGAAGGTGGAGTGAAGGATCAAGGAGCCACGAGGATGGGAGGGGATCAAGGGGACAAGTAGTTTTATGAGAAGAGGAGATCACCTGAAAAAGTTCGGCAGAGGAAACAAGACTAAAAGAACACCAAGTATGAGAGAGAGCATGAGAGGGAGGGGGGGAAGGAATGGAGGAAGAAGGAGAAGGTGAAAGAGGAGGGGAAAGGGGAGGAGGGCACAGGGAAAAAGAGGAACGAAGAGACTGAATTTTATGAACAAAGAAAGAGGCAAGAGCTGTTGGGCTAGGGGCAGTGGAAGAGAGTGCTGATGAGGAGGGACAGGTTGACGAGGAAGACAGGGAGTGAAAGACCCGATACAGGCAACGAGAAGAGTTTGAGGAAGCAGTGATAAGGTCAGAAAAATAGGCCTTCTTAGCTGCAGTGATCATGGTGCGGTATGAATGATGAGCAGAACGAAAAGAAGTCAGGGAAGCAGGGGAAGGATGCCGACGCCAATAGTGTTCAGCATGCCAAAGATGGGTGCGCTGAAGATAAAGGCCGGGGTGGTACCAGGGGTGGTGGGAGGAGGGACGGTAGGGAACGGGGCGAAGGGGAGCAAGTGTATCAAGGGTACTGGAAAGAACAGAAGACCAGGAATCAGCTTGATGGTCGACAGGGAGTGAAAAGAATTCAACAGAAAAGAGAGAGTCGGCGGGAGGGAATGACTGCAAAATAAGGGGAGTGAGACGGCGCCTAAAAACCTTAGATGGAGCTGGGGTAGTTGAAGCAAGGGTTTGGGCAGGGGGAAGAGGGAAGGAGAAGAACAGACAGTGATGGTCCGACCAGGGAAGAGAGACAGAAGAGATGGCAGAGGGTATGTAAGGGGAAGAAGAGAACGTAAGAATAAGATCTAGTATAGAGCCAGAGGAATGTGTAGGGCAGTGCACATGTTGGTAGAGGTCAAGGTCTGAAAAAAGTGAACTGAGGGCCTTATCCCGGGGGCGGGTTGGGGGGGTAAGGTGGGCATTAAAGTCCCCGAGAACAACCAAATGGGAAGTGAGTAAAGAGGCTTCAGAAAGGGAGAGCAGAAGAGACTCCCAGAGGTCAGGGCGCATAGAAGGTGGGGCATAAAGAAGCAGGAAAAAGATAGGTACAGAGATATTGGAGCGTAGCAGGAGAGCTTCGGGATAGCGGGGCTGAGGAGTTACAAGAGAAAGAGAGAAAGATGAACGGTGAATAATGGCTACACCGCCCCCGGAGCGGTGGAGTCGGGGGAGGTGAAAGCTAGAATAGCCAGGGGGGAGACATCGGTGGAGGACTCCGTCCTCTCCCTCACGAAGCCAGGTTTCCGTAAGGAACAAGGCATCGAGGGAGTGCTGCGTTAGGAGATCGTGGATAAGAGGGGTCTTGGCACGGAGAGATCTACAATTAAGGAGAGCAAACGACAAGGTCAGTAAAGAACAAACAGGCTGAGGAGGAGGTATGGGAGGAATATTGATAAGTGGGCATGTAATAAGATTGTGCATGTTCCGAGCAAAAACCCCGGGTGGGGCAGAGGAAACCGAGGGGAAGCGATTCCCCCAAAGGACAGGAATAGAAGCCATGGCCCAGGGCCTAGTAGGAAGCCGGGATGGAATTAGGGGAACAGATACAGGTGAAGCAGTGCTCAAGAAACTGAGCACTGATAACAAAAGCACGAGAAATGTTAAAGGAGGCGAAAGGCACGGGTTTCGAAAACCACTGCAGAGTGATAGGTGACCCGGTGTAGACATGAGAGCGCCCCAGTCGTCGCCCCAAGGAGCTCGCCCAAGGAGCAGGACCTGCTCCTTGGGCGCGCTCCTTCGGCGCGGAACGGCGCCCCAATGTTCTTAATATACTGAGGGATACCTGGGGCTGAGTGATGACACGTTGATCGTGTCACTTCCTGGAGGCGGGAGGAGAGAGCAACCAGAACAGAAACCTGGAGGGGAGGAGAGCAAATAGGCAGCAGGTAACACAAAACAATTAGGCAGCAGGTGACACAAAGCAGCAAACAAGCAGGCAGGCAGGCAGGGAGGCAGAGTCACGTTCAGCAGCTACAAAGCAGGAACGGCGCCCCGATGTTCTTAATATACTGAGGGATACCTGGGGCTGAGTGATGACACGTTGATCGTGTCACTTCCTGGAGGCGGGAGGAGAGAGCAACCAGAACAGAAACCTGGAGGGGAGGAGAGCAAATAGGCAGCAGGTAACACAAAGCAATTAGGCAGCAGGTGACACAAAGCAGCAAACAAGCAGGCAGGCAGGCAGGGAGGCAGAGTCACGTTCAGCAGCTACAAAGCAGGAACGGTGCCCCGATGTTCTTAATATACTGAGGGATACCTGGGGCTGAGTGATGACACGTTGATCGTGTCACTTCCTGGAGGCGGGAGGAGAGAGCAACCAGAACAGAAACCTGGGGCTGAGTGATGACACGTTGATCGTGTCACTTCCTGGAGGCGGGAGGAGAGAGCAACCAGAACAGAAACCTGGGGCTGAGTGATGACACGTTGATCGTGTCACTTCCTGGAGGCGGGAGGAGAGAGCAACCAGAACAGAAACCTGGGGCTGAGTGATGACACGTTGATAGTGTCACTTCCTGGAGGCGGGAGGAGAGAGCAACCAGAACAGAAACCTGGAGGGGAGGAGAGCAAATAGGCAGCAGGTAACACAAAGCAATTAGGCAGCAGGTGACACAAAGCAGCAAACAAGCAGGCAGGCAGGCAGGGAGGCAGAGTCACGTTCAGCAGCTACAAAGCAGGAACGGCGCCCCGATGTTCTTAATATACTGAGGGATACCTGGGGCTGAGTGATGACACGTTGATCGTGTCACTTCCTGGAGGCGGGAGGAGAGAGCAACCAGAACAGAAACCTGGGGCTGAGTGATGACACGTTGATCGTGTCACTTCCTGGAGGCGGGAGGAGAGAGCAACCAGAACAGAAACCTGGGGCTGAGTGATGACACATTGATCGTGTCACTTCCTGGAGGCGGGAGGAGAGAGCAACCAGAACAGAAACCTGGGGCTGAGTGATGACACGTTGATCGTGTCACTTCCTGGAGGCGGGAGGAGAGAGCAACCAGAACAGAAACCTGGAGGGGAGGAGAGCAAATAGGCAGCAGGTAACACAAAGCAATTAGGCAGCAGGTGACACAAAGCAGCAAAGTATTTTAAGCAGCTCTGCTTCTCAAATACATATGGCCTGTTACCAACTGCCTCACGTTCCTTCCACTGAGCTCGGTGCCTGGGAAAATCACACTGCTTCAGAGGTGAGTGTTTCCTGTAACTAACCTCTCTTGGTGAAGGTAACTTTGTTTCCTTTTGATAATTCCTCCATGGCTTTCTGCTCCAAGGTTCAGGCAGTTCAGAGTCAGTATAAGAGTATTCTGAGCCTCCGTCTGAGACCTGCAAGTTTCCTCCAACTTGCCAAGCTCCTGCAGCTTCCTGGTCTCTGTCTCCGTCTCGGTCTTGCTCTAACCCTGTCTGCTTTGGACATTTTTTATACAGCTTTAGGGGCATTTTCTTGCCCATGTGAAAACTGTTTTCCTGATCAACTGGGGAGTGTTTGCTAACTAGGCGTGACTGCAGACCTCGTGTCTCAGCTTGTTTTGGTTGCCTATGGTAACTAGGAAGCTTCTGATCTACCTGCCTGTCAGAATCTGAGCTATACACAGCAGATTTCTGTGTTTTTAAGGCAGAGGGCAGATCTTCCATGTCACAATATAGATAGATATATACATGTATATAGATATATGCATATCTATGCCCATATATATATTTACATAAATAGATATATCTGTATCTACCTATATATATCTCGGAGTATATATAGGTAGATACAGATATATCTAGAAAGGGGGACTGTTACTTCTGGAGAGAAATCTGCAACTGTGAGTATATACTTCTGGTAATTTTATAAAAATAATTCTTTGTATTAAGCTACTTAATCTGTGAACCCACTGTTTTTTGTTGGATCAGTTAGGGCCTAGTAGCAGCAATTAAAGTTTGAATTTAAAACACAGAGGAGAGCTTTCTGGTTACATTTCATACCCAGCAGAGAGCTTGTAGTTTAAATTTAATAGTCACTCAGGGCCAAGTAACAGCAAAGTACTTTTAGTTTAAATTTAAAACACAGAAGAGAGCTTTCTGGTTAAATTTAGTACCCAGCAGAGAGCTTGTAGTTTAAATTTCATAAGAAGTTAGAGCCTAGCAGCAGCTAAGAGCTATAATTTAAATCAAATCAGAATTTAGCTTACCTCAGCAGCACAAGACAGGGTACTGTGTAGCAGCCCTCTTTTAATAAGTGTTATTTCCCTCCGTCCCCACACCCACCCTCCCCTGGGAGAATCATAGCTTTATAGGTACTTACACATATTAAAAGACAGGAGGTGCTTTCAGGTGAAGCTCATTACCCAAATCAGTCATACACTAAGGACCTGAGATTAATTAAGCTTCAGGTGAACAAGGTATATTAAACGTATTAGGTACAGTTTTATTGGTATAAATACCCATACCAACCCCTAGTAAATAAGAACTTAAAGATCTAGACACAAACTTAAAACTAAGATGCAGACAGCAGTCCAGCAGCGGGATGGGGGCTTTCCAGTCTTTTGCATTGAGTGTCACATGTATGATTTTCTCCCAGTTGGTGAGAGGTCTTACGTGTGCACTAGGTGCAAGGAGCTCTTTGCTCTCAGGGAACAAGTCCGTTCTCTAGAGGCTAAAGTAGCAGACTTGGAAAACATAAGACAGACAGAGAGGTACATAGACGAGACCTACAGGGATATAGTCCTGAAGTCCCACCTCCAGTCTGGCAGCACCCCTGTTGCCATGGAGGAGAGAGGCCACGTGACAGGAGAGCATCACCCTGGTGTGGCAGGAAGTGATCCTGTAACTAGGACCTGTCCTCCAGGTGATGTAAAACCCTCTCGCACCGAGGAAGTTTCTCCAGGGCCATGTGCCCATGAGGGGAAGGGTTAGGACAGCCGTTATAGTTGGTGATTCGATCATTAGGCATGTAGATAGCTGGGTGGCTGGTGGACGTGAGGATCGCCTGGTAACATGCCTGCCTGGTGCGAAGGTAGCGGACCTCACGTACCACCTAGATAAGGTCTTAGATAGTGCTGGGGAGGAGTCTGCTGTCTTGGTACATGTCGGTACCAATGACATAGGAAAATGTGGTAGGGAGGTTCTGGAGGCAAAATTTAGGCTTTTAGGTAGGAAGTTGAAATCCAGAACTTCCAGGGTAGCATTCTCCGAAATGCTTCCTGTTCCACGCGCAGGACCCAAAAGGCAGGCAGAGCTCCGGAGTCTCAATGCGTGGATGAGACAATGGTGCAGAGATGAGGGTTTTGGATTTGTTAGGAACTGGGGAACATTCTGGGGAAAGGAGGGGCTCTTCCGAAGGGATGGGCTTCACCTTAACCGGGATGGAACCAGGCTGCTGGCATTAACCTTTAAAAAGGAGATAGAGCAGCTTTTAAACTAGATATTAGGGGAAAGCCGACAGTCGCCCAAGAGTGGATGGTTCGGAAGAATGTATCCTTGAAGGATACTACCAAAAGCAGAGAGGTTCCACAAAAGAGTACAGTAGCCCAAATTCCCTCAAGTATGGAGCAGACAGAGCTTAAAGATCCCAATTTACCCATGTCTAACAATAGCCAAATTAACATGAATAAAATACATTCTCTAAAATGCTTGTATGCAAATGCTAGAAGTCTAAAGAATAAGATTGGGAGAGTTAGAATATATAGCACTAAATGAAAGGTTAGATATGATTGGAATATCAGAGACATGGTGGAAGGAGGACAACCAGTGGGACACTGTGATACCTGGGTACAAACTATATCGTAATGATAGAGCTGATCAAATTGGTGGAGGGGTTGCGCTCTATGTTAGAGAGGGCATTGACTCAGAAAGGATTAAAGTTTTGCAGGAAACAAAATCTGCTGTAGCATCTATATGGATTGAAATTCCATATAAAAGGGGGAAGGCGATGGCAGTGGGGGTGTACTATCGAGCAACTGGCCAGAATGACCAAATGGATGATGAAATGCTCAAAGAAATCAAGGAAGCTAACAAAAGTTACAGCACAGTAATAATAATGGGTGATTTCAATTACCCCGGTATCGACTGGGTCAGTGTCACGTCAGGACATGCTAGGGAGATAAAGTTCCTAGATGAAATAAATGACTGCTTCTTGGAGCAGCTGGTTCATGAACCGACCAGAGGGGAAGCCATATTAGACCTAGTCCTTAGTGGAACACCAGATCTAGTGCAAGAGATAAGGGTGTTGGGGCCACTTGGCAATAGTGATCATAGCATGATCACCTTTGATTTAATTAGTGGAGGAGGGATAGTAAGGAAATCCACAGTACTACCTTTTAACTTTCGAAAGGGAGACTATGATAAAATGAGGAAAACAGTTAAGAAAAAACTAAAAGGAGCAGTTGTGAAGGTTAAAGACGTACATCAAGCTTGGGTGTTGTTGAAAAATACTATCTTGGAAGTCCAGACCAGCTGTATTCCACGCTTTAAGAAAAGTGGAAGGAAGTCCAAAAAACTGCCAGCATGGTTTAAAGGTGATGTCAGAGAGGCTGTTGTTGCCAAAAAAGCATCTTTCAGGAAATGGAAAAAAGAGCCAAACGACGAAACCTGGAAACAGCACAAGCACTGGCAAGTCAAATGCAAGGCATTGATAAGTCAGGCAAAGAGAGAATTTGAGAAGAAGCTTGCTGCGGAAGCAAAAACGCGAAATAAAGACCTTTTCAAGTACATTCGTAGCAAAAAACCTGTGAGAGAGTCAGTTGGTCCATTAGATGATAAAGGGGTTAAAGGAGCACTAAAAGGCGACAAGGCAATAGCGGAGAGACTGAATGAATTCTTTGCTTCGGTCTTTACTGAGGAAGATGTAGGGATGTTACCCATGACTGAAGTGGTATTTAAAGGTGTGGAAGAATTGAAGGAAATATCGATACATCAGGAAGATGTCTTACAACTATTAGATAAACTGAAGAGTAGCAAATCACCTGGGCTGGATGGTATATATCCAAGGGTGTTGAAAGAACTGAAATATGAGATTGCAGACCTGCTATCAATAATCTGTGAACTATCATTAAAATCATCTCTAATACCTGAAGATTGGAGGATCGCCAATGTAACACCAATTTTTAAAAAGGGTTCCAGGGGTGATCCGGGAAACTACAGACCGGTGAACCTGACGTCAGTACCGGGAAAAATGGTAGAAACCATCATAAAGAATAAAATTACTCAGCATGTAGATAGTCACAACCTAATGGGAGACAGCCAACATGGCTTTAGACAAGGAAGATCTTGTCTTACTAATCTGTTATGTTTTTTTGAAGGAGTGAATAAACAGGTGGACAAAGGTGAGTCGGTTGATATTGTGTATCTGGACTTTCAGAAAGCCTTTGACAAGGTCCCTCATCAGAGACTTTTGGCAAAACTAAAGAGGCATGGGATAGGAGGCAGTGTACTATTGTGGATCAGGAACTGGTTAAAAGATAGAAAGCAGAGGGTAGGGCTAAATGGCCAATTTTCCCAATGGAGAAAGGTGAATAGTGGTGTACCCCAGGGATCTGTGCTGGGTCCGCTGCTTTTTGACATATTCATAAATGACCTGGAAAATGGAATAACGAGTGAGGTTATCAAATTTGCAGATGACACAAAACTATTTAAAGTTGTTAAAACCCAAGAGGATTGTGAAAAATTGCAAGAGGATCTTGATAAATTGGAAGACTGGGCATCAAAATGGCAGATGAAATTTAATGTGGACAAGTGCAAGGTTATGCACCTAGGGAAGAACAACCCAAACTATGGTTACACGATGCAAGGTTCCACATTAGGAACCACCACCCAGGAAAAAGATTTAGGCGTCATTGTGGATACCATGTTAAAAGGAGTGGAGGAGTGGCCTAGTGGTTGGGGCAAGGTACTTCAGGCCGGAAGGTCGGGGGTTCAAATCCCACTAGAGGACAGCAACCTTGGGCTGGAAGGACTGGGGTTTCTAGTCCCACAGGTGCTCCTTGTGGTCTTGGGCAAGCCACTTAACCCTCCATAGCCCATGTTCCCTGTAAAATAGTTATCTCCAAGTTATAATGCCCTGTTCAATGTAATTTCAGTTTGTTCAATGTAGACCGCACTGATGCAGAATAGCGCGGTATATAAGAGAATATAAATAAATAAAATAAAACCCTCGGCCCAGTGTGCAGCGGCGTCCAAGAGAGCAAATAGAATGCTAGGTATGATAAGGAAAGGAATGGAAAATAAAACAAAAGATATTATAATGCCTCTATATCGTTCTATGGTGAGACCGCACCTTGAATATTGTGTGCAATTCTGGTCACTGTATCTTAAAAAGGATATAGCGATTTTAGAAAAGGTACAGAGAAGAGCCACCAAAATGGTAAAGGGGATGGAAGGATACTCCTATGAAGAAAGGCTAAAAAGGTTAGGGCTCTTTAAACTGGAAAAGAGACGGCTGAGGGGAGATATGATAGAAGTCTATAAATTAATGAACGGAGTGGAACGGGTAAACGTAGATCGATTGTTTACCTTATCAGAATATAGAAAGACTAGGGGACATGCAATGAAGCTACAGGGTAAACTATTTAAGACTAATAAAAGAAAATATTTTTTCACTCAACGTGTAATCAAACTCTGGAATTTGTTACCGGAGGATGTAGTAAAGGCTGTTAGTGTAGCTGGGTTTAAAAAAGGTTTGGACAAGTTCCTGGAGGAAAGGTCCATAAACCATTATTAAGAAGTGACCAAAGATATCAATGCTTGACCCAGTACAAGCATTGTGGAACTTGTGTGTCTTGGGGAAACTGCTAGGTACATATGACCTAGATTGGCCACTGTTGGAAACAGAATACTGGGCTTGATGGACCTTGGTCTGACCCAGTATGGCATATCTTATGTTCTTATGTTCTTATATAATAGTAGGGAGATATGTATCTATATACTTCCTTTATCTGTCTGCCTAGGTTCATATATATATATATTTCTTTTCCTGTAGGGCTCCGACAGATAGTCACTATCCCTATCAATGCTGCTCCAGCATGCTTAGGGTTCTACATAAACAACCACTTCTCTGTGGTACTTACAAGATTTTTTCACCATAACCTTCAGGTTAGGTACATCTGAAGTCCTCCATGTACCATCTTTTCCTAAGTGATTTCAATTAGGAAGGACATTCCGAATCTTCAGAAAATAGGAGGCTACAATGCCTCATACTCTGTCCTCCTTTGTCATCGGATATAGGGGTCTTCAATACCCCTTTTTTTTCTATAAGAACCATGTCTCTTTAAGGTCAAAAGAGCTTCAGGCTTATCTAATAAGGACTTCTGCGTTTTTTCGCAAAAGTCCTGCCTCATTGAACTACCCCATTTTTCCTTTGGGACTTTTTCTCACCCCAAAGGTTCTGACCTCAACCTGTCTTTTGCACAGTTCATTTACCTCTGCTCTACATTGAGGTACTCCTTGAGGATATTCTGTTGGTTCATATTAGCAGATCCATATGAACCTCCATTAACCTTTTACAATACCACCAGGTGAGGTCCATATTGGTATATTGCTTTTCAATATTTCTACTAGATATTCTCTGCACAGGGTCTCCTATCTAGGCGTCCTGTCTGGTCCAGCTGTTCCATAGTACATCTCTTTACTTCAACTCCTACCCTCCATTCCCAGGATGCCTGAGGTTCTGTCGAATAGCATGGTTATCTCAGATTCGCAACATGCTGGGACTCCTCCAGGCATCTCAGCTTGGGAGTCCCCATATGTGAAGACTCATTCCTGCTTGTTCCTGGAGATAGCACAGTTACTTACCTGTAACAGGTGATCTCTGGGAACAGCAGGAATAAGTCTTCACAACCCACCCACCTCCCCTAGGAGTTGTATCTCTCTATATCTTTCCTTTCTCTCTCTCTCTTTGTCTCCGCTTTAAAACTTAACTGAGGAGAGGCAGTTGGGAAAGGCGGGAAGGCAGCACGCAGGCGTGGTGGGATGCTCCCAAAAGCGTTCTGATTGGACGCTGGGGAGCGTTCCCGCGCAGACTCCGTCGGTACCGACGTACCCATATGTGAAGACTTATTCCTGCTGTTCCCAGAGATCACCTGTTACAGGTAAGTAACTGTGCTATATCAGCACAAACTTCCAAAACTCCCATAAGGAGCCCTTCCAAAAAAAGCGTCACTGTAAATACTACAGTGGGCCCTGGAACATCCATACACCTATTTGAAAAGCTGAACAAGTCAAATTACTACAGTACAGTATAGATCCTTATGTACAAATTCCATGTTAACAGAACACCTGACCTCAGTCACATGCTCACAACATCGACCCTCATCAAGTACAGAATAAGTAACCACAATCTAAAGTAAAACTAAAAATATGTAGACAAAATTTAAACTGAAACCCCAAGAAGCCAGAATCCACATGCAGTGCAACATCAGATAAATAAGAGATGCAGTTCCCCAATACTGTGTAAAATATAAAAATAGCACAAAGTCCAATCACTGAAATGAAATAAAATTATTTTTTCTACCTTTGTTGTCTGACCATTTTATTCTCTGATCATGCTGGTCCCAAGCTGAGACTTCTGCTTTCCTATCTTCTCTTAGCTCTCTTTCTGTGGTCTATGGTCCATAGTGGGCCGGAAGTACTGGGGCTTCTAGTCCCACAGGTGCTCCTTGTGGTCTTGGGCAAGCCACTTAACCCTCCATTGCCCATGTTCCCTGTAAATATTAGTGTATGTGTCTCATATCCACTCGTGTTAAAATGTATCCCCCAATTGTGTTGTGACCACTTTGATCGAAGGATAAGGTGGTATACAAAACTTTCTAAATAAATAAATAAATAATCCATCTGCCATTTCTTATCTCTTCTTTTGTTCACTTCCTTCCATCAGCCCATTTCCAGTTCCAGTAACCCTCCCCAGTATCAGCCCCCTTTCCAGTCCTCCCCTCCCAGTACCTTCCAATGTCAACCGCCTTGCATTCCCATGACTGCCACTGGTGTCCATTCCCTTCCAGTCCCCCTCCTTCCCTACTGTCCAGCCCCTTCTAGTCCAAATACCATCCAATGTATCAGCTCAGGTCCACTCTCAGTGCCATCCCCCCAGTCAGCTCCCTTCCAGTCGCTCTACCCGCTGTCCATCTCCCTTCCAGTGCCATTCGTATGTCAGCTCCCTTCCAACCTCCTCTCCATTACTTAGCCACCTACCATTCCCATCCCCAAGTGTCAGCTCCCTTCCAGTCCCCTTTCAGTACATCCCAGGTATCAGCTCCTTTCCAGCCCTCTCCCTTCCCTTCCAGTCCTATTCTACCATCCCCCTGCATCAGCCCATTTGTAGCCCTAGCCCCTAGTTTTCTTCCAGGGCCAGCAGCACTCTCCTCCTCTTCCCCATTAGCCCATTTCCAGTCCCAGCCCATTTCCAGTTCTATTCCCCTAAATCAGCCCACTCCATTCCTAGCCCCCCAATCAGCCCATTACCAGTCCTAACTTATTTCCAGTGCTATCCCCCCATCTGCCCATTACCAGTCCTAACCCCCCAAAACGTCCATTTCCAGTCCTAGCCCCCCAATCAGCCCATTTCCAGTCCTAGTCCCCCCTGATAACCCATTACCAGTCCTAGCCCCTCTCCCGATCAGCCCATTTCCAGTCCTAGCCCCCCGAGAGCCCATTACCAGTCCTAGCCCCCCTCCTGATCAGCCCATTACCAGTCCTGACCCCCCCATCAGCCCACTTCCAGTCCTAGCCCCCCCCCCCCAGCCCAGGGAATTTAAAAGAAAAACTCTGTCTTCGGAAGCTGCTGCCACTGCTGCTGCAGCAGCAGAATGAACTGCCCCATGGCTGCGACCCACCCCCCTGCCTCCCCGGAAGAGCCCAGTGTTTCCCCTCTGTGGCTCAGCTTAGCAGAGCCGCACGAAAGAAGAGTGTTTCCCTTTCGCACGGCTCTGTTAAAGCTGAGCCCGCGGCGCTGATGGGAAACAGGATATGCACCATAGGCTCAGCTTTAACAGAGCCGTGGGGAAGGGAAACACTCGCCCTTCGCATGGCTCTGCTAAGCTGAGCCATGGAGGGGAAACGCCTGGGCTCTTCCGGGGAGGAGGGGGGGCTGCGGTCATGGGGCAGTTTATTCTGCTGCTGCTGTTGCTGCAGCGGCAGCAGCTTCCGAAGACGGAGGTTTTTTTTAAATTTTGAAGGCCGAGTGAGGCGGTCTTTTTGGGGGCAAGTTTTGCCGCACCCAAAAGGTTGCCGCCTGAGGCTACCGCCTCACTTGTCCTCATTATAGAGCCGCCCCTGCCTAAACCCTCTTCCTTGCACCATCGTCTCATCCCCGCATTGAGACTCTGGAGTTTTGCCTGCCTCTTGGGTCCTGTGTGTGGAACGGGAAGCATTTTTGAGAATGCTACTCTGGAAGTTATGGATTCCAACTTTCTTCCTAAAAACCTAAATTTTCCAAAACTTCCCTCCCACATTTTCCTATGTCATTAGTACCAACATGTACCAGGACAGCAGGCTCTTCCCCAACACTATCTAAAATCTTGTGTGTGATATCCACTATCTTTGCATCGGGCAGGCAGGTAACCAAGTGATCCTCACATCCACCAGCCACCCAGCTAACTACATACCTAATGATAGAATCACCAACTATAACGGCTGTCCTAACCATTCTCTCATGGGAACATGACCCTGGAAGAGGGTATCACCACGAATAGGCAATTAATCACGTAAAGTAAGGCACCCAGTTCAAAGCGTGATTAGGAAATAGGTTTTTATTGTTAAATTCTTGCTGCCAACCCGACACAGGCCGTGTTTCGCTCCCTTCGTCAGGGGTTGATCTGGCAGATACAGACTAAAAGCATAAAACATATAAATCATTTGGCAATAAATAAACGAATAAATAAAATTATCAGGTAAAGAACAGATGATACCATAAACATAAAAACATAAAATCATATAGTGAACGCATTAAACATAAATCACAAAAATTATAATTGGAATAAATAATTAAAATCATTAATACATGTAATGCATTCTAGAACAATAAAACACTATAATAAAACACCATAAAAATTGATAAATAATAATAAAACACTTATGTGCGTAATCAATCAGAACATAGAGGGAAAGAGCTCGGAACGGTGACAAGCAATTATAGATACCTCAGCATAAATTATAAGGACTACTTCTTCCTTGTCTTTATTCTCGTGAAGAATCAGCTAAAGATGAAAAATGATTACAGCCATTAAACACACTAAAAAAACTGAGGCAAATATGTCTTTATGAATAATTATAAAAGAAAATTAAAATATTAGAACCAAAAAACAAAAATTAAAACCAATTAAAAGTAGAACAAAGGGAGTATAACGGCCTGTGTCGTGTTGACAGCAAGAATTTAACAATAAAAACCTATTTCCTAATCAGGCTTTGAACTGGGTGCCTGGAAGAGGGTATTACATCATTTGGAGGACAGTCCTAGCTACAGGATCACTTTACGCCACAGCAAGGTTATGCTTTCCTTTCACGTGACCTTTTTCCTTCATGGCAGCAGAGAGGCTGCCAGACTGGAGGTGGGACTTCTCTACTATATTCTCATAGCTCTCGTCTATATACCTCTCTGCCTTAGCTCCTCCAGATCTGCTACTCTAGCTTCCAGAGATCAGACTCATTCCTTGAGAGCAGAGAGCTCTTTGCACTTAGTGTACACATAAGACCTCTCACCAACTAGGAGAAAATCATACACGTAACACTCAATGCAAAAGACTGGATAGCTCCCATCTCGCTGCTGGACTGTTGTCTGCATCTTAGATTTATTTTAGCTATTTAAAGTTGTTCATTTGTTTAAAGTTGCTAGGGGAATAGGTATAATTGTTTTGATTCAAGTATTGCTAATAAACATAAGGGAGTATCTCCAGGAACAAGCAGGAATGAGTCTTCACATATGGGTACGTCGGTACCGACGGAGTCTGCAAGGGAACGCTTCCCAGCGTCCAATCAAGAGCTTTTGGAAGCATCCCAGCACGCCTGCATGCTGCCTTCCCGCCTTTCCCAACTGCCTCTCCTCAGTTTTCGTTTTTCCGCGGAGCCGGCAGGACATCCTCTTGTCACCGCAGAAAATTCTTGTTTTTATTTTTTATTTTTCTTGTGGTCGCGGCTGTCTTCCCGACGCCACCGGTACCGCCGGTGTTTTCTTTTCTTTTCTTGAAAAATTTTCCTTTTCCACGGGATATTTTTTCTTCATAGTATCCCACGGTCTCTTAGGCCTTTTAGGCCTTCTCTTTTTCCTTCATGGAACCGCCAGGCACTTCCTCCAAGAAATGTTCACACTGTGGCGGTACAACTTTATTTTTAGACCCTCAAAGTCGGTGTCTAACCTGCTTGGGTCCTGACAACAGTTTGGTGAGAAGAGGTTTTCAACATCGAGGTTCCCTCAATACACGGTTGCCCTCCAACTTCGGCGCACCGTCCCCTTCTTCTTCCACACAAGATCAGGTAACCCACAAACAGTCTGTTAAGACTAGCCAGTCCTCGAGTGGTAGGTCTCATGCACAGCATGAAGACGGCCCCGGCCTTGCCCTCGAGGGCCCACTGGCTTCAAAACCCCGGCGGGAGTCTTTGGTCTCCAAAGCAAATAAGGGGTTTCAGGTTGTTCCTGGGGTTCACCCCTCACAGAACATACCTCAGCCGTGTCCGGTGGTGGCATCCGCTTCGAGCGGTACCGTACCGGTACCCCGGCATCGGCACTGGTGTTGGATGAAACACTCCTCACCAGGGATCGTCATCTGGCGTCCTCGGTACCTTCGGGACCGGTGGATACAACCCAGACTGACTTTCCTTTATCGGTACCGGCACCGATACTACCACTGCCGTCGGTATCCTCCAGACGTGCATCGATAGACTGGCTTCCTTCGATGCCGAGTCTGGAATCGATCTCCAGTCTGGAGGACTGGGTACCGACTTGCCTTGGTACCGGCTCTCGGCTCTTGGTTCCACAACTCTCGGTTCCTTTGAGGCCGATTGAGTTGCCACTGATTGACCTTCCTTCACCGGTGTCAGACACGGTACCGAACTCGGTACTGACGACCTCATTACCTTTGCGGTCGGTGCCTTCCATGCTTCGCCTATCAGGCTCTCTGCCCTCGATGCCGAGTTTGGAATCGATCTCTAGTCTAGAAGACTCGGTACCAATAACTTTTGGTACCGACATCGATCGATACCGGTGCTTCAGTACCGAGGATAGTGGCCGGATGGGTTCGGTCACCTCGGTACCGATTGCACTGTCACCGATGACTACTCCGATGTCTTTGTCGGGCTCGACTCCGACATCGGTACTGGTATTGACATCGGTACCGGTATCCACAGTAGCATCGTGGCCAACTCCTACCATGCTTTTTTCAACAGGATCGCTCCATTCTATACCAAGCTTGGAGTTGATACCTGGCATGGACAATGTGGTAAGGACGGTTGCTGCTCATGATACCCAGTATCAGCAACCATCCCTTAAGCATTCCACACTGCACTGTGCAGGATCTTCTATTCCTATATATTTGGATACCTCTGTGGATGTTCAGGCTAGTTCTTTAAATCTAACCTGTCCAAGAGAAATTCCTGTTAGGGATCCCTCTTTTCAGAGTTTCCTCCGGGATATAGCAAGATCCCTTGCCATTCCTATCCCAGGACATGCTCCTGCACAAGGCTCTCTTTCTACCAAAGCGAAGGAGAACATAATGCTTCCTTTGCATCATTCCTTGCAGAATCTCCTTCTAGGAATGTGGGAAACACCTTTCCGGGTACTCCCCCTCCCAGGGCAACTGATCTGTTATCTCAGGTGCCCCCCTCTCCAGGGTTTCAAAAGACTCAACTTCCTCATCATTCCCTAGTAGTGGAATCAGCAATGAGGCGGGTAAAGAGTAAGAAAAAGCACTCTTCCTATCCACCAGGTCGTGAGTCTAAAACACTAGATGACTTTGGACATCAAACCTTCCAGACATCTATGCTTTCTGCAAGAATTCTCTCATATATATTTTATATGAGTCTTTCTCTTGAGGAGGTCACAAACCAATTACATCTTTTGTCTCCTTTCCTTTCAGATTCCAGGAGTACAGAATATTCTTCACTGCTTAAGCATATCCAGAATATCTCTTGGTTTCTTTCTCGTGCTTTCCTAGACTCTTTTGAGTCTGTTAGCAGGACTTCTGCTATAGCTATAGGAGCACGATGTAGAGCCTGGCTCCAAGCTTCAGACTTGGACAAATGGGCACAACAAAGGCTGGGACATACTCCTTGCACTGGAGAAAATCTTTTCAACAAGGAGTCTTAACGTCAGGTTACTCAGTTGTCCACTGATTTACCTGTTCCTAAGGGTTGTTCTACCCCTTCCTCTGTCCCAGTACATTCGAAATGTCCTCCCAAACTTTCTTCCCACAGGAGAAGAAGGTTTTATTCATCACTTGCCCATCATACAGATGTTTCCCAACAGGGAAAGCATCATCCTAGTCTAAAGAATCCAACCTCTCACCAGGCTCAGCAAACCCAGCACCTGCAGGGTTTCTGTCATTCATCATCAGATGCTTGTGACTTTTGGGGTTAGAATCTACAGTTGCTTCTTCTCAATAGAGGCAATCCATTGCTTTATTCTAACCCCTACACAGGGATCTCTTTCCAAAAGATATCCATTTCTTCTATATTTCTATGAGCTGTCAGGATGTTCATGCCTATAAGTCACAGGTTTCTCCTCTTTTTCCTGCTAGGGAAAGAGGTCTAACCACTATTTATTTAGTTTATTTAGACAGTTTTGTATACCGCCTTATCCTTCAATCAAAGTGGTCACAACACAATTGGGGGATACATTTAACACGCGGGGATATGAGACACATACACTAATACTTACAGGGAACATGGGCAATGGAGGGTTAAGTGGCTTGCCCAAGACCACAAGGAGCATCTGTGGGACTAGAAACCCCAGTCCTTCCTGCCCAAGGTTGCTGTCCTCTAGTGGGATTTGAACCCCCGACCTTCCGGCCTGAAGTACCTTGCCCCAACCACTAGGCTACCCCTCCCTCAGATGATAGTTCCTGTGCTAGCATGTACTTTTCCTTTCTATAGACTTACTACTTCGTAAGTCTTCTTCAGCTCCATTCTCTTCACCCTCTTACCAAGTTTTTCCTCTGTAAGAGCGGAATTACTTACTGGGAGGCTTGCTCTTCAGCCTCTCTAGTTTTCTCACTTTCCATTGCGGAGTTTTCCTCTCTGAGTTACCTCCTCTGTTTCAATCTTGCTTTGGGGCAGCTTATCAGACATGTCCAGAGTTCCTACTCCTGTTCTGTCTGTTCTTTCTGTTTTTGAACAGTAAGATTCTTCTGCTGTCTTGCTAACAGCTGCCCATGCAGGAGCTTTAATGTTTGGACCACTGGTTCTTGTCCACAAACAACCAGATTGTCCTCCACTAACATTCTGACTAGTCTTAGTAGTGGCTCCAAGTCAGTACTTCATCTCTCTTGGAGATCATCTCACTACAAGCTTTCTAGATTGTCTTCTATTCTGCCATCTTCATTTCCTGAGTTTGGCAGCATAGTTGACAGAGATACTGACTCTCTAACAGCCTGTTCTATCCCCTCATTCTCCTGCATCATGCTCTCTGCAATCTACAGAGAAGCTTTCCACTATGGGCCCTTGCTAGAGAGCATGGTTTGTTTTTTTTCTCCAACAGCTATCCTAGCTGGTTAGAAAAGGCTTTTCAGTCATGTCTTCCATGACTAGAAGGTTCCTCCTTCTTTTCTATCTCCTTTTTTGATATAAAGGACATAGGCCTTCTCTTACGTGAAGACTCAAGGAGTTGCCAGTTCCCTGCTTTGGTCCATAGTATTCCCAATTGGGGATATGCTCGTCCTCATGGTAAGAACGCATGATACCTTTGCCCTTAAGCAGGTCAACATGGTATCTCATCTCTAGGCGTCTTCTGTCTACTTACCATGCCAGAGTCCTGGAAGACTCGGGACTTGCTGGCTGCACATTGACATTGTCCTTGGTTTTTCACGTAACAGTCCTGGTTATTTTGCACTAACTAGCATTCTTGCAGATCATGACCAGGAGGACTAGATTCTCTATATGTCTTCTCAAGTAGGTTCCACCTCCTTGTTATTAGATGAATCTTGCCTCTCCACATAGCTTATGTGATCACTGTACTATAGGCATATCTCTGTCTGTTTAACTGCAGACACCCATATGTACGCCTACATATCCTTATTATTTTTTGTGTGTATTTTATGCCCTGCCATATCTCACTATAGATATATTCTTATATGTCTATCTATCTATCTATCTATCTATATATATGTATCTGTTGAGATATTTTCTTATAGATAGATATGTAACCACATACTTATCTATCTTCCTGTCTATTCTCATATACTTATATGATTCTGACAGAGGGCTTTTACCCATACCTATGCTATCCAGCAGGTTTGGGATTCTACACACACACCCACTCCTGTGGTAGTCAACAATTTTAATGCCATAACCTAACGGTTAGGTACTTTTGAAGCTCTCCATACTCAATATCTCTCCTAGCTATCCCAGTTAGGAGAGACATTGTGGACCTTCAGTTAATCACAGGCTTTAACGCCTCCAGCATTTTACCTCTCTTTTGGGAATACAAGGGGTCCCCATACCCTTTCTCCCTCAAGGACTATGTCTGTTTGTCCAAATCGGTTAGCCTTTCTCTTTTTGCTCCTAAGAGTGAGCCACGCTCCCACCAAAAGAGTTAGGTTTTTGTCATAAACCCTTCCTCTGAAGACCCACCGTTTTTGTACTACCCCAGTTTTTCCTACTGGGGTTACTTGATCTCCAGGAACAAGCAGGAATGAGTCTTCACATATGGGGTTCGTCGGCGCCGACGGAGCCCGCACGGGAATGCTCCCCAGCATCCAATCAGAAGGCTTTTGGGAGCATCCCTCGCGCCTGCGCGGTAGCTTCCCGCCCTTCCCACTGCCTCTCCCCAGTTTTTGTTTTTCCGCGGAGCCGACAGGACGTAACTCCTGTCACCGCAGAAACATTTTCTTCTTTTCTTCTTTTCTTCTTTTTTGTTCCTGTGGTCGCGGTTTTTCCCCCGCTGACTCTGGCACCGCTGGTGCCCCCTTTTTTCCTTATTTTTTGTTTTCCTTTATTTCCTTCGAGGAGCATCCTCCTCGTGTTATTCTGAGGCCTACCGGGCTTTCCAGCATGGAGCCTTCTTCCCTTAAGAAGTGCCCCCACTGTGGAGACGTTGTCTTCTGCTCCGACTCCAACGCCTGGTGTCTCTCCTGTTGGGGCCCTGACCCTTTCTCCCCCGGTTCCCCGGACTTCAGCGTCGGGAGAAGACCCTCCCTGTTTCGAGTGTCCCTCGATGATGTCTTTCCCTCTGAGGAGCGGTCGTCGGCGTTCTCTCCTCGCCAGGATCAGGTAACCCAACAACAGTCTGTTAAGACTAACCGAGCCTTGAGAGGTGAGTCTCATGCGCCGCATGACGACGGCTCCGGCCTTCCCCTCCAGTCCCTTACACCCCGGAGGGAGTCTTCGGGCTCCAGAGCCTCCACGGGGTTTCGGGCTGTTTCTGAGGTTCGCTCCTCACAGAACATTCCTGAGCCATGCCCGAGGGTGGCACCCGCTTCGAGCGGTGCAGATCCCTCGGCATCGGCGCCGGCGTCGAGTGTTCCACTCTTCGCCAGGGACTGTCGACTGGTGTCCTCGGTGCCTTTGGGGCCGATCTACTCGACCCAGTCTGGCTCTACGGCATCCCGGCCCTGCGCGGGGGTGGTACCCGCTTTCGGCAGTGCCGATTCCCCGGCATCTGCGTCTGTGTCGAGTGTTCCACTCGTCACCGGGGATCGTCGGACCAACCTGACCCGGTATGGCGTGCCCACACCCCTGCCATGCGCAGAGGTGGTGACTGCTTCGAGCGGGACCAAGTCCTCGGCATCGGCGTCGGAGTCGGTGGCCCCACTCCCTGCCGGGGATTGGCACTGGGTGCCCTCGGCTCCGCCAAGGCCGATCGACTCGCCCCCGGCTTCCGCGGGGGCGGTACTGGCCTTGAGCGGCTCCGCCCCTCCTGCGGCGGTCTCGGGAACAAGGGCCCCGTTCTTCGCCAGGGGTCGCCTCCGGGCTCTGCCTGCGGAGCCGATCGATCTATCTCGGTCGGGCGGGTCGGCACCCCCACCTTGCGCGGGGCCGGGGCCTCCCCCGGACGCCACCGACCTCCCGGCATCTACGGGGGCGTCGAGTGCCCTGCTCGTCACTGGAGTTTGCCCGCGGGACCCGGGTCCTTCGGTCGAGTCGACCCAAAGAAGCGCCGCAGAGCCGGAGCTGGGCGTCTCGCTCCCCGCTGGGGCTCGTCGGGTTATCTGGGTACCCTCGAGGCCGCGTAGTATGCCCCGTAAGGGTTTCCCTCTCAATAAAACTGGCGCGGGCAGAACCCCGGCGCCTAGGAGGGCCTCTCTCCCGGCGTCGGAGCCGACTTCGGGTGTTTCCCTCTTCGCTGAGTTTCGGCCTGGGAAGCCCTCGTTGCCCTCGGCACCGATCATCGCAACCCCGACTCCATTCGCGGGAGTGGCAGCACTGGCGCGGCCGCCGACACCGGGGCCCCCTAAGGAGGCGTCGCTCGGTTCGATGCCCAGCCTTGAATCGATCTCCAGTCTGGAAAGCGTGGCTCCGGCGCATTTCGGATCCGACCCCGGTCTCTTCCGATGGCGCAGTGCCGCGCTCGCCTGCTCTCCAGCGGCCTCGGCACCACTTCAGCCGCCCTTGCGGATTGCCCCGGGGGCGGCCTCGCCCCCGGATTCGGGGCCACGGCCGAGTCCCGCGGGACCGTCGGGGACGTCGCTCCCTTCGATGCCCCGCTTGGAGTCAATCCCGGGCTCTGACGATGCAGTACCGTCTGCCTCGAATTGGGACTGTCAGTACCCTCCTCTGTTTAGAGCGATTCCTCCCGTGCACCAGCACGGTGGGTCCCCTGGTGTTCAAGCGGGCCCCTCCACCTTGGCCTCCCCCGGGATAGCCCCTCTGGGAGAGCCGTCTTTTCAGGACTTCCTCCTTGACATGGCAGACTTGCTCGCCATTCCTATTCCGGGCCCTTCGCTAAGTCCGGGTACTGCAGAACAGGCGGCCGTAATGCTTCCTTTACCTCCCTCCCTGCGGGATCTCCTGCTCGGGATTTGGCGCTCGCCCTTACAGGTACCGGCGCTGCCTGCGGCCATGCATGCCCGATATCGGGTGCCCCCCTCTCTGGGTTTCCAGACGCACCAGCTTCCCCATCATTCCATTGTGGTGGAATCGGCCCTGAGGAAGGTCGGAAGCAAGAAGAAGCACTCTTCCTGCCCCCCGAATCGTGCCAGATGCACCAGCTTCCCCATCATTCCATTGTGGTGGAATCGGCCCTGAGGAAGGTCGGAAGCAAGAAGAAGCACTCTTCCTGCCCCCCGAATCGTGCGTCTAAAACGTTGGACAACTTTGGGCGGCGATCCTTCCAAGCGTCCATGTTGGCTTCCAGGATTCTCTCATATATTTTCTATATGAGCCTGGCGCTGCGGGAGGTCACCGAGAGGTTATCTCTTTTGTCTCCCTTTGTGTCGGCCCCTTGGGCCCCTGACTATTCCTTGCTTCTTTACCATTGCAGGAATATCTCTTGGTTTCTTTCTCGGGCTGCCGTGGACTCTTTCGAGTCAGTTAGCAGGTCCTCTGCGGTAGCCATAGGGGAACGTCGTACAGCCTGGTTGCAGGCTTCCGACTTGTGCAGCTGGGCACAACATAACCTGGGTACTTCCCCGTGCACCGGGGAGAACCTCTTCAATGGCGAGGCTTTGCGTCAGGTCGCTCTGTGCTCCGCCGACCTGTTTGGCACTGGCCGCCCGCGGCCCTCCCCCTTTCCCGGGGGTAGGAAATGTCCTTCCCGACCCTCCTGTCCGAAGAGGAGGAGGTTTCATCCCTCTGCCCGCCTGCCGGGTGCGCCCATGCCAGGGACGTCTCACACCGGTCGGCAGTGCCAGGGCTCACGCCAGGCTGCCCATGCCAGGCAGCCTTAGGCTACGGTATGCAGCAGTTTGACTTAACTCCTCTTACATGAAGTTACGGTCCAGTTCTACACTGAGGTTCTTTCAGTGTAACAAGCGGTTCGGCTGCTTAATGGGAGGTATGGAGCCCCCTCCCCCGGGGGGGGAACCTTCCCACGCTAGGTTAGCCTGGCTCCTCACCCCTCAGCCTGGCTCCTCACCCCTCTGCCTGGCCCCGGATTGAGGGGATCGTGAACCGAATCTTCTTCTCCCAGTGTAGGCCTTGGCCACTACTCTCCAAGCGTGGCCGAACCATTCCTCGACAGGGCCGGACCACCCCCCCCCCTCCCCTCCCCTGGTCTGTGTCTCCGCTCTCGCAGAGAAATCCCTGGGTCCATCAGGCTACGGTGGACAGGGGCCCTACTAACCCCTGCCGATCCCCCGCTCCGCTCCCTGCACTCTTCGGAGTGGCGGAGGGCATTGGCCCTAACCCCGAGGGTTTTTTTTATATAGGCCGGAGATGGCCCCATGGTCACCCCGTGGCTATAGGGTTTTCTATCCTCCTGCCTTCCCTGTGGCATGGAGGACATGTTTTGGGTGACTGCCAGGTGGACGCCTCAGGGGTCTACGTACTCCTGATGTGCTCCTACCCAACTGATCTGGCGGTCACCCAACCATACTGCTACTCTCGCCGATCTGCCCTGCTCCACGTACATAGGCCCATCACTTGGATGGCCCTTCCTCCCGCCGCCTTCCAGGAAGGCGCCCTCCTGTGGATCAAGGGCCGGTCCGAGTGGGCAGTATTGTTCTCACGTGTCCATACCGGTTGAGTAACCTGGGTGGGCGCTCCCGGGCCCACCTGTAGCCCGATATACATCTATACCTGTTATTGGATATATATCGGTACAGGTGGGCGCTTTTTGGGAAATGTTATAGCGCCCTGTGTCTTATTGACTATCCCCCAATTGTCAGTACTGACGTTTTGTTATTTCCTACGGGGTCCGGCCGGCCCGCTTGCCTGCGTTCTGCGGCTCGGGTGCTCGGACCGGTTATGCTTAAACTTGCTGTGATGTCAACAGCCCCTTGGTTTACGCCTCCTTGTCTGGAGGTTTTCGAACCCATTGTCTTCCTATCCCTTGCCGGCTACGGTAAACAGTGTACCCCTCGGTATCCCGGGGTGCACTTCTGTTCTTCTCCGGGCTGGGTTCTCCCAGATCGGTCAGTCTTCTAATTAGTCCTCCGGATTGGGGACTCTGCTCCTACTGGAGTTCTCAGCTTCTTAGAGCTCCTTGTGAAGACCTACCGTCTTTCCGGTGCCGGTTGACACCTGCGTCTCCAGCCTGCCCGGACTGGGAACTTTGTCCTCTCTGCGGTGAAGTTCCCTTGAAGACTTCGCTACTGCATCTACAGTACCCGTCGCAGCTCTGCCTTCTACAATCCAGTAGGTAAGCTCTAGATTGTGCTAGATCATTAACGGTTTAATGATAATTGACGTGGTTTGAAGACTCCCCTGTAGTCTTCGGTTGCTGTGCCTTGGCAACTCTTCTCAACTCCTACCCTCCATCCCTCCGGGGATGCCGGGGATCCAGGTTGGGCGATGCCGCCCTGTTCAGGGGCGCACATTCTGGGATCTCCCTTGGCACCCTCAGCTAGGGAGTCCCCATATGTGAAGACTCATTCCTGCTTGTTCCTGGAGATAGCACAGTTACTTACCTGTAACAGGTGATCTCCGGAACAGCAGGAATTAGTCTTCACAACCCACCCACCTCCCCTAGGAGTTGTAACTCTCTCTCTCTTCCTTCCTCTCCTCTCCTTCTGTCTCAGCTATTAAACGCAACTGGGGAGAGGCAGTGGGAAGGGCGGGAAGCTACCGCGCAGGCGCGAGGGATGCTCCCAAAAGCCTTCTGATTGGATGCTGGGGAGCATTCCCGTGCGGGCTCCGTCAGCGCCGACGAACCCCATATGTGAAGACTAATTCCTGCTGTTCTGGAGATCACCTGTTACAGGTAAGTAACTGTGCTTTCCTTTCAGGATTCTGACCTCCACTATTTTTTCCTACAGATTTATTGCCTCCACTTCACAGTGAAGTCCTCTTCAAGGTTCATCTACTGGGTTCCCAGTAGATCCATGAACCTCCATAGTTCTGTGAAATCCTGTTAGGGGAGGTCTCTATTGCAATCTTCTTGCAACATCATTGATGACAATCATCATCCACACATGGACTCCTTCTCTGCAGTCCTATGCTAGGTTAGCTGTTCTACAGCATTTTTTCTTTCTTCAACTCCTACCCTCCATCCTCAGGATGCCTGGTGTTCTGGGAGATAGCATGTTCCAACCTATGACATGCTGGGACTCCAGGCATCTCAGCTTGGGAGTCCCCATATGTGAAGACTCATTCCTGCTTGTTCCTGGAGATAGCACAGTTACTTACCTGTAACAGGTGATCTCTGGAAACAGCAGGAATAAGTCTTCACAACCCACCCACCTCCCCAGGAGTTGTATCTCTATCTATCTTTCCTTTCCTTTCTTTCTCTCTTTGTCTCAGCTTTAAAACTTAACTGAGGAGAGGCAGTTGGGAAAGGCAGGAAGGCAGCACGCAGGCGTGCTGGGATGCTTCCCAAAGCTCTTGATTGGCCGCTGGGAAGCGTTTCCGCGTAGACTCCGTCGGTACCGACGTACCCATATGTGAAGACTTATTCCTGCTGTTCCCAGAGATCACCTGTTACAGGTAAGTAACTGTGCTTTAGTGTTCACCTCGATGTGAACTGTAAGGATTTAATTAATCTACTCCTAAGGCCTAATAGCTTGCTGATGAAGATAATCAGTTAAACCTGAAAGTGAGTAAGATCACTTCTTTCTCCTTAACTGGTTTAGGAGGCTATAAATCAAGGATTACGCCTGGGGTGGGTGGGAGGGAAAGAAACACTAACTGAAAAGCTGGCTTGTAATACTGTGCTACTGTACTACATTACTGGCTGAAAGTGAAGATGATCTGAAACATTTGCTTCTCACAATCAAAGAACATAGTCTCAAAATGGGCCTGCACCTTAATGTAAAGAAGACAAAGATCATGACAACTGACATAATCAACAGGTTCATCGTTGAAGGAGAAGAAATTGAAATTGTGAACAACTTTAACCTACTTGGATCAACTATCAATAAAGAAGCAACGAGCAGTCAAGGAATCAGACGACGCATTGCTCTTGGCAGAATGGCTATGAAAGACCTAGATAAGATTCTCAAGAGCAGAGATGTCTCTCTCCATACAAAGATTCGACTTGTTCAGGCCATGGTATTTTCAATAACATCATATGGATGTGAAAGCTGGACAGTGAAAAAGACAGACAGGAAGAAAATTGATGCCTTTGAATTATGGTGCTGGCGGTGAATACTTGTGTATACCATGGACTGCCCGAAGAACAAACCAGTCGGTACTAGAGGAGATCAAACCTAAGCTTTCTTTAGAAGCTCAGATGACAAGACTTCGACTTTCATACTTTGGACACGTCATGCGAAGAGAGATCATTAGAGAAAGACATCATGCTTGGCAAGATAGAAGGTCAACGCAAAAGAGGAAGGCCAGCAATGAGATGGATCGATACAATAACAGCAGCTACGGGTACCAGTCTGTCAACAATGAGCCGCCTGACTGAAGACCGAACACACTTTAGGATAGCTATCCAGAGGGTCGCCATGAGTCGACTCCAACTCGACGTCACTTAACAACAACAACAATACTGTGATCAAAGTAAATTTTAAAATACACAGATTTTATGAGCTTTAACCCAAAGAATTCCCCTTTCCCCAAGATTTAGAGAATTTCCTAGCAGGTAAATACTTACAAATGCAGATTCCTTCCCAGCAGTAGCAGTCCCTCTTGGTAGTCCTTCAAGACTACTAAGAGGGGTTGATTTCCAAAACTGATTGTTCTTCCTTTTTACCCTTGTCTCCCTTAATCTCTCTGTACAACAAATGTAATGATGTACTGGCGGACCATGTGGATCATCCTTATATATAGGATTCAAACTGCCATAGCGCCCATATCGCATAACTTCAGGAATAAGTAGGGTAACATGATTAACATAGCAAGGTGGTATACCTTAAAAAACACCCTAAAAATATTTAAAATAACCCCTGATATCTATCCATATATAAACACTCATCACAAATCACAAAGGAATGAGCCCCTTGACCAACACACCTACATTGGCGCACCACGAAGTAGCAGCAATATACATTTGTTATACAAAGTGCATCACTGATTATTGACATCAGATTTAGAGTGGGGCATGACTTCATGCCTGATCTTTCAGTCGCTAACTGCTCTCAATTACAATAGCAGTTCCACAAAGCTTAAAAGATGGTCCAAAACCAAATTGAGTGCAACTGTTAAGACAAGTGGCAACCATACTATGTCAAGTTTTAAGTTCTTGCATCTAGGGGTCTCTCAGGGCTCCCTATTGTTGTACTTATTCTTTAACTCTTTTCGTCTTCTATGGGTGAATTTTCGAAAATAAATAGTTTAGAATGCCAGATTCTTGTTGATTACAAAATAAAGGGATGAAAATGAAAAATATATAGGGGTATGTTTACTAAAGTGTGCTAGCTGGGAGTGTGGCGTATAGCGTGGGTTTCAAGCACATTTGGGCTGCATGATAATAAGGAGCATGCAGCCCAAAGGCAGCCATGCTAAAAATCCTGTGCTCATAGCATTGTATGTGAATAGGCAGCGAGAGGGTTGAGACAGGGTACGCAGCTGTGGCAGGCACAGTGGTCACGCGCTAGCTACACAACCATGCCGCTAGTGTGGCCGCAGCTAACACCAGCCTCTGACCAGGTGCTAGCTGCATTCGCAATGCATCCATGCACCCACCACTCAGTTCGGATATGCGAGTGTTAAGAAATATGAAGGGCAGAGTAGGGCAAACACATTGGAACAATAGGGGGCCAATAGGAAATGGGAGCTGAATACCAAGGCATATGCCTAGGCCATTGTTTTAGGGGTACTGCATGGTACAGCTGACATGGACGTTGAACACACAAGTTAAACAACCTCCAACACCAAGGTTTGCAGGTCGGTGGTCACCCTGCTGGCACAGTGGGCAAACTTCCATGGACACAGCAAAAGCTATCCTGACTGACTGTTGTTCAAATCTGCATATGCATTGGATAGGTTTCAGAGGGCTTTTGATGTTGTGTGCTGTGGAGGTATCAGGAGATAGGGCCCGTGCTCTGTGATGCAGTCAGTACTTGACCCAGAGGCAGAGTTGGAGCCAGAAGAGTACAATGGTGGAGGGACATGCAAATTAGATGATAAACGTCATGGCTAACTGATGGTGTGACAGCACAGGAGCTGTCTGACCATGGCCCTTGTGTTTGGGGGTGTATGTGGCAGTGAATAAATGCACCTGGGTCCATGCCGCTGCCATGGACCAGTTATTTATGAGCTGATAGCCCCTAATCTTGATCGAAGAAGGACTTGGCTGAGACCTACCAGCTCTGAACTGCAGCATAATACTTTTATCACTGAATGTGAGCCTCCAGTGTTGGAGCTCGCTGATCTGCGTCCCCTGTCTGATCGCTCGTACTGGGGTTGCAGCAATCCATGGACTTCGGGGGGCTCTTTTGATCCTCCCAAGTGTGATGAGCTATGATTACTGGGGTGCGCATCCTGGGAGCTGTGTGGGATTCCCAACCTCCATGTGATGTATTCCCAGAAAGAGAGAGTCTGGGGGCCCTCTGTGAGTGGATAGCTCTGACACCCCTCCCCCTTTAGTTGCTGTTAGACTACAGGGGTGGGTGTTCTATATGATGGGTCCCATGTGCAGGCTGCCCTGAACAAGTGTGCTGATTGTGCTTGGTCTGTCCAAGCCTTGATCTGAGGGGAGAATAAGCTGTGGAGCCCATCCCTGCCCCCCCTCCCCCACTCAAAGGTCTTGTACTGTGTTCCCTGCAGCCTAGGTGAATAACCCCCTTGGTGCCTCAGGGGGAGGGGGTCCATATCCCTGTCCTCCATGATGGACACTATGGACATCCTGCCTTATCCCACACATGGCCTTCCTGATCCCCCATATATGCCCCCTGCATCTCCAGATGCTGCTACTACTGCTACTAATAATAGTCATTGGTGTAGTGCTACAAGGCATATACAGCTCTGTACATATTGATGTAAGACACAGTCCCTGCTCATCAGAACTTAAAATCTAATCAAAACTAAAACACATAGAAAAACTTGGGACTAGAGTATGTTAACATACACATAAATAGTGGACAAGTAAGTGAGGAGCATCACGATCCAAAAACAGCTTCAAAGAGGTGGATTGTTAGCCTGGATTTGAATAGTCCTAGAGAAGGAGCCCAACGCACAGACTCAAGTAGTTTGTTTCAGGCATAAGGAGTAGCAAGATGGCATGAACAAAGTTTGGAGTTGGCAGTGGCCAAGAAGGGCACAGATAAAAGGGATCTGCCAGAGGAGTGGAGTTCTCAAGGAGGGCTGTAGAGTGAGATAAGAGAGAAAACCTAGTGAGGAGCCGCAGAATGAATATATGTGTAGGTCAGTAGAACAATTTTGAACTGGATGCGGAAACTGATAGGGAGCCAGTGAAGTCACTTGAGAAAAGGGGTTACATGAGCATAGTGACACTGTTGGAAGATAAACTGTGCAGCTGAGTTTTGAACTGATTGAAGGGGAGAGACATGATTCAGTGGAAGACCAGCGAGGAGCAGGTTACAGTAGTCAAGGTGGGAGATGATTAGTGAGTGAATAATGATCTTAGTAGTGTGAGTAGAAAAGAAGGATGAATTTTGCTGGTCTTACAGAGAAAGAAGCGGCAAGTTTTAGCTAGTTTATCTTTATCTTTATTTGCAAAACTTGATATACCGCCCTTGCCGAAGCGTCAGGGCGGTGTACAATACAACGAACTGTGGGCTACGAGAGATAGAAAGGAAAAAGAACGCCATTAAAAGACAGGAAAGTAAGACGAAACAAAGAGCAGGTTGAAGAGCAGCATGAGAGAAAACAGAGATATGGAGCAACTAGAGAGCTGTGGGCAGATTAAACAGGAGACAACTAAACCGGATGTGGGGAGGGGAGGCAGGAGGAGGGGAGGTCTGAGCCATCAGCGGGGGCAGGGAGGTCGTAGACCTGAATAAAGAGGTGGGTTTTAAGGAGTGATTTGAACTGAGGGAAGGAGGATTTGGTGCGAAGGGAGTGCGGGAGAGAATTCCAGAGGGCGGGACTGAGGAAAAAGAAAGCAGAGTGACGGGTGAGCTCAAGGTGGGCCTGAGATGGGGGAGGGAGAAAGAGCCGATTACCGTGAGCGGAACAGAGGAGACGGGGAGCTGATTGAAGGCGGAAAAGATTGGCTAAATATTGCGGAACACCAGTGTATAGTACTTTATGGGTGATGGTGAGACGTTTATAGATAAAACGAACAGAGATGGGAAGCCAATGAAGAGAGAAAAGGGAGGGAGTGACATGAGCGTTCGCAGGGGCATGGGTGATGAGGCGAGCGGCAGTGTTCTGAACTAGCTGAAGACGGCGGTGTTGATAACGGGGAAGACCTGCGAAGATAGCGTTGCAATAGTCTAGGCGAGTGATCACGAGGGAAAGAACAAGAGTAATGATATCGGGAGTGGAAAGAAACGGGCGGATAGATCTGATTTTGCGGAGATGGAAGAAACGTGCGCACTACCGAGGAGATATGTTGATGAAAAGAAAGTGAAGGATCAAGGGTGACACCAAGGTATCGAAGGGTAGGAACAAGAGGGATGGGGTGGGCGGACATGATGGGGGACAGAGTAGGAGATGGAGCACCGAAAGAGAACCAAATGGCAGAGGATTTGGATGGATTAACATGGAGAAAGTTACAGCTGAACCAGGAGGCAACAAGAGAGAGGCAGTCGTTGAGTGTGGAAAGTTCGGGAGCAGAGGGGGAGGTGTGGTGGATTAGGAGAATATCGTCGGCATTGATATGAGAGGAGATACCTGACTGCCGGATGAGTAAGGCTAGAGGGGCAAGAAAAACGTTAGAGTAGAGGAGCAAGAATAGTTGTTGGATGTGTGCAGAGAAAGAGAGAGTAGAGTCAAAGATAACTCCAAGGTTGCAAGCTGAGGAAACGGGGAAGAGTGTAGTGTTATCCACCGAAATAGAGAAGGGAGGAACTGCACACCTTCTTTCTTCCTCCAAACTCACCACCTGTTCCTCTGATCCTATCCCCACGCGTCTCCTAAGCCCCATCTCCTCCACCGTTGTCCCATCCATCTCTCATATTCTCAACCTATCGCTCTCCACTGCAACAGTTCCTGCAGACTTCAAGCATACTGTGGTCACACCTCTCCTCAAGAAACCCTCACTTGATCACACCTGTCCTTCTAATTACCGACCCATCTCTCTCCTTCCCTTCATTTCTAAACTACTTGAACGTGTGGTTCACCGGCACTGACTCAACTTCCTCTCCTCTCATGCCCTCCTGGATCCCTTACAGTCTGGCTTTCATCTCTTACACTCTACTGACATGGCTCTTACCGAAGTCTCCAGTGACTTGTTCCTGGCAAAATCCAAGGGCCTTTACTCTGTCCTCATCCTTCTTGACCTCTCTGCTGCTTTTGACACTGTTGACCACAACCTTCTCCTCGATACCCTGTCCTCGCTTGGTTTTAGGGGCTCTGTACTATCCTGGTTCTCCTATCTCTCCCAGCGCTCTTTCAGTGTGTGTTCTGGTGGCTCCTCCTCCTCTGCTACCCCGCTCCCAGTTGGTGAACCCCAAGGGATCTGTCTTGGGTCTGCTCCTTTTCTCTCTCTACACCCAGTCCCTTGGTGCACTTATCTCTTCCCATGGCTTTCAGTACCATCTGTATGCTAATGACTCCCAGATCTACGCCTGAAATCTCTCCGGCAATCCAGACCTGATCTCTGCCTGCCTTTCTGACATTGCTGCCTGGATGTCTCACCGCCGCTTGAAACTGAACATGGCCAAGACTGAACTTCTTATCTTTCCCCCTAAAACCTCCCCTCCTCTTCCTCCTTTCTCAGTCTCTGTGGATAACTCTGTACTCCTTCCTGTTTCCTCAGACCGCAGTCTGGGGGCTTGTCTTTGACTCCTCTCTCTCTTTCTCCTCACATATCCATCTGATAGCTAAGACCTGCCGTTTCTTTCTCTATAACATCAGCAAAATCCGCCCTTTCTGAACACACTAGCAAAATGCTTATCCACTCCTTACTCACCTCCCGTCTAGACTACTGTAACCTACTTCTTGCTGGTCTCTCTTTGAATCATCTCTCTCCCCTTCAATCTGTTCAACACTCTGCTGCGCGGCTAATCTTCCGCCAGCCTCATCATGCCCATATTACTCCTCTTCTCAAATCACTTCACTGACTCCCTATCTGTTTTCGCATCCAGTTCAAACTTCTCCTGCTGACCTATAAATGCATTCACTCTGCGGCTCCTCACAACCTTTCTTTTATTTATTTATTTATTTACATTCTCTTATATACTGCGCTATTCTGCATCAGTGCGGTTTACATTGAACAAACTGAAATTACATTGAACAAGGCATTATAACTTGGAGATAACTATTTTTACAGGGAACATGGGCTATGGAGGATTAAGTGGCTTGCCCAAGACCACAAGAAGCACCTGTGGGACTAGAAACCCCAGTCCTTCCGGCCCAAGGTTGCTGTCCTCTAGTGGGATTTGAACCCCTGACCTTCCGGCCTGAAGTACCTTGCCCCAACCACTAGGCCACTCCTCCACTCCACTTCTCTTATCTCTCCTTACAACCCCACTCGGGAACTCCGCTCTTCTAGCAAACTGCTTCTATCTGTGCCCTTCTCTTCTACTGCTAACTCCAGACTTCGCTCCTTTCACCTTGCTGCAACTTACGCCTGGAACAAACTACCTGTGTCTGTACGCCAGGCACCTTCTCTAACCCTCTTCAAATCCGGTCTGAAAACTCACCTCTTCACTGCTGCTTTTGGATCTTGACTCACCTGATCTCCTTTTTCTTTCCCCTTGCTTTATCCCTGCCTACACCTTCTGTGTTTGTCTTGACTAGATTGTAAGCTCTGATGAGCAGGGACTGTCTTGTACATGTCTGTGCAGTGCTGTGTACGACTTGTAGTGCTATATAAATGCTCAGTAGTAGTAGTAGTAGTAGTAGGAAGGAGGGAGGTGGGTTTAGTGGGGGGGGGGGGGGGAAGATAAGGAGTTCAGTTTTGGCCATGTTCAATTTTAGATGGCGGTAAGACATCCAGGCAGCAATGTCAGATAAGCAAGCAGAGATCCGAGACTTGATCTCTGGAGAGATTTCAGGTGCAGAGAGGTACATCTGAGAGTCGTCAGCATAAAGATGGTACTGAAAACCATGGGAAGAAATAAGTGCACCAAGGGACTGAATGTAGAGAGAGAAAAGTAGAGATCCAGAGACGGAGCCCTATTTATTTTATTTATTTATTTATTTAACAGGTTTTTTATACTGCTTTATCATATAGTCAAAGCAGTTTACATTGTAACTTAAACTTGATGATGTACATTAAACAGGGACATTGCTTACTTGGATTCTTCAGAGGCAATGAAGAGTTAAGTGCTAGTGGGAATTAATTTGGGGTCTTTTGATTCCCAAACCAGTGCTCTAACCATTAGGCTACTCCTCCCCTCACTAAGGTACACCAACTGAAAGGCAGATGATGGTAGAGGAGGATCCACCAGAACATACACTGAAAGTGGGATGGGAGAGATAAGAAGAAAACCAGGACAGAACAGAGCCCCTAAATCCAAGCAAGGGCAGGATATCAAGAGTGACAAAGGCAGCAAAAAGGTCAAGAAGGATAAGGATCGAGTAAAGACCCTTGGATTTTGCAAGGAACAAATTGTTGAAGACTTTGGCAAGAGCCATTTCTGTGGAATGTAGAGGATGAAAGCCAGACTGCAGTGGATGCAGAAGGGCTTGAGAGGTTAAGAAAGTGACAGTGGTGGTGAACTGCTCATTCAAGTCGTTTTGAAGCAAAGTGGAGGAGAGTGATAGGCCAATAGCAAGAAGGACAGGTAGGATTTAGTGAGGGCTTTTTGAGGAGACATGTGACTAGAGCATGCTTGAAGGCCACAAGAACAATTGCAATGGAAAGTGATAGGTTAAACATATGACAGATGGAAGGGATGACATTGGAAGAGACAGAGCTTAGTAGACAGATGGGAATGGGATCAGAGGAGCAGATAGTCAGTTTGGAGGAGGAGAGAAGATTTGCAGTTTCTTCCTCTGTGATATCAGAAAAGGAAGAAAGGGTGACACAAGGTGAGGGAAAGACTTGGGATTGAAGAGGAGGAGGGGGAGGATGAGGGGAACCTGTGGAGAATTGAAAGCTGATCTTTTAGACTTTGTCATGGAAATAGTTAGCCAAGGTCTGGGCAGAAAGTGAAGGAGGGATTGTGGGAGGAGGGACCTTGAGGAGAGAGTTAAGTGTAGCAAAGAGACAGCGAGGTTCAGAGGCAAGAGAGTTTGATAGACATAGTACTCTTGCTTGGCTAGTGCTATGGCTGACTGGAAAGAGGTTACCATGAATTAGAAATGTAGTTATTCAGCAAGGCTATGTGATTCAAGCCAAAGGCATCTAGCTAAGCAGGCACAGGAATGTAGGTAGTGGATTGTTGACAGCCAGGGTTGAGATATGGTACGCCTCACAGAATATGGAATGGGAGGAACCAGTGCATCCAGAGCAGAGGAGAGTATAGTGTTATAGGAAGATAGTGCCTCATCAACAGACTCAGATGACATAGTGGAAGAAAGAGGTGATAAAGACAGCAGTGGTGAGAGCTGAAGGATCGATAGTGTGAAGATTCCTAAATATGTTGGTGGAGATTGGGAAAGACCTGGATGGGGGGTGGTTAAGGGTGAAGGTTGGCAGGAGATGGTCTGATAAGGTAAGAACTGAGGTAAAGAGGTATGAGGGTGAGCAATTGGAGATTACTAGGTCAAGGTAGTAGCCATGCTTGTGAGTAGGAGCTGTAGAGTGCAACTGGAGGTTGAATGAGGCGGTTAGGGAAAGGAGTTTTAAGGCATTAGGATCAGAAGGGTCATCAATGTGGATGTTAAAATCCCCAAGAATAAGGGAAGGGGAAGATGTATCCAGAAAGGAGGAGAGCCAGGCATCCAAAGTCTGGAAAAGGTAAAGGTGGACTTGTTGGGGAGGTTGATAAATGACAGCTACCCAGAGAGGTAGTGGAGCAAATAGGCGGATACTTCGAAGGAAACGCAGGAATTAGTTGGAGGCAGAAGGAGTGGCTGAAATTGACAGGACTGAGAGAATAAAAATCCAACACTTCCACCACAACCAGTGAGCTGAGGTTTATGGGAAAATAGGTAGCCTCCATGACAGAGGGCAGCAACTGAAGCAGAGTCTTCAGGGAGAAGCCAAGTTTCAATAAGAGCCAGATGATGCAGAGTGTTAGAGATAAAGAGGTCTTGAATAAAGGCAAGTTTATTGAAGACAGAATGTGCATTCCACAAGCCGCATGGAAAAGAGAGAAAGGAGAGGAATGTGAGCCAGATTTGAGAGGTTATGCATTGATCTGCCTTGGGAGTGTGAAAATAGTTGGGGGGGGGCAGGGTTGGGACTGATATCCAGATGAGAGAAGGAGAAGAAGCAGGAGAAAAAGGAGGAGGCCCGACGGAAGCGAGAGTGAGGTTCCCAAAGTGACAGTAGAGATGGCTAAATGAGAGGAAGAAAATGGCGAAGCTCGAGGGCAGTTTATAAGGTAGAGAACAAAATGGTAGGAGAAGGGGGGGACAATAAGGAGTGGGTAGTGAGAAGTAGGGCCATTGAATTGTTGGAATGAGGGGAGAAGATTAGGGAGTATTAACATCAAGAACACAAAGTGATGTGGAGCTAAAGGAGACAGAGAAGAGAGGAGAATGCAAATCAGAGGAGATACAGGTAGAGAGGTGGGAGAGAGATCCTGCTGGATTCAGGTGTGCCTGAGTAATTGAGTCAATGAGTGGAGGAGTGGCCTGGTGGTTGGGGCAAGGTACTTCAGGCCAGAAGGTCGGGGGTTCAAATCCCACTAGCGGACAGCAACCTTGGGCCAGAAGGACTGGGGTTTCTAGTCCCACAGGTGCTCCTTGTGGTCTTGGGCAAGCCACTTAACCCTCCATAGCCTATGTTCCCTGTAAAATAGTTATCTCCAAGTTATAATGCCCTGTTCAATGTAATTTCAGTTTGTTCAATGTAAACCGCACTGATGCAGAATAGCGCGGTATATAAGAGAATGTAAATAAATAAATAAATAAATGAGCAGAAGAAGGCTATGAAAGACTCTTAAGCCAGGGGTGGGTCGGTAATAAAGTGTTAAGAAGGGGAGATACAGCACTACAGAGAGCAGGAGCTGGGAAAGGACAGACAGAAGATAGGGGACGCACTGAAAATACAGAAATATAGAAAGAAAGAACAGTATACAGTTGTGTTCAACATTATTGACACCATTGCAGTTCAACTCCTTAATGTCCAATATCTCCTTAAAAAAAGAAAAAAGCAGCCAGTGAAATGGCTTTGGACAATATATGCAGACATATTTGACACATAAAAGAATAAAATAAATCACAACCAATTAAAAAGGAAACCATAGGAAATGCTATAAAAACTGGGACATTGACAGGACATGATTATTGGCACCTTATAAACAATTCAAATCAATTTGAACAGATCCACCACATTCTCACTGCAGTAAACTTAGACACACCTTTGATCAATTGTCAGTACTCACATGACTTGAATCAATCAATGAATGATGGCTCTAATGTTTGAATGGTCACATTCATTCCCTGTTCCATTTTCACAATGGTGAAAATGAAAGCTGCCTGTGTCCATCAGAAAAGCCATTATCGCCAAGCATCAAACTTCAAAGGGGTACAAGGTCTTGAAAGACATTGAGATTCCTGTGTCTTCTGTTCGCCATGTTATTAATACGTTTTCTGCTCATGGAACTGTCAAGAACCTCCCAGAATGTAGTGGGAAGAGGAAAATGAATCCAAGAAGTCTTTGAAGGTTAGTGCGAACTGTTGGAAAAAGACCATGTACAACATCCAAAGAGCTATAAGGCTTACCTGGAGTAATCTGGGGTGGTGGTTTCAATCTGCACCATACGCTGCACACTACCATTAATATTTTAATAACTTATTCATAATACATTCCAAAGAATACAAAATGAAAAGAGAATAACAGAGTTACAATATTAAGCACAAAGAACAAAAGAAAAACTCTAGAAGGCAATCAACTCCTTTAAATTAGACTACAACATGAAGGAAAATACAGAGGCCCCAGGAAATAAAAAAGAAAAGGAGAAGAAACAAACAATCCTTACGATAAATTAGATACAAATAGCAGGGTGAGAACTTATGTGTCAACCGTATGGGATGATACAGTGATCACTGCCTCCTCTCTAGCCACCAGGAATTCCAAAAGTTGCCTTGGTTCAAAAAAAAGAAAAGTTTTATCCTTATAGGTAACTATACAAAAAGAAGGAAATTTCATCACACAATTCCCACCAAGGGAGAGGACCCTAGGTCTAAGTCCTAGAAATTCCTTCCTCCTTTGTTGGGTAACACGTGAAAGATCGTGGAAAATACGCACATGAGAACTTAGAAAAGGCACATTAAAATTCCTGAAATAAGAACGAAGAACTAAAGACTTATTAAGTTCCAGGGCCAGGGTCACAAGCATGGTGGAATGCTGAGTTACTATCTCAAGGGAATCCTCCAAGAACCCAGTTAGGTCCCCACGAGCCCAAGAGGAGTCACAGAGACAGAACGAGAGCCTGCACCCAAGGACAAATACTGAGCCCTCACGATTGGAGGCAAGATTATCCCCAGGAAGCTGAAGAACCTCAAGGAAATACTTGCAAACCATCACAGAAGCTGACAGAATAGGCGACTTAGGAAAATTTAACAATCTCAAATTATTCTTGCACACTTGATTTTGTAAATTTTAATTCTTTTTGAAGAGTGGGATCTTGTCCTAAACATGGGCCACACACAGTCCTCTAAGCTGACCAAGCTGTGCCTCCACACTGGCTATCCTACCAGCTTGCTCCTCCTGTCATTGAGAAACCTCAGAGAAATCAATTTTTCAAGTTAACAAATCTGTACTCACAGTCCCCACAACAGTCAAACGAGTCCAAGTTCATAGTAGCCACGGCATCCCACAGTGCTTCTAATGTAATCTTCGCAGGCTTAACCAAACCTCCTGATGCCAGGAATAAGCCTGCTTCCACAACTTGCTGCCAAAGACTCCCCACAATGGGTGATGGTCCCGCTAGACTCCTGGCTTTATCCACAGCAATAGTGATGAAAGAAGAAAGAATTGAAGCCGCCTCGAAGCCCTCTTCACTCCCCGTACCGGCGAGCTCATCAGCAAGCCAGAGGGAAGCACTTCACAGGCTACTGCTGAACTTCTGGATTGTAGTGGGGGGGGGGGGGAGCGCTGCCCCGGAGAAAGCCATACATACACTCAGAGTTGTAATGTTCTCATCCATTGGCACTGCCAAAGACACTGCTCCTGATGCAGTGGAAGAAAAGCCACATGCTACCAACGTTTTCTGCTCCGAAGTGCTGTTACCGTCCGAGCCCGAGGGTAGGCTAGCCTGCTTACATTTCCGCTGTCCCATCTCATCAAATGGAGCTGCTAAGCGATACTGGGCAGAAGGGTTAGAGCGGAGTGTTTACACCACAGCAGATCCCTGCCGTCACTTTGCCTCCCTGGGCATGCTGCACACTAAACAAAGAAGGACTTCATGGGCGAAGGTCAAGGAGGGACCCCACTGCTCAAAGACAGACATAAAAAGGCACACCTGATCTTTGCCCAAACTCGGTTTAGAAACCAAAATCCTTCTGGGAAACTGTTCTGTGGACAGATGAAACCAAACTTCAGCTCTTTGGCATTGCAGACCAACCATACATTTAAAGGTAAAGAAATGAAGCTTATAAGGCAAAGACACCCTTCCTACACTTAAATATGGTGGAGGTTCCATAATGTTGTGGGGCTGTTTAGCTGCCTCAGGAACTGGAGGCCTGGAAAGTATTAAAGGAATCATGAGGTAAGAGGACTACCAAGATATTTTAGAGCGAAATGTGCTACTAAGTGTCAGCAAGCTAGGTCTGGCTTGAAGGTCATGGATACACCAGCAGGGCAGAGACCCAAAACATACATCCAAGCGTACAAAAGAATGGTTAAAAAGGAAAACAATGGGCTGTTTTAAACTGGCCAGCAATGAGTCCTGATCTCAATCCAATCGAGAATCTTTGGAAAGAGCTGAAATCTGCCATTGCTGGAACAAATCGCAGTTGAAGAATGGAAGAAGCTACCAGCAAACAGATGTATGAAACTAATAGATGGCTACAGGAAATGTTTGAAGGCTGTCATCACTGCCAAGGGTTGTGCAGCCAAATATTAGTGAAGGGTGTCATTAATCCTGTCCAGGTCATATTTTGTTTTGTTTTTAGATATTACTACATCTAGGTTGAACAGACAACTTTTTTTTGTTGTTTACCTTTGAACATACTATTAAAATATTATGATGACATACAGTTGGAATATTTCCAATTATTTCTCGAGATATTGTACACAACATACCTAAAATGCAAGGTTGACAATGATGTTGACCATAACTGTATAAATAATAATGGATGCTACATTTGCACCCTATCACCTCCGGTTTGAGATCCAACACTTACTTTCTGCGTGTGTTTGCGTTTCTGATTTACATGCCCTGTCTTCTTGTACTTGGCTCCGATACTCTGAGTTGTGCTGGCTGTTCAGCCCACTCCTAGTCATCACTCTATTCTGGACTGGCCAGTTGCTACCTTGCTGTATGTTAGTGCTAGGGACAAAATTCTTACTGTCCACAGTGCATCCAAGGCCCACAGACGCCCCAATACTGCACTTGTAGCATTCTATTTTCTGACACATGTGGAGATTGTGCGCATGCACTGGGCCGTACATTTGCTACTACTGTGAATATAATGTACTATGGCCACCCCTCTTGTGTGTACTGCTGCTGCTGGGCTCCACTGTGGTAGTAACGTACAAATTCCATGTGTTAACCCCACGCTCCCTTCTGCACTTTAGTAAACATGCACCATAGTTAGGCTTGGGGGGGTCATCAACAGGTGTTCACTCAGGCCCGATCTTGCAGGCTTATCAGTTGTGGTCAACATTATTGGCACTCTTGCATTTTAGGTATATTGTGTACAATATCTTGAGAAATATTCCAACTGTATGTTGTCAAAATATTTTAATAGTATGTTCTGGACAGGATTAATGGCACTCTTCATTAATATTTGGTTGCACAACCCTTGGCAGTGATGACCGCCTCCAAACGTTTCTTAAACCATCTATGTTTCATACATCTATCTGCTGGTAATTTCTTCCACTATTCAACTACGATTTGTTCCAGCTCATGAATGTTTCCAGGATTCCTTTTACCAGTGACAGATTTCAGCTCTTTCTAAAGGTTCTCGATTGGATTGAGATCAGGACTCATTGCTGGCCAGTTTAAAACAGTCCATTTTTTTATTTTTTAACCATTCTTTTGTACTTTTGGATGTATGCTTTGGTCAGTCTTGCTGGAGTACCCATGGCCTTCGATCCAGACATAGCTTTCTGACAGTAGCACATTTCGCTCTAAAATATCTTGGTAGTCCTCTGACTTCATGATTACTTTAATACATTCCAGGCCTCCAGTTCCTGAGGCAGAAAAACAGCCCCATAACATTATGGAACCTCCACCAAGTGTAGGAAGTGTTTTTTTTCCTCATAAGCTTCATTTTTTTCACCTATAAATGTTTCGCTGGTCTGCATTGCCAAAGTTTGGTTTCATCTGTCCACAGAACATTTTCCCAGAAGGATTGTAGTTTCTCAAGGTGGGTTTGGGCAAAGATCAGGCATGCCTTTTTATGTCTGTCTTTGAGTAGTGTGTCCTCCTTGGCCTTTGCCCATGAAATCCTTCTTTGTTTAGCGTGCGGCTTATGGTGTGGGTTGAAATCAACACTCCAGATTGCTCCAGATCAGCCTTAAGCTCTTTAAATGTTGTACGTGGTGTTTTTTCAACAGTTTGCACTAACCTTTGAAGACTTCTTGGATTACCTTTCCTCTTCCGACCATGTCCTAGGAGGTTCTTGACAGTTCCATGAGCAGAAAACATCTTAATAACATTGTGAATTATAGACACAGGAATCTCAAGGTCTTTGGAGATGGCCTTGTACCCCACTGAAGTTTGATGTTTGGTGATGATGGCTTTTCTCAGGGTCTCAGGCAGCTCTCTTGTCTTCACCATTGTGAAAATGGAACAGGGAGTGAATGCGGCCATTCTAAACATTAGAGCCAACATTCATTGGTTGATTCAATTCATGCTATTGAATCACAGGTGTGTCTAATTTTACTGCAGTGGGAATGGTTCCATTCAAACTGATTTGAATTGTTTATAAAGGAGCTAACAATTGTGTTCTAAAATGATGATTAAAAAAACGATCCACTACTCAAGAGCACTAAGAAATATGTATATATGTTGGACTTTTTATCAAAGGCAGTTATCAAAACAGCTCTTTTAATTTTTTAAAAAGTCCATTTTATTATATAAATAGTGATTATGCTTGTAAAAATTAAGAAAGCATTCAAAAAGAAACTGATTGTGACAGTTATGTTTCGAATAGCATTAACTTATTCTGCATCACGGTATGGATATTCAAAAATAATACTTATCTGAATGGATTAAGCAGAAAAGGCTTCAAATCTGAGCCCGCTAGCCATCAAACACAGCTTGAGCTCATTATGGAAGCAGTGTTTGATGGTTAGCAGGATCAAGCAGAAAAGGCTTGAAATCCGAGCCTGCCAACCATCAAACACAGCTTGAGCTCATTATGGAAGCTGTGTTTGATGATTAGCAGGCTCAGATTTGAAGCCTTGTCTGATTGATCCATTCAGATGAGTATTATTTTGAATATCCATACCGTGACGCAGAATAAGTTAATGCTATTCAAAATATGATGGTTGCAGTCAGTTTCTCTTTGGATGCTTTCCTGATTTTTACAAGCATAATCACTATTTATAGAATAAAATGGGTTTTATAAAAAATTAAAAGAACTGTTTTGATAACTGCTTTTGATTAAAAAAAATCCAACATATATACATATTTTTTAGTATATTGTAGAGCTTTTGATTAGGGGATCTTTTTTATTGTCCTTTTTGGTCCCATAATGATCCTTTTTGGCTGGTTATAATCATGTCTTGGCAATGTCCCAGTTTTTATAGTATTTCCTACTATTTCCTTTTTTAAATTATCTTATTTTATTTGATTCTTTTATGTGTCAAATATGTGTGCATACACAGTCCAAAGCCATTTCACTGGCCATATTTTTTTTATGAGATATTAGACATTAAGGGGTTGAACTACAAGGGTGCCAATAATGTTGAGCACAACTGTATATACATCACTTGACTCCCCAACCAAACAATATTTTTGTGATTTTTTTTTCAAAAGTCTTTTGTGTAATTTCTTATATAAACATCTAACTCTTCTTTGTAATACAAGTCCCAGTTAGCAAATCTCTCTGAGAAAGAACCCATTGTACAACCCGCTATATTCAATGTGACTCGTGCATAACTTACATGGGTTCAGTTGTTGCATCCCCTCCCTCAGAGTATAGATAGTATTTCTGCAGTCTAATTATGTTATCTGCAAATTAAAGGCACCGCAATGGGTGCTACAATGGCTCTGGATGTGGCTAACTTATAAGTTGACCACTTTGAGCAATCCTGGATGGGACAGTCTCCATTTGAGCCTTGTATTCTTTTTTGGTGTTGTCATATCAATGGCGTTTTGCTCCTTTGTCAGGAAAGTCCATTGATATTAGCTCATTTTTTTGATTGCCTTAATGCCTTTTATTCAAATGTGCAATTTAATTATACTTTTGATTTCAGGATGATTTCTTTCCAGGATCTGGAAAGAAGTGGAGGAGAAGTGGAGGAGTGGCCTAGTGGTTGGGGCAAGGTACTTCAGGCCGGAAGGTCGGGGGTTCAAATCCCTCTAGAGGACAGCAACCTTGGGCCGGAAGGACTGGGGTTTCTAGTCCCACAGGTGCTCCTTGTGGTCTTGGGCAAGCCACTTAACCCTCCATAGCCCATGTTCCCTGTAAAATAGTTATCTCCAAGTTATAATGCCCTGTTCAATGTAATTTCAGTTTGTTCAATGTAAACCGCACTGATGCAGAATAGCGTGGTATATAAGAGAATGTAATAAAATCTGCAGATTATGAGATTTGGTGACAGCTTTGAGTTTTCTACCGTTGGAAGAAATAATTGCAGTATTGCATTGCTCACCCAGATCATTAAATGGAGTTTACTAATCAGTCAGTTCTTCCATTTATGTAGGCTGTGCTCTTTGATATCAGAATTTCAAGCACAGTTAGGCCTAATGACTAAATGCTTTGTAGATCGGGGATATTCCGTGTGTGCATGGCTTAGCTATGAGCTCGGCACACTCACTGTATGTTACTACAGCTGGGGTCCCAACAAGTTCCTCATTGGAGTACCTCGGTTATCTCCAGGAACAAGCAGGAATGAGTCTTCACATATGGGTATCGTCGGTACCGACGGAGCCTGCGCGGGAACGCTCCCCAGCGTCCAGAAAGAAAGCTTTTGGGAGCATCCCACAGCGCCTACGCGCTGCCTTCCCGCCTTTCCTAACTGCCTCTCTCCAGTTCTTCTTTTCCGCGGAGCCAGCAGGTCGTGTTCCTGTCACCGCTGAAGAAGTTCTTTATTTCTTTGGTCGTGCGTCTGCCTTCTTCGACGTCGGACCGGTACCGCCGGTCTTTTCTTTCTTTCTTCTTTAAAAAAAAAAAAAAACTACCGTTTCCCACTTTTGTGCATTTTTCCTTTTGGGCCTTAGGCCTAAAAGAATTTTCCTCATGGAAAAGCCCGCTTCCGGGTTTAAAAAGTGCACAAAGTGCAGCGGTACCCTTTCTATCACCGACACCCATGACTGGTGTCTAAAATGTTTGAGTCCTGACCACTCCATCACCGATTGTGAGTCCTGCTCCATGATGTCTAAAAGAGGTCGACAGAATCGAACGGCAAAGCTCAGTACCCTGTTTCCCTCTGATGCAGCTTCGGCGGCATCGACGTCTTCCAGGGCTGCTTCTTCCACCCATGGATCTCAGGTAACCAAACATAAGTCCAGCCGGTCCTCGAAGGGTAGATCTCCCTCTAAGTATCGAGATGCCTCCGGGCTTGCTCTCGAGGATCCTGCACCGGCAAAATTACCCCGGCGGGAAGCTCCGGCTTCCAAAGCTTCATCTATGGGGTCATAGGTTGACATCGATGGCGTGGCCTCGACCGATCACCTGTTGCCATGTTCTGGGGTACCGGTGGTTTCCACTGGTACCGACATCCAGACATTGGTTGCGTCGATGGATCAGAATATTCTGACCATGCAGCGTGCCATCACAACATTCATATAAGCTGCGACGCCTCCGGTACCGCAACAAACGTCGTTGTCGGTACCGGTTCCGGCACCGGCACCGATATCAGTTCCGGTGCCGGTACCGATTGCATCGACATCGGCTTCGGTGTCGACTGCAGCGGTACCCTGTCCTGTGATGCCCATCGGTACCGATCACTCCTGATGTCGATACCACTCGGTACGCATATCGGGTTCTGCAAGAGCATCCGGACAGGCGATACTTCGATTCCTCTGAAGAATCTGATGAATCAGAGGCTTCTGTCGAAGCATCGGTACTCCTTCTTCAGGAGCCCTCTTCTCCTGGCTTTCATAAGACTCAGCTTCCTCACCACTCTATTGTGGTGGAGTCTGCTATGAAAAAGATAAAGAGTGCAAAAAGACACTCATCTAATCCTCCAGGAAGAGAATGCAGAACCTTGGATGCTTTTGGCAGGAGAATTTTCCAGGCCAATATGCTTACTGCCAGAATCAACTCCTATAGTCTCTATATGGGGATGTTTCTAAAGGAAGTTACAGATCATCTGCTAACTTTATCTCCTTTAATCTCAGAAGATAAAAGGGAGGAGTTTCTCACCTGGCTTAAACATGCCCGGATGTTTCCAAATTTTCCAACCGTGCAGCCTTTGACTCTTTTGAGTGTGCCAGCAGAGCCTCGGCTATTGCCATAGGTGCATGCAGACTTTCTTGGTTACAAGCTTCTGATTTGGAACCCTGGGTCCAGGATGGATTAGGAAATCTTCCTTGTACAGGTGAAAACCTTTTTGGCAAGGATTGGCAAGCAAAGGCCACTCGGATGCTGAAAATTCTGCTTTAGATAGACTTTCAAAGTCTACTTCTGCTCCTGCTAGAAAAAGGTTATTCAAAAAGGCTGTCTTTCCCAAAAAAGGGAAATATTATCCTGGTTATGGTCACCAGGCATCTTCTGCAGGTCGTTTTGCTGCAAAGCGTCATCAGCAACCTAAACAAGCCAAACCTAAGGCTGCAAGGACTGCTATGGCCCAGCAGCCTCAGCCTCCTCAGGGCCTTTGACTTACAACTAGAGAACTTAGCCTTTCTGGCTCTAGAAGAACCAGAGCCTCTCACCATTCCAGGAAGGTTAGCTCACTTTGCTCCCAGATGGGAACAGATCACAGCAGAGCAATGGACCCTCTCCATCATAAGGGAGGGTTACAAGCTTCATTTCTTAAACCTTCCTCCTCACACCATGGTGAGACAGTTCAATTCTCCAACATCTCTCCTCGACCTTCTCGGTCAGGAGATTGCTACCCTTCTTGCCCAAAGGGCAATAGAAGAAGTACCCCTTCTTCAACAGGGTTCAGGGTTCTACTCCCCCTATTTTCTTATCCCAAAGAAAACAGGGGGCTACAGACCCATATTAGATCTCAGAGAATTGAACAAGTTTCTATGAAAGGAGAAATTCAAGATGATTTCTCTAGGTGCTCTCCTTCCATACCTTCAGAGTCAGGATTGGGTTTGTTCTCTAGATCTCAAGGATGCGTACACCCATGTCCTCATCCATCCAACACACAGAAGGTTCCTTTGGTTCCTTTATCAGGGAAAGCACTACCAATACAGAGTGCTTCCTTTCGGTCTGGCCTCTGCTCCAAGAGTGTTCACAAAATGCATGGCAGTAGTAGCTGCATTTCTACGCACTCTAGGAATATTTGTATTCCCATATCTGGACGACTGGCTCATCCGAGCTCCATCCCAGTCAGAGGCCCAGGCTTCCCTAGCCTGCACAAGGCGTGTTCTTCAGTATCTGGGACTTGTAATAAACATCCCAAAATCACAACTCACCCCTACTCAGTCATTGGAGTTCATAGGGGCCTTGCTGGATACCACAACTGCAAAGGCCTATCTTCCCCAGGCCCGTTGCCTACGCTTGGTGCAGTTAGCCTCTCAAATTCAGTTAAAGTCCCATTTAACTGCTCGAGAGATGTTACAACTGTTAGGCCACATGGCATCCACCGTGCATGTGGTTCCTTACGCTCGCCTTCACATAAGGGCAGCTCAGTGGACTCTGTCCACCCAATGGACCCAGGCATCAGGTTGCCTGTCAGACAAAATAGCAACCTCCAGTCGCCTCTTTTGGTCCCTCCAGTGGTGGAAGTCCACTCAAAATCTGTTGCTGGGGTCCCCCTTTCAACAGTTGCTACCCCAAGCAACCCTTACAACAGATGCCTCCCCAAAGGGTTGGGGAGCTCATCTACAAGATCTCTCCACCCAGGGCATCTGGTCTCCACAGGAGACATCTCTACATATCAACCTCTTAGAGCTCAGAGCAATTCTTCTAGCTCTCAGAGTCTTCCACACCCTGCTCAGCTACAAGACAGTCCTCATCCACACGGACAACCAAGTAGCCATGTTCTACGTGAACAAGCAGGGCGGGACTGTCTCTCTCTCATTTTGCAATGAAGCTTTGAGATTGTGGGCCTTTGCCAGAGAGCATCAAATTCATCTCATGGCTGTGTATCTTCCAGGGGTTCAAAACTCTTGGGCAGACAGACTCAGTCGAGTTCTGCTTCCACACGAATGGTCCCTCCATGGGGACCAGATAGCCAGGATCTTTCGAATTTGGGGAACCCCGGACATAGACCTGTTTGCAAGTCCGTGGCATGCCAAACTTCCCCGGTTCTGTTCCAGGATTCCGTGTCAGGGAGTTCAGGCCAGGGATGCCTTCCTCCTCCACTGGGGGCAAGACTTCCTCTATGCCTTTCCACCCATTCCCCTAATTTCCAAGACACTGTTCAAGCTTCAGAGAGACAAGGGGTCTATGATCCTCATAGCTCCACGTTGGCCACGCCAAGTGTGGTACCCTCTACTTCTTCATCTCTCTCAAGCTCCCTCCCTGGACTTGGGATCTGCTCCAGACCTCCTGTCCCAGGAGGAGGGAACGTTGTGGCACCCAAATCCCCAGTCTCTTCATCTCAGAGCCTGGTTGCTGAAGGCCTAGACCTTCAAGATTTGCATCTTTCTCAGCAGGTGAAGGATATCCTTCATGCTTCCAGAAAGCCTTCCACTAGACGTTCCTATGCTTTTAAATGGAAAAGGTTTACCATTTGGTGTGCAGAGAAGGTTCTTAACCCTCTTGCAATACCTCTGAATTCTTTACTAGAGTATTTGCTGCATTTATCCCATGCAGGCCTTAAAACGATTTCAGTAAGAGTCCATTTGAGTGCTATTGCAGCATCCCTTAAGCCTCTCAATGGACATCCTATTTCCTCTCATCCTCTTATTGCAAGATTCATGAGAGGCCTTCTTTTAACCAAACCTCCCATTAGACCACCTCCAGTGGCATGGGATTTGAATTTGGTTCTTGACCAGCTTATGAAGCCACCCTTTGAATCCTTAGTCACTACTTCCTTGAAATTCCTTTCCTGGAAGGTTATTTTTCTCATTGCAGTCACCTCAGCTCGCCGTATCAGTGAGCTGCAAGCCTTGGTGGCTAATCCTCCTTATACAAGGTTCCATCATGACAAGGTAGTCCTCGGGACTAATCCACACTTTATGCCTAAAATGGTCTCACCTTTTCACCTAAACCAGGAGGTGTATTTACCTGTCTTTTTTCCAGGACCTCATGCATCAAGTGCTTAGGGGAATCTTCATACCCTGGATTGTAAGAGAGCACTTGCTTTTTACTTACAAAGGACACAGCAACATAGAAAGTCCTCTCAATTATTTGTTGCTTTTGATCCCTCTCATTTAGGACTTCCAGTCTCTAAGAGAACTCTGTCCAATTGGATTGCTCAGTGTATTTCCTTCACCTACCAGAGTAAGAACCTTTCTCTGGAGGGCCATGTCACAGCTCACAATGTGAGGGCCATGGCAGCCTCTATGGCTCATCTAAACTCTGTGTCCATCGACCAAATCTGTGCCTCGGTTCATACCTTTACAGCCCATTACTGCTTGGACAAGGACTCCCGCCGGGATGCCTTGTTTGGTCAGGCTGTTCTCAAACACCTGTTCCATACCTAATCAACTCCTACCCCCCATCCCTGGTTGGATGCCTGAGATCCATAGGGGGAGGAAGAACCCTTCTCAGGGACTCACAACCTTGGAGATCTCCCTGGCATCTCTAGCTGGGGAGTCCCCATATGTGAAGACTCATTCCTGCTTGTTCCTGGAGATAGCACAGTTACTTACCTGTAACAGGTGATCTCTGGGAACAGCAGGAATAAGTCTTCACAACCCACCCACCTCCCCTAGGAGTTGTATCTCTCTATCTATCTTTCATTTCCTCTCTCTCTCTCTCTTTGTCTCAGCTTAAAACTCGAACTGGAGAGAGACGGTTAGGAAAGGCGGGAAGGCAGCGCGCAGGCGCTGTGGGATGCTCCCAAAAGCTTTCTTTCTGGACGCTGGGGAGCGTTCCCGCGCAGGCTCCGTCGGTACCGACGATACCCATATGTGAAGACTTATTCCTGCTGTTCCCAGAGATCACCTGTTACAGGTAAGTAACTGTGCTATACTGAATATGTATTATTTTTTTGTACCATGTGTATCAAGTTTGACAGATCATTAAGCGATTTTGATTTATACTATATGGACTTTCAGTGTTCCAAGACTTCCCGCTATTTTCTTTTAAGCGGGAATATAATTTTAAAGATCTACTGGTGCCTTCCCATGTTTCTGTTACCACTAATGTACCTACTGTGCATTGGGGATTGTCACCTTGTAATCATGGTCAGTTTTTTAATCAAATTTGTAGTGGCAGGAGGTAAGTTGGTCCAAGATGGCTTCGGAGTAGGACGTGTTTGATGGCTGCTCCTGACTTTTCCTTCTGCTTCTGTCTCCCTCATGCCTAAGCATAAGGTGATGGGCAAGTGGGGCCTTCTCACTGTTGTTGAAGAGTGGCAGCGCACCATGAACACATATGCCATGGTAAAGCTGACAAGCAATCCGGCTGTCGGGGCTGGGGAGAGCCCCGGCTTGGGCAGCGACGTCTTGCTGAGCTCGGTAGGCCCTACCACCCCTCCCGTGCCTGGCATACTGGGGAGCGAAGCATCTGACGTGAGGGCTGACACAGCTTCCCTAGCAGCCCCGGCCATAGCGTTTTCAGCGTCATGGCCTGATGGGGTTTTGAGTTCCAGCGTCCAGGTGGTTGCATCTTTTTTGGGAGTGTGTGTGGATTTACCGGAGACTTTTGGCTTCTTCAAAGTTTGCATTTCCTCCTTTATCTCATCCTCATGAGGTGACTTTGGATTTGATCTGGAATGTCCTGCAGTCTGTGTACCAGGTATGTGCAGGGGCCTTCTAGGTCTTGGCTTCACTCTCACCATGGGTGGAGAGCATGGAGAAGAGCATGGTGACCCAACAGACTCTTGTTTCCGGACTTGAAATTAAATTTCAACAGATGCAGGAGCAGCAAGGGGTTTTGACCCAGGATAGGATTGTGTTTCAGCGCAAAACTGAAAATTTGGAGAGCTATCAAAGGACTTTAAACCTGCAGGTTTTTAATTTCCCACAGTTATGTTACTTAATCAACCTGTTTAACAAGTTCCTTAAGGAAGTTTTTGGCTACCCAGAGTCTGGATTTCCTCCTCTCTAGAAGATCTTTTTTCTCCCCTCTCCTTTGTCTAAGGACGCTCCAAGGAAAACCAATTCCACCTTGGCGGATATTTCTTCAGATGCTTTAGACTTGGGGAACCTGTCTGAACCTTTGGAGCAATCGACCGAGGTGGTTGAAGCTAGAGTTACACTTTTGGTGTCTTTTGTATTTCTCCAACATAAGGAAGCATTATTGTGTTTATTTCTTAAGAAATCTGTTTGCTTTGTGGGTGGAAGATGTGTCTATTTGGACATATCTTCCCAGATGTGTCCAAATGGACACAGGTTAGGAGGAAGAAAGTTTTGGAGCTTCAAGCCGAGGCTTTGGCCTTGGGTGCGAAGTTCCAGTTGAGATTTCCTTGTAAGTGTGTTCTGTGAGCCCTTTCAACTATGTTTCTTTCTGGATATTCAGAAGCTGCAGGAATACTTCTGGGGGATTAGTTTGGGCTAATTAATGTATGCTTTTCTTCTTTTTGCCGTCTTCCCACAGTGTTTCTCCTCAGTTGTGGACTAAATGTGCATTCTGTTTATATTTTTGTTAATGGTCCAATTGGATTGATTATTTTCCTTTTAAATTATGTGAAAATGGAATATGTTTCCTTTTCCAAGGTCTTCCTTGGTATATTATAAAAATGTAATAAAAATCTAATTTGTAGTGGCAACCCTTTACATCTACCTGGCAATAGAACAATAACCCTGTGGTTTTGGGATGATTTGTCCATGTGACTGGCTATTCTTTGGGAAAATGCTGTGATCCTTAAAGACTCATTTAACTGAGCGCAAAGTAGGATTCTTAACAGCAGTATTTTTACGCCTTTGATCAGCTATTGTAAGGTGGCTCATCATTCTTCTCAATTTCAATCTACTGTTTTCAAACATATTACTAGATGGGAACAAAACAGAGATATTGACAGTCTACTCCTTCAGTGAGAACAATTTTGGATTTATCTACAAACTTTGACACCTGTGGGATTCAATACTGGAGGGTTGAATGGAATGTGTCATCTCCAGGAACAAGCAGGAATGCAGTCTTCACATATGGTTGACATCGGCATTGACGGAACCCTGCAAGGGAACACTCCCCAGCATCCAATAGGAATGCTTTTGGGAGTGCCCCTCGACGCATGTGTGCCTGCCTTTCCGCCTAAAAAAATAACATAAATGCCATACTGAGTCAGACCAAGGTCTATCAAGCCCAGTATCCTATTTCCAACAGTGGCCAATCCAGGTTACAAGTACCTAGCAGTTTCCCAAAAAGAGACAGAAGTTCCATTATGCTTGTATTGGAGCAAGCAGTGGATTACCTGGGTCCCCTTTAATAATGGCTTATGAAGCTTTGCTCCAGGAACTTGTCCAAACCCTTTTTAAACCCCCAACTATACTAACCACTTTTACTACATCCTCTGGTAACAAAGTCCAGAGTTTGATTACACATTGAGTGAAAAAATATTTTCTCTTATTACTCTTAAAAGAGTTCCACTGTAGCTTCATTGCATGTCCCCTAGTCTTTCTACTTTTTGATGGCCTAAAGAATTCATCTACATTTACCAGTTCCACTCCCCTCAGCTGTCTCTCTTCCAGGTTGAAAAGCCTTCACCCTTTAAGCCTCTCCTCATAGGGGTATCCTTCCATCCCCTTTACCATTTTGTTGGCTCTTCTCTGTACCTTTTCTAATTCCACTATATCCTTTTTAAGATACGGCAACCTGAATTGCACACAATATTCAAGGTGTGGTTGCACCATGGTTGCAGTACAGAGGCATTATTATTCTCCATTCTTTTCCTTATGATTCCTAGCATTCTATTTGCTTTCTTGGCTGTTGCTGCACACTGGGTGAAGGGTTTCAACATATTATCCATGATGACACCTCAATCTGTTTCCTGGGTGGTGGTTCCTAATGTGGAACCTTGTATCTTGTAACCGTAGTTTGAGCTGTTCTTTTCTAGGTGCATAACTTTGCATTTGTCCATATTAAATTTAATTTGGCATTTGAATGTCCAGTCTTCCAATTTATCAAGGTCCTCTTACAATTTTTCACAATTCTCTTGGGTTTTAACAATTTTGAATAATTTTGTGTCATCTGTAAATTTGACTACCTCATTCATTATTCCCATTTCCAGATCATTTACGAATATGTTAAAAAGCAGCTGACCCAGCACAGATCCCTAGGGTACTCCACTATTCACCTTTCTCCATTGGGATAATTGACCATTCAGCCCTACCCTCTGCTTTCCATCTTTTAACCAGTTTCTGATTCACAATAGTACACTGCCTTCTATCTCATGACTTTTTAACTTTGCCAAGAGTCTCTCATGAGGAGACCTTGTCAAAGGCTTTCTGAAAATCCAGATACACTATGTCGACCAGCTCACCTTTGTCTACCTTGTTTATTCACACCTTCAAAAAATATAACAGACTAGTAAGACAAGACCTTCCGTGGCTAAAGCCATGTTGGCTTTCTCCCATTAAACCATGTTCAGCAATTTTGTTCTTTATAATTGTTTCTACCATTTGGCCCGGATATCAGACTCGCCAGTTTGTAGTTTCTCCTGGAACTCTTTTTAAAAAATGGTGTTACATTGGCTATTCTCCAGTCTTCAGGTATTAGAGATGGTTTTAATGATAATTTACAGATTACTAATAGTAGGTCTGCAGTCTCATATTTCAATTCTTTCAGTACCCTCGGGTATATACCATTCAGTCCAGGTGATTTGCTACTGTTTAGTTTATCAAATAGTTGTCATATATCTTCCCGGTTTATCAATATTTCTTTCAGTTCTTCCGATGCATCACCTTTAAATATCATTTCAGTCATGGGTAACTTCCCTACATCAACTTCAGTAAAGACCGAAGCAGAGAATTTATTTAGTCTCTCCGCTATGGCCTTGTCCTCTTTGAGTGCCCCTTTTACCCCTCTATCATCTAATGGTCCAACTGACTCACAGGTTTTTTGCTATGAATATATTTTTTGACTATAACAGCCTCTCTAACCTCACCTTTAAATCATGCTAGCAGTTTTTTGGACTTCCTTCTGCCTTTCTTAAAACATGGAATACAACTGGTCTGGGCTTTCAAGATAGTATGTTTAAACAACACCCATGCTTGACGTAAATCATTAACCTTTGCTGCTGCTCCTTTTAGTTTTTTCTTAACTATTTTCCTCTTTTTATCATAGTCTCCCTTTTGAAAGTTAAAAGGCAGTATTTTGGATTTCCTTGCCATCCTTTCTCCATTTATGAAATCAAACACAATCATGCTATGATCATTATTGCCTTATCTCGTGCACCAGAACTTGTGTACCACTAAGGACTAGATCCAAAATGGCTTCCCCTTTTATTGGTTCATGAACCAGCTGCTCCAAGAAGCAGTCATTTATTTCATCTAGAAACTTTATCTCCCTAGCATGTCTTGCCGTTATATTCACCCAGTCGATACTGTGGTAATTGAAATCACTCAATATTATTACTGTATTGTAACTTTAGTTAGCTTCCCTGATTTCATTGAGAATTTAATCATCCATTTGTTCATTCTGGGCAGGCAGTCAGTAGTACATCTCCACTGCCATCGCCTTCCCCTTTTTACATGGAAATTCAATCCATAGAGATTCTACCCTGTATTTTGCTTCCTGCAACACTTTAATCCTGTGTGACTCAATGCCCTCTCTAATATAGAGCACAACCACTCCACTAATTTAATCTATTCTATCATTGCAATATAATTTGTACCCAGCTATCACAATTTCCTACTGGTTCCTCCTTCCACACATCTCTGAGATACCAATCATATTTAACTTCTTATTTAGTGCTATATATTCAGTACTCTCCTGTCTTATTTTTTAGGGGTCAGATATTCAAAGGCCCTTATATGGTTAACTTTCTTAATTATCCATGTAAGGGCCTTATCCTGGATATTCGAAGGGCACCTACATGGGTGGTGCCCTTTGAATATCCCGGCTAAGTCTTTAATGCACCCAGATGCTATCCGCATAGGATTGGGGCATGTTAGGGGCATTCCGGGATGGAGCGGGGGTGGAGGAATGAGCGATTTTCATTTCTACCCACATAGCCCTCTGTGCCTTAAAGATAGGCGAGAAAAAACCTTGCCTATCTTTAAGACGCAGAGGCTATGTGGGTAGTAACGAAAATCGCTGCTACCCATGTAGTCTCTGCGGCTGCCGGGGGGCATCTGGGCTAACCCGGATATTCACTTCCGTGGTGCATAGCCTGCCCACCTCAGTATTGGGCACTAGACGTCTAGCATTTGCATACAAGCATTTTAGAGGTCGTATTTTATTCATATTAATCTGGTTATCAGTAAGCAGGGATAATTTGTAATCTTTAAGCTCTGTCTGCTCTGTACTTAAGGGCATTTGGGTTACTTATGTCTTTATTGGAACCTCACTATCGATGTTTTTTATTTATTTTATTTACATTCTCTTATATACCGCACTATTCTGCATCAGTGCGGTTTACATTGAACAAACTGAAATTACATTGAACAGGGCATTATAACTTAGAGATAACTATTTTACAGGGAACATGGGCTATGGAGGGTTAAGTGGCTTGCCCAAGACCACAAGGAACACCTGTGGGGCTAGAAACCCCAGTCCTTCCGGCCCAAGGTTGCTGTCCTCTAGTGGGATTTGAACCCCCGACCTTCCGGCCTGAAGTACCTTGCCCCAACCACTAGGCCACTCTTCCACTGATGTGCCCTTACTTCAGTCTTGCTGTGCATTGCAAACGTATTCATCCCCTCTGTGTTTGTCCTGTTTTGTCGCATTTCAGCCTGGAATTAAAGTGGAGTTTTGGGGGTTAGCACCATGTGATATGTACAACATGCCTATGACTTTGAAGGTGCAAAATATCCTTTATTGTGACATAAACAATAATTACGACAAAAAAACTGAAAGCAAGAGTGTGCATATGTATTCACCCCCAAAGTCAATACGTTGTAGAGCCACCTTTTGCTGTAATTACAGCTGCATGTCTCTTGGGGTATGTCTCTATTAGCTTAGCACATCTAGCCATTGGGATTTTCACCCGTTCCTTAAGGCAAAATTGCTCCAGCTCCTTCAAGTTAGATGGGTTGCGTTGGTGTACAGTAATCTTCAAGTAATGCCACAGATTCTCAATTGGATTCAGATCTGGGCTTTGACTAGGCCATTCCAAGACATTTAAATGTTTCCCTTTAAACCAGCTTAAGCAGTATGTTTAGGGTCATTGCTGGAAGGTCAACCTTCATCCCAGTCTCAAATCTCTGGCAGATTGAAAGAGGTTTTCCTCAAGAATTGCCCTGCATTTAGTGCCATCCATCGTTCCTTCAATTCTGACCAGTTTTCCTGTCCCTGCCAATGAAAAACATCCCCATAGCATGATGCTACCACCACCATGTTTCACTGTGGGAATGGTGTTCTTGGGGTGATGGGAAGTGTTGGGTTTGCGCCACACATGGCGTTTCCCTTGATGGCCAAAAAGTTCAATTTTTGTCTCATCTGACCAGAGAATCTTCTTCCATGTGTTTGGGGGGGTCCCTCACATGCTGTTGTGCAAACTCCAAACGTGTTTTCTTATTTCTTTCTTTAAGCAATAGCTTTTTTCTGGACACTTTTCCATAAAGTCCCACTGTGTGGAATGTAGGGCTTAAAGTGGTCCTATGGACAGATACTCCCATCTCCGCTGTGGATCTTTCAAGCTCCTCCAGTGTTATCCTTGGTGTCTTAGTAGCATCTCTGATTAATGCCCTCCTTGCCTGGTCTGTGAGTTTTGGTGGGTGGCCTTCTCTTGTCAGGTTTATAGTGGTGCCATGGAATATTCAGAATTTGGGATATTTTTTTATAACACAATCCTGATCTATACTTCTCCAAAACTTTGTCTCTGACCTGTTTTGAGTGCTCCTTGGTCTTCATGTTGCTTGTTTAGTGGTTTTGCAGAGTCAGGGACCTTTCAGAACAGGCATATTTATACAGGCATCATGTGATAGATCATGTAACCACTGATTGCACACAGGTGGGCCCTAATCAACTAATTATGTGCCTTTTGAGGTTAATTGGTTGGACCAGATCTTATTTAGGGGTTTCATAGCGAAAGGGATGAATATATATGCATTCACAACTTTTCAGTTTTTACTTTTTTTTATATATACAAGGTATTTTATTGTCATTTCACTTCACCAATTTGGACTATATTGTTAGGTTCCTTACCTAACATCCAAATAAACCTCCAGTTTCATTCCAGGTTGTATGTAATGCGACAAGACAAAAACCAAGGGAATGAATACTTTTGTAAGGCACTATATGCTAGTTTCCTTATCGCTTCTCCGGGCCAGTCCAGGGACAGGTAGGGTTGTCAATCCTCTATAGCAGCTGAGGACTGAAGACTTCAAGTTTTCTTGAGAGGTGAAGCCACTCCCCCTGAGGGTAACCCAGCAGTCTTTCAGTCCTCAGCAGCTAAAGAGGATCGAATCTCTGGTTCTCCCTCACTTACAGTCCTACTATTTATTTTTCTTTGTTGTTTTCCATAAAATATATTGGCTCTAGCAGGGCTGATATTCTTCTTGAGTCCTTGTGCTAATTTTTGGGGTGCTACTGCTTTAATGTAATTTGAGACGTCGAGTGAGTCAGTCTCTACCGGTGTGAGGCAGAGCCTGTCTCCTTCACCGACTCCGTCTCCGTCAGCAGAGTGTTTTTCTGGGCGCCCCAGTTATACCTCTGTCGCAAACGCTGCCACTGTAGACTGCTTCCCGCTAGCTGCGGGACTGCCTGGTATGCTCCGGGGTTGCTCTCTGCTCTTGGTGAGTCTTTGATTTATTTTTATTTCGCGCCCGTTCCGGTTCTCCGCGTCCTCCTGTCATCGGGCAATTTTTACAGTGCCGTTCCTGCTTCAGCGACATCAATTTTTTCTTCAGAATCGGGTTCTGTCTTTTTTCACGCGTTTTTTCAGCATGGCAGACAAGCCAGTAAATAAGTTAGAGGAGCCTTCTTTACCCGCTGAAAAGGCGGGAAAGACGGCCATTTTGTCGGCGCCGGTCAGGTCTCCTGCAGAGCAGCCTCGGCCGCACAAAAGAAAGACTAAGTCATCTAAGGAACCTTTTCCTATAGATAAGCCTGCACATCCCAATTTAGAGGCTCAGGGAGACATAGCTTCCTTTTTCTCGCCCGAATTTATCTTGGCGATGCACAGGGCTTTTTTGCTTAAATCGGCACAGCCTGAGCAGTCTGCAGCGTTTCCCACTCTTGAGGCACTCTCACCTAGTGTGCAGCGCGCAGAGGATCCTGGAGAGGGTTCTTCTAAGACTAAAGATGTTCTTAGAGATCCGTTGGATCCTTTTCTTTCCCATGATTCTATACTCCTCGGTCAGGGAGACACAGAGGGTCTAGCAGAAACCACCTTAGATCAGGATCCAGAGGAATTGGAGGAGGGGGAAATTGCCCCTGGAGAGGATCCTAATGTTTTCAGGGTCTTCCGTAAGGAGGAGCTGGCAGCTCTTATTGCACAATCTCTGGCGGCTCTCCACCTGCTTCTTCCTTCTTCCTCTCAGGAGCCTTTGGAAGATCCTTCATTGCAGGGGTTTAAGTCTCAGCAACGCTGTTTTCCCATGCATCGGGTAATTAGACAAATGATAGATTCGGAATGGGAATGCCCCGAAGCTACCCTGCGAGGAGGCCGCGCCTTAGCTCGTCTGTACCCCCTTCCGCAAGAGGAAAGGGATTTATTTCGCATGCCAAAGGTGGATGCCTTGGTCTCAGCGGTGACTAAGAAGACTACCATCCCTGTAGAAGGGGCAGCGGCGCTTAAGGACCTCCAGGATAGAAAATTGGAAATTCTTCTCAAGCAGGCTTTTGATTCTAGCGCTTTGGCGCTGCAAGTTGCAGTTTGTGGAGCTTATGTTTCTCGTACATCCATTAGATGGTTGCAGGGGGACGCGGCTGGGGAGTCCGCTTCGGAAGTTCCAGACAATGCGAAGTTAGAATCAGCCGCTGCTTATACGGCGGATGCCTTTTATGATTTGCTGCGGATTGCAGCAAAAACCATGGCCTCTATGGTAGCTGCCAGGCGTTTCCTCTGGTTGCGTAACTGGTCGGCGGATGTTTCCTCGAAGGTCCGCCTTAGTAAACTGCCCTTTAAGGGGAAGTTGCTTTTTGGGGAAACCTTGGAGAAAATTGTGAAAGATTTAGGCGACTCGAAAGGCGGTCGTTTGCCTGAGGATAGGCCTAAGCCGCTGCGAGGTACTGGAACTCTTCGGGGCTCCGCTCGGGATTCCCGCAGATTTCGTGGGGCGTGCTTTGCGCCCTATTCTAGGGGACGGTCCGGTTTTCGTGGTCAGTCCTTTCGAGGAGCCAGAGGTTTTGGCCGGTCTTACGGAACGGCCTCTCAACCTTCCATTAAAAAGCCGCAATGAAGGTCGGCTGGTCCAGGCGTTAGTTCCTGTAGGAGGGCGCCTGCAGAATTTTCTGGCAGCCTGGACCGAAATCACTTCAGACAAATGGGTTTTGGAAGTAATTCAGAAGGGCTATGCTCTAGACTTCGCCTGCGCTTTACCACCTGCCTTTGTCATGTCCCCTTGTACGCCCGGTCTGAAGATGCAAGCCATTTCGGACACGCTCGTCCGTCTTTTTCAGCTGCGGGCGATCGTTCCCGTGCCACTGGACCAATTCGGCTGCGGTCGATACTCGATCTATTTTGTGGTTCCCAAAAAGGAAGGTTCTTTTCGTCCCGTGCTAGATCTCAAAGGTGTAAACCGTACTTTGCGGGTGCCACACTTTCGCATGGAAACCTTGCGCACAGTGATTCGGGCGGTGCAGCCGGGAGAATTTCTCTCGTCCATAGATCTCACAGAGGCTTATCTTCATATACCGATCAGACAATCTCATCAGCGCTATTTACATTTCGCCCTTCCGATGGGACATTTCCAGTTTCGCGCCTTGCCGTTCGGTCTCGCGACGGCTCCACGGACATTCACGAAACTGATGGTAGTGGTAGCGGCGGTGCTTCGAAAAGAGGGTATCCGGGTTCATCCGTATCTCGACGATTGGTTGATCCGGGCCGATTCTCGGGCAGCTTCAGTGACGGCGACAGCTCGCGTAGTTCAGCTTCTCGAACAACTCGGTTGGTGATCAATCACTCCAAGAGTCATTTGGTACCAGTGCAGCAGCTAACTTATCTCGGAGCCTGTTTCGACACAGCGCGAGGGGCGGTCTTTTTGCCCAATCTGCGGGTGGAGAAGCTCTTGCAGCAGGTTCAAGCTTTTATGTGTCTACCAGCTCCGTCGGCATGGACCTATTTGCAGCTCTTGGGGTCCATGGCGGCGGCACTGGATCTGGTCCCGTGGGCCAAAGCCCACATGCGACCGTTGCAGCAGGCGCTTCTTTCCCGATGGTCGCCGCAACTTCACCCACTCTCGCAGCGCCTCTCCTGTCCAGAACAGGTGCGGCACAGTCTGCGGTGGTGGTTAGTTCCGTAACATCTTACGGCGGGAGTTCCTTTACAGGAGCCCTCGTGGGTATTGGTTACCACCGATGCCAGTCTCTCGGGCTGGGGAGCTCATTGTCAGGCGCGGGTCGCTCAGGGTTCGTGGTCTCCCGAGGAGAGTTCGTGGTCGATCAATCGTCTGGAGCTGCGCGCAGCTCGTCTCGCCCTACTGCGCTTCGCGGACTTGCTCAAGGGCACTGCGGTCAAGATTTTCTCCGACAATGCAGTGACAGTCGCTTATATCAATCGTCAAGGCGGCACCAAGTCTCTCGCCCTCCTGACCGAATGTCAAGAATTAATGGTTTGGGAGAATCCAATCTCATAGCGCTCTCAGCAGCACATGTCACGGGCAAGGAGAATGTGCAAGCCGATTATCTCAGCCGCAATGTCCTCGATCCCGGAGAATGGGAACTGAACGCGACAGTTTATCACGAGCTGACTTTGCGTTGGGGGCATCCAGTGATGGATCTGATGGCGATGTTCTCCAATGCCAAAGCCAGCCGGTTCTTCAGCAGACGCAGAGAACGCTTGTCCGAGGGGCTCGATGCTCTAGTTCAACCGTGGCCGCTGGACTCCCTATTGTACGTTTTCCCTCCTTGGCCGATGTTGAGTCGAGTCATCCAGCGGATAGCGCACCACCGCGGGATGGTCATTCTCATTGCACCGGATTGGCCTCGTTGTCCCTGGTATGCCGATCTCGTTCGGCTTCTCATAGCTCCGCCTTGGCCTCTTCCGGTTCGCATCAATCTGTTACATCAGGGTCCGATTCTCATGCCCAGGGTGGATCGCTTCTTACTTACGGCTTGGCTCTTGAGAGGGCTCGCTTAAAGCGCAAAGGTTATGCAGATTCCGTGGTAGACACCTTGCTTCAGTCTAAAAGACCGACGACCTCTCTAGCATATGTGCGCGTATGGCGTCTGTTTGAATTATGGTGTGGACAGCGCAATGTTCCTCCTATGTCGTCTACCTTGCCTCAGCTCCTCCTTTTCCTTCAGCATGGCTTAGACAAAGGTTTGGCTCTCAGTACCCTTAAGGTTCATATAGCCGCGCTTGCTTGTTTTCGGGGCTCTGTGCAGCATCGCCGTCTTTCGGCGCTTCCCGATGTGCAACGTTTTTTACGGGCAGCAAAGATACTCCGTCCTCCAGTGCGACCCATAGTTCCTCCATGGGATTTGAACGTGGTTTTGGAGGCTTTTTCCCAGTCGTCCTTAGCTTCGCTCAGCTCTCGTGATATTCGTGAGTGTTCCTGGAAAACGGCTTTTTTAGTAGCTTTGTGTTCGGCTCACCGGATTTCCGACTTGCAGGCTTTGTCTTGCCGAGAGCCTTATCTTCAATTTCTGCCAGAACGGGTGTTGCTACGAACCGTACCTTCCTATTTACCTAAAGTACTGTCTGTTTTCCATGTTAATCAAGCGGTAGCCTTGCCCGTGTTTACTGATACTTCCAGTTCTCCCATGGATCGGGCGCTCAAGCGTTTGGATCTTGGCAGGGTCTTACGTACGTACCTGCCGGTTTCCAAACCCTTTCGGAAAACGGATAGACTCTTTGTCCAATACGCCGGGTCTCGTAAGGGTCAACCAGCCTCCAAATCCACCATAGCTTGTTGGGTTCGCTGTGCTATTGTAGCAGCTTACACTGCTAAGGGGCTTTCGCCACCGGTTGGTTTAAGGGCTCATTCTACTCGAGCTCTAGCCACTTCCTGGGCAGAGTTTGCTTTTGTACCGCCAATAGATATCTGCAGAGCGGCAACGTGGTCGTCGTTGCATTCTTTTACCAAGCATTACAGATTGGATGTTCAAGCCCGGGACGATGCGAAATTGGGGGCCTCGACTTTTATCGCAGGGCTCGCGGGTCCCTCCCGTGTTTAGGTACTGCTTTGGTACTGCCCTACCTGTCCCTGGACTGGCCCGGAGAAGCGATAAGGAATATGAAATTAGGTCTTACCTGCTAATTATCTTTCCTTGAGCTTTCTCCGGGCCAGTCCAGGGTCCCACCTCTTGCGGTTTGTAGGCCTTTTTTGTTGTATCCTACAGAACTAGACCATTTTAAGGCATTCGTCCATGAGAGAGGTCATAATTGGGGCTTTCAGATTTCATTCAGTACAGACTACTATTATGTTATGCTAGTTTGAAAAAAAAAATATATAGGAGCCCCTTTGATGGCTTCTGCTTTTTTCAAGGACTATGGAACATTATCAGTTGTTAAAGGGTTAATCTGGTATTTTCAGTTATTTATTTTAGTTGCTTTGTCATAAGAAGACTGCTGGGTTACCCTCAGGGGGAGTGGCTTCACCTCTCAAGAAAACTTGAAGTCTTCAGTCCTCAGCTGCTATAGAGGATTGACAACCCTACCTGTCCCTGGACTGGCCCGGAGAAAGCTCAAGGAAAGATAATTAGCAGGTAAGACCTAATTTCATAATCCTTCACAGTTACATTGTTCCGAACCATGTAGTCTGGGGCGACTGTCAGCTTTCCCTTATTATCTAGTTTAAAAGCTGCTCTATCTCCTTTTTAAAGGTTAATGCCAGCAGCCTAGTTAAGGTGGAGTCCATCCCTTTGTAAAAGCCCCTCTTTTCCAAAAAATGTTCGCCAGTTCCTAACAAATCCAAAACCCTCTTTGCACCATCGTTTCAGCCATGCATTGAGGTTCCAGAGCTCTGCCTGCCTTTTGGGTCCTGCGTATGGAACAGGAAGCATTTCTGAGAATGCTACCCTGGAAGGTCTAGATTTCAACTTTCTACCTAAAATCCTAAATTTGGTCTCCAGAACCTCCCCACCACACTTTCCTATGTCATTGGTACCAATATGTACCAAGACAGTAGACTCCTCCCCACCGCCATCTAATACCTTGTCTAGGTGGTGCATGAGGTTTGCTACCTTTGTACCAGGCAGGCATTTTACCAGGCGATCCTCACATCCACCAGCCACCCAACTATCTACATGCTAATGAATGAATCACCAACTGTAACGGCTGTCCTAATCCTCCTCTCATGGGCATATGGCCCTTGAGAAACCTCCTTGGTGTGAGAGGGTTTTACATCACTTGGAGGACAGGTCATAGCTACAGGATCACTTCCTGTCACAAGACCTCTCCTGTAACGGGTGATGCTCTCCTGTCACATGACCTCTCTCCTTCATGGCAACAGGGAGTCTGCCAGACTGGAGGTGGGACTTCAATACTATGTCCCTGTAGGTCTCGTCTCATACCTCTCTGTCTTATGTCCTCCAAGTCTGCTACTCTAGCCTCCTGAGATCAGACTCGTTCCCTGAGAACAAAGAGCGCCTTGCACCTAGTGCACACGGAAGATCCCCTCACCAACTGGGAAAAAAATCATACATGTGACAGTCAATGCAAAAAAACTGGAAAGCCCCAATCTCTCTGCTGGACTGCTATCTGCATCTTAGTTTTAAGGTTTTGTTCAGATATTAATGTTGTTTACTTACTTAGGTTTGCCCCAACAGTTCTCAGTCGTCTTTTTTCCACGGAGCCATCAGGAGCTTGTCCTAACCCCGCTGTAAAAAAATTCATTTAAAATTTTGTAATGCCTTTGGTTCTTCGTGCTTGCCTTCCCGTCGAACCAGAACATACCGCATTGTTCCAGCACTTCTTTTTGTTTTTTTTCTGATAACTTTTTCATTTCTTTTCTTTCCAGGCATTTAGGCCACCATTGCTCTTTTGATTTTGCCTCAGTAATTCTTTCCTCAATGGAGAAGCCACACAATGGTTTTAAAAAATATACTAAATACTGAGGTACTATCTCGATAACAGATAAGCACAACTGGTGCTTAAAATGTTTGGGCCCCGACAACGACATTTTGGCTTGCACACTCTGTCAGCAAATGACCCCAAGGGGGCTTAAGAACCGGGAACAGCAATGGGGAAAGCTATTTCCATCAGGCTCAGCTACTTTGGCACACTCTTTGGTGGCCTCTACACCGTCGTGGTCGTCACATGGTTTCCATATCTCATCGAAGTCCAAAAAAATGGCAAACACTGGTCTACCTCACCGGCAGAAAAGGTATCAAAGATCTCGACACCGACAGACAAAGGGTCACAATCTTCAGCATCAGCGTCGTACTCCGACACTCGACCCAGACTTAGACCGCCCTCCAAAGCATCTGAGGGGCTCGGAGATGCTCCCAGGACCTCATCCTCAGTGGAGCCTTCGGTACCATGCTCTGGGATGGTAGCACAGAGCTTGATGCTCTCATCCTCCCATTCACCTCCAGTCTCCCTCGATGAGCACATCCAAGCTATCGATAGGAGTCTGGCCATGATCCTAGTGGCAGTAGTGCCAGGATCTTCGAAGCCCTTGGGTTCCACAGCTCTATTACCGATCCTTGATGGTGATACATCCAGGGTTTCAGAAGCATCGCTCAGAGTCAACTCCATCATGCATGGAGACAAGGACTCCATCGGAGCAAGTCACCGCATCGGGTACAGGACACCTCGGTTCCAATACCTCACAGCGTGAACGCCGACCTTCTGCATCAGCATTGGAGCATCACCGATACCATGGTACTGATAGTCATTATTTTGATTTTCTACCTGATTCCAGTACCGCTTCCTTGGAGTCGGTTGTAGTGTCTTTCAATTCTGCACCACCACCGGATATTCCCTTGGATCTGTCTCCAACTCCAAGATTTTATTAGGAACATGGCAACTGTTCCCTCGGTATCTGTAGCCATGGAATCAGAACCGAGAGCAGAAGTGCTTGACATACTTCAATACCCATCAGCTCCAAAAGAAGCTGCAACGCTTCTCATACATAGCATACTCCAAAACCTTATGCTTAGGATGTGGGAGGCATCTCTGATGGTTACATCCATCAGCAAGCGATTGGACACTCTGTATTGAGTTCCTCCTTGCCCAGGGTTTCAGAAACCACAATTACCTTACCATTCCATGGTTGTGGAATCGGCTATGAGGACAATTAAGAGTACTAAGAATCACTCGCCGGTTCCCCCAGGCAAGGACTCCAGAACCCTCAATGTTTTTGACCGGAAAGCTTTTCAGTCAGTTATGCTGGCATCCAGGATTGACTCCTATATGCTCTATATGGGGTTGTTCTTGAGGGATGTTTCAAAGGACTTGTCTGAAGTTACGACCTTGTTGCCAACAGTCAAGCAGGCTGCATATCAGGCCCTGCTAACACATGCTCAAAACACCTCCAAATTTATGGCAACAACTGCTTTTGATGCTTTTGAAGATACCAGTAGAACAGCAGCAGCTTGTATTGCAGCAAGGAGGACAGCCTGGCTGCAGCTCTCTGACATAGAGCAATGGGATCAAGACAAGTTGGCAAATATTCCCTGTAATGGCGAGAACCTTTTTGGGAAAGGGTAGCATGAGAAGGCAGGTGAGATAGAAACCTATGATCTCACCTGAAACGCTTATCTCGCAAAACAGCAGACCCTACTAAATAGAAGGCTCCTTTTAAGAAATCCTTCTATCCCAAGAAGAGGAGGTACTACCCTTCCTACCCTCCATACCATGCTAAGCAGCCACATCAGAAGCAGCAAGGGCCCTGTCAGCCCAGGAAAACTAAAGCTGCAAAGTCCAAGCCAGCTCAGCAGCAAAAGCCTCCGGCTAGTTTTTGACTGCTTCCTCAAAGGCATAACCAGTCTACCCTTTAGTGACCCCTATCCATCCCACATAGCAGGCAGGTTGGTATACTTAACCCACAGATGTCCCCTCATAACCCATAGCCAGTAGTAATCAGGGGCTATCTGCTCAATTTCAAAGACCTGCTCCCCACTTTCTTTGTAGGGGAGTTCCCCATGGATCTCCTCCATTCCAATCTTCTGCAGCAGGAGATCACCACTCTCACAACACAAGGAGCCATCGAGCAAGTCCCACTCCTTCAACAAGGCCTAGGGTTCTACTCCCGATACTTTCTCATTCCAAAGAAGACAGGGAGATTCAGGCCTACCCTGGATCTCCGGGATCTCAACAAATTCCTTGTGAGAGAAATGTTCAAAATGCTCTCTCTAGAGACTCTACTTCAGGAAAAAGGCTGGTTCTGCTCTCTAGATCTCAAAGTTGTCTACACATACATCCTGATCCACCTCTTTCACAGAAAGTACCTCCGGTTTTTCTTTTTTGGAACACCACTACCAGTATTGTGTTCTCCCCTTTGGTCTGACTTCAGCCCCATGGATGTTCACGAAGTGTCTGGTAGTCGTAGCGGCCTACCACTGCACCTTGGGCATCTTCGTCTTCCCTTACTTAGACGATTGGTTCATCAAGGGAGATACCCCTCATCACTTAAACACACCATTCTCGTGCTATGACAACTAGTCCAGTTACTGTTGAGGGGTGCTGGGGTTGTCAGGGGGTCTTTATGCTGTCTTTATCGCCACTTTTTGTAGTTTTTTGAAGGGATGGGAGCGGAGCTCAGCTCTTGGGCGTCTGCTCAAGCTGCCGTCATCACATGACTCCCTAATCCACAGCATCTATTTGCAATCAACCACGCTGCTTACTAAGTAGCTCATAAGATCCTTTTTTCTGAAATTCAGTTAAAAAAAGTCCATACTCCTTTATTTTTCCAATATAATTCTCTTTTAAAAAAATATTCAAAAATAACTTGTATCAAATTGGAATTGGAATCCCACTCCTCACAAATGTTAGTCAAAATGATCGTTAACAAAATCTATCTAAATGGAGCAATTGTAACAAATTATATTCAAACAGAGCCCTTGACTCAAGCTTCAAATAACTTCACTGCGCAACACAGTGCTGTTTTGGATGTGATAGCTTTTCACTTGTCTTGCTTCAGGGGTCTAAAATATCATAATTTTACCACATAACCTATCTGTTTATAGCTTCAATAGCCCGGTCCAACAATTGTATAATAATTTCTTCACTGTTGGCATCATCATCAGCATCCACTGCTCAAGGCTCCATCTTGGCTTCAGTCTCCATAGTTCTGGTTCCCATATAACAGCGCTTCCATCACTCAGTCATTAACCCCTCTACCACAATTAACACCCATCATAACAGCAAATGCCATTCCATCTCAACATTCATGCTCCTCGGTCACACTGTATTTAGTTTGCAAATCCACAATTGTTCTCCACTCCACCAGTGCAGGGGAGCATAATCAATCACTCCCCATTTCAATGAGGCAAAATAATGTTGCTCTTCGAAACAATGTAAAACTAAAGGGACTGTAATAGTTTGAATCTTTAATCTGGATTTGTGCTCACTCAGTCTTGTTTTAAAAACCCTGCTCATGCAACCCACATATAACTTCAGACAAGGACTCAAAATAAAATAAACTACATGATCAGACATACGTGTTGTATACTGCAAAAATTGAATTATGATTCATCAGTCATAGGATCTTTCCAATCACAACTCTCCATGGTCTGGGAACAAAAACTGCATACATTACATTTGAAATGTCCTCTCCAGGGCAACTCTCCCTGATCTCGGAGGCCAACCTCATCATCTAGTTGGCAGTATTTGTACCTCAAGAAAACCCTGTTCATGCAACCCACATATAACTTCAGACAAGGACTCAAAATAAAATAAACTACATGATCAGACATACATGTTGTATACTGCAAAAATTGAATTATGATTCATCAGTCATAGGATCTTTCCAATCACAACTCTCCATGGTCTGGGAACAAAAACTGCACACATTACATTTGAAATGTCCTCTCCAGGGCAACTCTCCCTGATCTCGGAGGCCAACCTCATCATCTAGTTGGCAGTATTTGTACCTCAAGAAAAGGCTGTAAGAGGTCATTCTTTAAAAACCTCATGAATTGACAACATGTTCCAATGTTTATAAATGATCTGCCTCACTTGTATCACCTTTGTCAAATATGGTAAGACATGTCAATTGATCCCTCTGCCTCTTCTCTTGATGATTCTACAACAAAGACCGCTGCATATACAATACTCTTCTATATAATCATGATCAGTCACCCTCATTGGGTTACCACAATTCTTCAAATGCTGCTTCAACTCAACAGCTTTCGCTTTAAAATCTTCAATGGATGAAAAACTCGTCATAGCCTCAGAAAGTATCCCACCAAACCAGCTTTCAAACTTCCCAAGTGGTGGTTTTGATAATGTAATAAATTATTTTGTTCACTCTGTTTTCTGAATAATGTGGTAATTAACCTGTTCTGATGTTTTACAATCATCAAATCAAAAAAAGAAATCTATCCATTCTTGATATAGTTGGCCTTTGAATTTTATATTCTGCTTCTGAGCAACCAATGAAAAATTCTTCCAATTCTTGTTTAGATCTATCCAAGAGAAAGAAAAAAATATCATCTAGAACCTACTCCAGAATCTGCTCAGAAGCAGTTTAGGGTGGCAAGAAGGAAAGAAAAAGGAATGAGGTGGGGCAAGATGGCAAGAGAGAGGGGTGTGTGGGGAGTAAAAGGAGAGAAAAGAGGGGGTGTTGGGAAGAATGAGGGAAGTTCAGGGCACAAGAAGGGAAGAGCGAAGGGATAGGGGCAGAGAGGGAAGTGTGGGATGGGATCAAGATAAGCAGAGAGGGGGTATGGCAACAGGAGGGGAAAATAAAGGGGTAAGAGAGGGGTAGAAAGAGAGAGGAGGTAAAAGGAAAATAGGATAAGGGAGAGGGAGATGGGAGATGAGTAGAAGAAAGTGCAAGAGAGGGAGAGGAAGAAACTGTGGGGTACAGAGTGCAGGTGAAAAGGGGATTGTGAAGGCTTCAGGTGGTATTTTTGTGGGGGGAAAGTTGTTTTGTTGTGGTCGCCAAGCCTCTCTCAATTTTTGTTGAGGTGGAGGTGTTATGTTGAAGCCTTCAAGCTCTTTTTGGTGTTTTTGAGGAGTGGGAGGTAGGGTCACCAAGCCCCTCTTGGTGTGTTTGTGGAGTGGGTAGAGTTGTGTTGGGGCCGCTGAATTCCTCTTGTTGTTTATTGAATCCTGTACTGTAAATGTCACCACATGCCACTGTATTCATTAGCAATTTTCTAAATACTTTTGTTTTTGAGTTTCTAAAACTCATAGTTTCCTCTAGATCTATTCTCAATAGACAGCTTATTTCATTTGCTGCAGCTCTATATCCAGATATTTTATCTGAAGGTTGCTTGTAAATAAAATTTTTACATGAAGGAACTAATCTATTATCAGTCACAGAATGCAAAATTCTGGAAGAATCATCCAAGTTGCACAATGAGGGCATAGAGTCAGGAATTAGGCTGTGATAAATCTGAAAACCAAAGCACAATGATTAAAAAATCACCCTTGCAGAGACCCGGAGTGTTACTGAATGTGGAGTGAATATCACTCTATTCTATTTCTGACCCCATAGTAGAGTCTTAGCAGTCATATTTTGTAAAATCTGCAAATGTATAAAATGTTTTTTGTCATTCCCAAATATAGAATATTAACAATAGTCTAGTTGTGTCATGATCAAAGCTTTAAATGTTTGGTGGTAAAATTTGATCGAATCTGTCAATTGCATCATAATTTGAAGAATATTTTTGTAGTGAGAGATCTCATTTGTTGTTCTAAAGATAGGGTGTAATTCATAATCATATCTAGGATTTTAACTGACTTTTACTCCAGCAAGGGTAGAAAACTTGTTTAGAAAAGCTGCCATTTCATGTCCTATCCATGATAATTTGTTCTTTTCTGGATTTAATTTCATGTAGTGTTTACCCATCCACAAATTAATCAGTTGGAAGCATTTTGCTAATTTATCATATGTAATATTCAAATCTACCTGAAAAGGGAAAAGCACTGTAATATCCTCTGCATATGCATACATGAAGAAATGAAATCCCAAACCCTGTAAATAATCTCACAGCTTACTCAAATATTAAAAAGAATTGGCAACAAGAGCAAATCTTGTAGTATACCTCCCAGAAAACTTCCCCATCCTTCTCACTTTTCTCTCTGTTTACACATTCATCCCTCTACAAACAACCAGAAACATACTCACTCTTTTACTCCATCTATCTACACAAATTGCTTAAAAAAACCTTACCTTTGCTATCAGTCTAAAAGCATAAAAAATCAATACCTATACCTGTTTACTCCACATATCCATATACTGCCTAAATAACCACTGCCTTCCTAAAAGCCCTATTTTGGGGTATTTTCATGATTTTCTTAATATTTTAGGCATTTTCACTGCCATTGTTACGCAGTGCTGATTCCCAATAGTGCCTTAGGTTTTTTGACCTTTGTTAAGTTTTCTTTCCTTTTTGCATGTCACCACAGTAGGCCTAAGCAGGGTCCTTAGATGTCCCTACTGGAAGTAATTTTGTCAAACTCATTTAATTTCTCTGGCTGCCTTTTTCAGCAGTATGTCCCAGAAAAAATCTCCCTAGTAGGTTTAAGAGGTGCTCCGGTTCGGCAAGATCATACCCATTTGGGATACCCACAACTGGTGCTTGCAGTGCCTGGAACCCAACTATGATTCTTCTTGTAATTTGTATTTTCAGATGTTAGAGAGGACTCAGGAGTTGTGAAAAGCAGCACAAATGAATTTTTGGCACCAATAAGTCTGGTCTATGACATTAGAAGCTTGGTCTCCATGGCCTAGGAGCTGCATTGGATGCTGGGGATGCATTAACATTGAGACCCCATCAGTCATCCTTGGCATTGAACATCAGTAGAGCCCATCAAGATCAGGCACTATCCAGTTCCCTCCTGAAGAAGAGAGATAATTCAACCTCATCTTCAACATCAAGGGTTCACGACACCAAGCAGAGGCTGGAATCCATTGGAGTCAAAACTTATTGGAGCATGATGTCATGAGCATCAAGGCATCGAGGGGATCCAGTTTTGTTGAAGCATCCCCAATGTGAGTACCACTCTCCTTGGTACCAGAGAGGTTGCAGCAGTCTCTGAGGGGCCGAGACCATCCTTACAGTATCCCTGGTATGACTCAGGAGGACAAGGCCACTCCCACTATGGCCCCAATGCCTTTTGTCAATGGCAGCCTTCGAGGAGTGTCTCATGAAGACACTTGAAGAATGAATGGAAGGCTTCTTTGTTTGGCACGATGCTATAGCTCGGACTACATTGACTTCAGTGCAGCACGAGGTGCAGCTGATCCTTGAAAAACAGAGAAATGATTGCAGATAAAGACCATATGACTTATCCAGTCTGCCCATTCATACTAAACCTAAGCTCTGTAATCCCTTCCTTTCCCTTCAAAATCCTCAATATTTGTTCCATTCTTTCTTGAATTTCGATACAGTCCCTGTCTCTGCCATCTCCATAGGAAGGCTATTCCACGCATCCCAAATATGTGGCTCTTCCATCTGGAAAATTATTCAAGCTTTTTTAGATTTTTCCTCATGTTACAGTATCTACACCTTCCTGGGTGTCTACCCTTTTGCAGATTTAGGTATCATCCACAGACAAAAACTTTACCCAACAGCCTTTCCAAAATGATGATGAGTGTGCCATCAAGTTGATGCAGACTCCTAGCAACCCTGTGGATAGTTGGGACTATCCGCTGGGTTTTCTTGGCAAGATGAGACAAGAGGTAGATTGCTAGGCCTTTCTTCTGTACTTACAAATATGTTAAAAAGAACCAGACCAAGGACTGATCCCTGTGGCATATCACTGGTAATGTCTATATTTTAAGAGTGGACTCAAAGGATGGTGGTAAATGGAATTCACTCAGAAGAAAGAAAGAAGTAGTGGATTGCCTCAGGGATCCATCCTGGCACTGCTTCTGTCCAGTGTCTTTATGAGTGATACTGCCAAAGGAATAAAAGGAAATGTTTGAGTTGTCCATTTTGTGCAATCTTCATGTAATCAACAAAACGTCAAAGCTACAACCACCTTACCATTCCATGATGGTCAAATCTGCTATCAAATGGGCCAAATGTTCCATGACGTACTCTTTGGTGCCACCAGGGCCGGCCCTAGAGTTCTAACAAAGTGTTGGAGCCCTAGGCGATTATCAAGCTCTACACCCCCTCTAGTTGTCAAAATATATTATTTAGCTTTGAATGGCCTGCTTTTGTTGCCCTCCAGAAGTTGTTGCCCTTAGCAACTGCCTAGTTTGCCTAGTGGTTGGGCTGGCCCTGGATGACCCCAAAGGAAGAGACTTAGACATTGAGAGAAAAGTCTATAGGGGTATGGGTCTGTGAAGTAGGAATTAATAATCGTTTGAATGACACATGTGCTCAAAGCTGGTTATATGGACAAACTGAAACTACAGTTTGCAAAAAGGTTCCTTCCAACAAGTTTCAGAGTTCTAACTAGCTGCAGTAACTATAGGGTTACTTAGTGTCCATCACAATATTACATCTTCCTTCTCTTAAAGATGAAAATAAACATTTACAAAAAAACCTGTTGCATACATCTGAAATCAACTCCAGAAGTCATGCATCAAAGGGATAATTACAAGTCCAGTCTTTTAGGTGGCTTCATAATGCAGCCAGAACCAGTGATCTGCAGAGCCTTGCTTCCTGCTGCATTTGCATTTGTAGAAGAACATAAGATATGCCAAACTGAATCAGACCAAGTGTCCATCAAGCCTAGTATTCTGTTTCCAACAGTGGCCAGTACAGGCCACATGTATCTATCAGGTTCCCCAAACTACTACTACAACTACTGAACATTTGTATAGTGCTACAAGACATATGCAGTGCTGCACAGACACATGTAAAAGACAGTCCCTTCTCATCAGAGCTTTCAATCTAGTCAAGACAGACAATACAGTAGCTGTAGACACAGGATACATCTAGTGGGAATGGTAAGAAAACATAAGGGAGAATAGGTGAATCAAGAACCGAAAGTGGCAGTGGAGAGGTGAGTTTTCAGCCTGGATTTGAAAAAGGTCAGAGAAGGCGCCTGATGTACAGACTCAGGTAGTTTGTTTCAGGCATATGGAGCAGCAAGGTGAAAGGAGCAAAGTTGGGAGTTAGCTGATTCATGAACCAACATGAGGGGAAGCCATTTTGGACCTAGTCCTTAGTGAGGAACACAAGATCTGGTGCAAGAGATAAGGGTGCTGGGGCCACTTGGCAATAGTGATCATAGCATGATCGCGTTTGATTTAATAAATGGAGGAAGAACGACAAGGAAATCCACAGTATTACCTTTTAACTTTCAAAAGGGAGTGTGATAAAATGAGGAAAATAGTTAAGAAAAAAACTAAAAGGAACATAAGAACATAAGATATGCCATACTGGGTCAGACCAAGGTCCATCAAGCCCAGTATCCTGTTTCCAACAGTGGCCAATCTAGGTCATATGTACCTAGCAGTTTCCCCAAAAGACACAGGTTCCACAATGCTTGTACTGGGTCAAGCATTGATATCCTGGGTCCCTTCTTAATAATGGTTTATGGACCTTTCCTCCAGGAACATGTCCAAATCTTTTTTAAACCCAGCTACACTAACAGCCTTTACTATATCCTCCGGTAACAAATTCCAGAGTTTGATTACACATTGCGTGAAAAAATATTTTCATTTATTAGTCTTAAATAGTTTACCCTGTAGCTTCATTGCATGCCCCCTAGTCTTTCTATATTCTGATAACGTAAACAATCGATCTATGTTTACCCATTCCACTCCGTTCATTAATTTATAGACTTCTATCATATCTCCCCTCAGCCGTCTCTTTTCCAGGTTAAAGAGCTCTAACCTTTTTAGCCTTTCTTCATAGGAGTATCCTTCCATCCCCTTTACCATTTTGGTGGCTCTTTTCTGAACCTTTTCTAATATCGCTATATCCTTTTTAAGATACGGCGACCAGAATTGCACACAATATTCAAGGTGCGGTCTCACCATGGAATGATATAGACGCATTATAATATCTTTTGTTTTATTTTCCATTCCTTTCCTTATGATACCTAGCATTCTATTTGCCATTTAGCCCTACCCTCTGCTTTCTATCTTTTAACCAGTTCCTGATCCACAGTAGTACACTGCCTCCTATCCCATGACTCTTTAGTTTTGCCAAAAGTCTCTGATGAGGGACCTTGTCAAAGGCTTTCTGAAAGACCAGATACACTGTATCAACCGACTCACCTTTGTCCATCTGTTTATTCACACCTTCAAAAAAACATAACAGATTAGTAAGACAAGATCTTCCTTGTCTAAAGCCATGTTGGCTGTCTCCCATTAGGCCATGACTATGTACATGCTGAGTAATTTTATTCTTTATGATGGTTTCTACCATTTTTCCCGGTACTGACGTCAGGCTCACCGGTCTGTAGTTTCCCGGATCACCCCTGGAACCCTTTTTAAAAATTGGTGTTACATTGGCGATCCTCCAATTTTCATGTATTAGAGATGATTTTAATGATAGTTCACAGATTACTAATAGCAGGTCTGCAATCTCATATTTCAGTTCTTTCAACACCCTTGGATGTATACCATCCGGCCCAGGTGATTTGCTACTCTTCAGTTTATCTAATAGTTGTAATACATCTTCCCGTACTACATCCTCCTGTAATACATCTGTAGGAGCATCTGCAAAGGTTAAAGATTTACATCATGCATGGATGTTGTTTAAAAATACTATCTTGGAAGCACATATTTTAAGAAAAATGGAAGGACGTCCAAATAACTGCCAGTATGGTTTAAAGGTGAGGTCAGAGAGGCTGTTTTAGTCAAAAAAGCATCTTTCAGAAAATGGAAAAAGGAGCCAAATGATGAAAATGGGAAACAACATAAGCACTGGCAAGTTAGATTCAAGGCATTGATAAAGCAGATAAATAGAGAATTTGAAAAGAAGCTTGTTGTGGAAGCAAAAATGCATAATAAAGACTTTTTCAAGTACATTTGTAGCAAAAAACCTATGTGAGAGTCAGTTGGACCATTAGATGATAGAGGAGTAAAAGGGGCACTAAGAAGTGACAAGGCCATAGTGGAGAGACTGAATAAATTCTTTGCTTTGGTTTTTACTGAGGAAGATGTAGGGATGTTACTCATGATTGAAATGGTATTTAAAGGTGATGCTGCAGAAGAATTGAAATAAATATCGATACACCAGGAAGATGTATTACAACTATTTGATGACTAGCAAATCACCTGGACCAGATGGTATACATCCAAGGGTGTTGAAAGCACTGAAATATGAGATTGTAGACCTACTATTAGTAATCTGTGAACTGTCATTAAAATCTTCTGTAATACCTGAAGATTGGAGGATAGCCAATGTAATGCCAATTTTTAAAAAGGGTTCCAGGGGCGATTCAGGAAACTACAGACTGGTGAGCCTGACATGAGTACCGTGAAGAACAAAATTACTGAACTTGTAGATAGTCATGGCTTAATGGGAGACAGCCAATATGGTTGTAGCCAAGGAAGGTCTTGTCTTACTAATCTGTTATGGTTTTTGAAGGTGTGAATAAACAGGTCGACAAAAGTGAGTCAGTTGATAATGATGTATCTGGATTTTCAGAAAGACTTTGACAAGGTCCCTCATGAGAGACTTTTGGCAAAATTAAAAAGTCATGGGATAGGAGGCAGTGTACTATTGTGGATCAGGAACTGGTTAAAAGATAGAAAGCAGAGGGCAGGGCTAAATGGCCAATTTTCCCAGTGGAGAAAGGTGAATAGTGGAGTACCCCAGGGATTTATGCTGGGTCTGCTGCTTTTTTAACATATTTGTTAATGACTCGGAAATGGGAATAATGAGAGAAATAATCAAATTCGCAGATGACACAAATTATTCAAAGTTGTTAAAACCCAAGAGGATAGTGACAAATTGCAAGAGGACCTTGATAAATTGGAAGACTGGATGTTCAAATGGCATATGAAATTTAATATGGTCAACTGCAAAGTTATGTACTTAGGAAAGAACAACCCAAACTATGGTTACACGATGCAAGGTTCCACATTAGGAGCCACCACCCAGGAAAAAGATTTAGGCGTCTACGTGCATACTGGGTGTTGAAACCTTCCACCTAGTATGCACCGGCGGCCAAGAAAGCAAATAGAATACTAGGAATCATAAGGAAAGGAATGGAGAATAAAACAAAGGATATTATAAATGCCTCTGTATCGTTCCATGGTGTGACTGCACCTTGAATATTGTGTGTAATTCTGGAAGCCATATCTTAAAAAGGATATAGCAGAATTAGAAAAGGTAGATAAGAGTCACCAAAATGATAAAGGGGATGGAAGGATACCCCTATGAGGAGAGACTGAAAAGGTTAGGGCTCTTCAACCTGGAAACTGAGGGGAGATATGATAGAGGTCTATAAATTAATGAATGGAGTGGAACGGGTAAACGTAGATCGATTGTTTACACCGTCAAAATATAGAAAGACTAGGGGACATGCAGTGAAGCTACAGTGAAACCTATTTAAGACTAATAAGAGAAAATATTTTTCCACTCAACGAGTAATCAAATTCTGGAATTCGTTATCGGAGGACGTAGTAAAAGTTGTTAGTGTAACTGAGTTTAAAAAAGGTTTGGACAAGTTCCTGGAGGAAAGGTCCATAAACCATTATTAAAGGGGACCTGGGAAATCCACTCCTTGCCCCAATAAAAGCATTGTGGAACCTGTGTCTTTTGGGGAAACTGCTAGGTACTTGTGACTAGATTGGCCACTGTTGGAAACAGGATACTGGGCTTGATGGACCTTGATCTGACGCAGTATGACATATCTTATGTTCTTATGTAATAGAAGAGTAGGGCACAGATAGAAGCGATTTGCCAGAAGAGCGGCGTTCCCGAGGAGGGGTGTAGGGAGAGATATGAGAGGAAAGGAAGTGAGGAGCTGCAGAGCGAATGCACTTATAGGTCAGCAGAAGAAGTTTGAACTGGATAGGGAGCCAAGGTAGTGATTTGAGAAGAGGAGTAATTTATTTATTTATTCAGTTTTTCTATACCACCTTATCCTTCAATCAAAGTGGTCACAGCACAATTGGGGGATACATTTAACATGAGGGGATATGAGACACATACACTAATACTTACACATGGGCAATGGAGGGTTAAGTGGCTTGCCCAAGACCACAAGGAGCACCTGTGGGACTAGAAACCCCAGTCCTTCCTGCCCAAGGTTGCTGTCCTCTAGTGGGATTTGAATCACTGACCTTCAGGTCTGTGGTACCTTGCCCCAACTACTAGGCCACTCCTCCCTCACATAATATGAGCATTACAAGGCTGGTGGAAGATTGTCACACAGCAAAGTGTTGAACAGATTGAAGGGGAGAGAGACCGGCGAGGAGTAGATTACAATAGTCTAGATAGGAGGTGACTAAGGAGTGGATAAGTGTCTTAGTAGTGTGTTCAGAAAGGAATGAGCAAATTTTGTTGATTTTATAGAGAAAGAAATGGCAGATTTTAGCTATCAGATGGATGTGTGTGGAGAAGAAGAGAGAGGAGTCAGACAACCCCAAGGTTGCAAGCTGAGGAGACAAGGAGGAATAGAGAGTTATCCACAGAGACTGAGAAAGAAGGAAGGGGAGAGGAGGATTTAGGGGGAAAAATAAGAAGTTCAGTTTTGGCCATGTTCAGTTCCAAATGGCAGTGAGACATCCAAGCAGCAATGTCAGAAAGGCAGGCAGAGATCCTGGCCTGGATTGCCAGAGAGATTTTAGGTGTAGAGAGGTAGATCTGGGAGTCATCAGCATAAAGATGGTACTGGAAGCCATGGGAAGAGATGAGTGTACCAAGTGATACTGGGTACATAGAGAGAAAAGGAGTGGACCCAAAACAAATCTTGTGAATTTTGTCATGGAAGTAGTCAGCCAGGGTTTGGGCAGAAAGGAAGGGGGAGGGATCAGAGGCAGAGGCACCTTGAGGAGAAAGTTGAGAGTTGTAAAGAGACGGTGAGGGTCAGAGGCAACAGAATTAGTCAGATGGACATAATAGTCCTGTTTGGCGAGTGCTATGGCTGACTGGAAAGAGACAAGTATGAATTTGAAGTGTAGAAAGTTTGCAAGGGTGTGGGATTTGAGACAAGCACACTCAGCTGAGTGGGCGCAGGAACATAGCGGGTAGTGGAAGACAGCCAGGGTTGAGGTACAGTATGCCTCATAGAACGTGGCATGGGTGGAGCAAAAGCATCCAGGGCAGAAGAGAATGCAGTGCTATAGGAAGCTACTGCCTCATTGACAGAGTCGGATGACATAGTGGAGGAAAGAGGCGATGAGACAGTGGAGGAGAGAACCAATGGGTTAGTAGTGTGAAGATTTCTTTTTTTTTTTTTAATATTTTATTTAGCTTTTTGCAAGATACAAGATACAAGATACAACCAATAACAAAATTATCCAACCTTACAACAACCCTCCCTCCCCGACATTCTGGGAAAACATATCATTTATCTTTACAGATTATCTAACTCGCACTCCATAGCGCTTTGGCTGGCAACTATAATAGTAAGGTACATACCATTTTAATATTTTTGTTGCTAACCTGTACATTGTGGCACCCTGAGGCTGTCTATTCCTATATGAGCACTTAGTGCAAAATCTTCCAAAGGTTTCCATTTTCATACACCGGGTCGGCAAACATGCTCATATGCTGGGTCGGCATAAGAGCTCATTTGCTTTTTCATATTTAGAGTACAGACATGCCAAGTTCCACCATGTGTGCTAATCCAGTGCCTTAGGGGATTTCCAATGGGAGATTACAACTTTCAGGGCTACCTCCAACATGAAATCCAAAAGAAATGTATGTTCTTTTACTAACACTGAGAGTTGATCTACAAAAGCTGGAAGAATGGTCTAATGCTTGGCAATTAAGATTTAATGTGAATTGTATGCGATAGGAAGCGAGAGGTTGGTGTGCAAGGACCAGGAGTAGGATCTTGGAGTGATTGTTTCTGAGGATCTCAAGGTGGTGAAACAGTGTGACAAGGCAGTAGCAAAAGCCAGATGGATGCTTGGTTGCATACAAAGAGGAAAAACCAGCAGAAAGGAAGAGGTACTAATGCCACTGTACAAATCACTGGTGAGGCCTCACTTGGAATATTGTGTTCAGTTTTGGAGACCATATCTTGCAAAGGATATAAAAAGACTGGAAAAGGTTCAGAGGAAACCAACCAAAATGATTTGGAGCCTGCATTAGAATACTTATGAGAAGAGACTTGAAGACCTAAATATGTACACTCTGGAGGAGAGGAAGGACAGGGCAGATATGATTCAGACCTTTAAATACTTTGAGTATTAACAAACAAACCTCTTCCACAGACGGTGAAGCTGTAAAACTAGAAGGCATAACATGAAGCTGCAAGGAGGTAAACTGAAAGAAAAGTCAGGAAATACTTTTTCACCGAATGGATGCTTGGAATGCCCTCCCGATGGAAATGGTGGGGCCAAATACAGTGATAGAATTCAAAATGGCATGGGACAGACACAGTGGATCCCTTTATAGCAACAGGATAAAACCAAAATAAACATAACTAACTCTTATATCTCAACAAATATGGGTGACCTACACAGAGCGGTTGGTACATCCCTAAACAAAGGCATGTGGAGCGGTGAACCGCACGGAGTGACAGGTGCACCTGCTCTTGCAGCCTTGCTGGGCAGACTAGATGGACAATACTGGTCTTTATCTGCCATCATATACTATGTTATTATGAGATAGGGGTCTCATCAGAATGATTTGCCATGATAGGGTACAGCACTAATTGTATTCCTTCCTAGACCATGTTCCAAAAGTATTGAATGTTAGGGCATTCATATGTCATATATGCCAGTATACTCAGCCCGGTATGGCAGGACCAGCATTTATTTCCTACTTTTGGGTCCCATTTTGTTTGGCGAATTGGTGTGACATAAGTTCAGTGAGCTAAAATGTACAAGGATTGCGTAAGGGCGGCTGATTTAGTCGTTCTAATTAGAGGACCCAAAAAATGTGACCATTGATGTGGAGAAGGAGATACCGATAACTCAGTTTCCCATATCTTTTCCAGTCCTTCAGGATTACACAGGAAACGGTCCCTAAATAAAGCATAAAATGTAGAAACTATACTTTTGTTATTGTCTTATATCGTTAATTATTTTCTGAAAACACCAGTCCTGATCCAATAACCATATGTCTATCTTGGAGGAGGCAATACAATGTTTCAATTGCAACCATTGATAATGACATGTTCAGGGAAGGCGAAATTCTGATTGCAACTTGTGAAACGATTTCCAAGAGGATCCCTCTAGTAATTGCACCAGGGTCCAAATTCTGCATGAGTACCATTTGTGCCAGACAAAGGATCTTTTCTTAATTTTAATTAGTGGGTTATACCACAGAGGCATGGAGGCAGAAAATGGTTTCTCCAGAGTTAAAAGTAGGGTGAGGGTTTGAAAAGCATCTTGAGTAGTGATAACGATATTGTTCATTTTTGAGTGACTGTTGTGCCACATACCCATCAGTAACTGTGAAGGAAAAGGGGCAGCCATTTGTTCTTCCACCAACAGCCAGACCGGGCTCCTGTACGACTGTATAGGTTCAGCCCATTTGGTGCCTTGTTTTAACAAAAATGCTCTGTGGTACCAACTAAAGTCTGGAAAGTGGACTCCACTACTCATTTTATTCGCTTTAAATTTCTTGGTGGCTATTCTTGGAGGTTTTCCTCACCATAGGAAGGTGATAAGCAGTTTTTTAATTGTAAAAGCCTACGGGGAGAGAGAAGGGGAGCATTTCAAGAATGTAGTTGATTTTAGGGGTAAGAAACATTTTTATGGATTCAAGCCTTCCCCATCACAAGAGATGAAGTGGTGACTAATTTAAAGTGAAAGTACTGACCATGTTTAAGAGATCTTTGGTGTTAGTTTTAAGGTATCTTCTAAGGAAGCATTACAGCGGTCTCTTAGATATTTTATTGCCTGTGATTCCCAAGTGAAGGGGTGAGAAGCTAGCATTGCTTTATTGGTTAATGAACTGAGTGGAAAAGCAACTGATTTGGACCGATTAATCTTATACCTGAAAGTTGAGAGTACTGTTCTATTATGTCAAAGACTGTGAGATGGAGGGAGGCTGAAGAAGCAGCAAAAGATGGTCCGCATATGCTGAAAGTTTCACGTGCACCTCTCCTATAACTATTCCTTGAACTTCCTGGGTTTGTCTTAGTAAAATGGCCAGGGGTTCTAGGACTAAATTAAAAAGAAGTGGGGAAAGGGGACAGCACTGCCAGGTATCCCGATTTAATGAGAATTTTTTTTAGTATGTAGACTTTGCTGAAATTATAGCTGATTGGTTTTGGTAAAGCACTTTAATCACGTTAATAAATTTATCAGCCAAAGCCAAACCAATGCAATACATAAAATAAAAAGGACCACTCTAACCTGTTGAACACTTTTTCTGCATCAAGTGATAAGCCCATACAGGGAGTATTGAGGCAATTTGACAGTTCCAGCACATGGCAGAGGAGTCTGACATTACCTGCCATGGATCTTCTGGCAATAAATCCACATTGATTGGGGTGGATCAACTGGGGGACAACCTTTGTTAGCCTATTTGCTAAGATAGTAGAATAAATTTTGTTGTCTGTGTATAATAGCGATATAGGTCGGTAGTTATCAACTTTCTGTGGGTCTCTGCCCATTTTTTCCAAGACTATTATGCTTGCATCCGTAAAGGATCCTATGTGCATCAGATGTTGTTGCACCAGCTCAAAATACTGGAGTAGGTAAGGGAATAGGTCCTGTTGAAATGTACAGTAGAATTCTACTGGTAGGCCATCAGGTCCTGTGGCTTTGCCCATTTGCATAAATAATAGAGCAGTGTGTAGCTCTTCACTAGTGAATGCTCTATCCAGATCATCTTTGAGTTCACTGGGTACCAGCGGCTGCTCTAGGTGTTGTGTAAATTGTATAAAATCGTCTTTTCCGCTTTTACTTCGGATGAGTAAAGCTGTGAATAAAAGGATCTAAAGGTGTCTACTATGGCCTTATCATTGTCTAATTGGTGCCCTTGATCATCTGCTGTGGATGCTATTCTTGTTGCCATTGGTTTAGCTTTAAGCATCTTGGCAAGAAGACGACCTGCTTTGTTTTGTTCTACATAGCATCTTGTTTGATGGCGATGTTCACTAGTCAAAACCTCTGAGCTCAATAAAGTTTTAGTGTAGGCGTTGGAGTCTTATTAGGATACCAGAGTCTGTTCTGCGCTGCAAAAGTCTTTCCCCTGCATGGATTTGTTCCTCTAGCAGTTTTTGTTCAGCCTGTTGTTGCCGCTTTAATATAAATAGAGTGGCTGGTGATTGTTGCCCTAATGAAGGCTTTAAAGGCTTTCCACCATGCCCAACCAGATGTCTCCATAGGGGAATTTGTTTCAAAATAATTTTTAATAGCCACACAAATCTTTTCTTGGAATGAATTATCCTTTAATAGTGAACTATTAAAGGACCATGACATGTTTTCAGTCACATTTACCTTAGGAACATATTTGAATGAAATTGCAGCCCAATCGGATATATGGGTACTGTGAATTTCTGATGACAAAATAGTATTAACCATTGTTTTTGATACAAGCAAAAAGTCAATACGGGAGTGGGACTTGTGGGGCAGCGAGAAAAATGTAAAGTCTCTCTCTGTAGGATGTATAAGCCTCCAAATATCTATCAGTCCAAAAGATTGCATTAAAGTGGCAACCACAGTAGATGCTTTAGTGAGTCTGTTCTGGCATTGGGATTGTCTGTCTAAAAGCGGATCTAGTATTAGGTTAAAATCGTCTCCCAGAACTATATTATGAGAAGGATCTTCTGCTAACTCCCTTGCCACTTCTTGAAAAAAATTTGGGACATCTGTGTCTGAAGCGTAGATATTAATTAGTGATAGGTGTGTTCTACCTAATTGGATATTAACCTTAGCCCACCTACCTTCTGTGCCCACCAGGGGCGGCCCAAGGGAGGTGCGGGGCCATGTGCGTAGATTAATTGTGGGGCCTCATTTGCATAAGGGGTCTCATTTGCATAACTATTTGCATAATATTAACATGCACTTTTAGTAAACATGCCTCTTAATGAGTGTCTGGATAAAGAAAGACTAACAGATTTCTACATTACTATATTGCAGTGACAACCGCCAGGCCCATTAGGAAGTACTATAAACACTGACCATTTAGAATCCATAGCAAATCCACCCTATCATAACAGCACTACCAGGACTCACAAAGCACCAAACCCTACCTATCAAAAGGCAAAACTGCAGATATTAAACCAATACATCTTAGAGAATACCAATACATCTCACTAGAGGAAAGAGAACAAGTGGGACTGTCAAACAAACTACAGAATACCTCAGCTTAGTTACACAGAACATAGACCATCACCACACAAAGAACAAGGGATCACAATTTAGAAATAGGAAGATAATAATTAAACTGGGAACCCCAAAAGCCAAACATGAAATGTACAACACTGGAGAAATAAAACTATAAAGTAATTTCCTCTTGCACTAAACAAAAACGCAAAGATGTTAGCAATACACACTTCCCAGACCAGACATTCCAGTTAATAAATTCAAAATAAAAAGTATTTTTCTACCTTCTTTTTGGGCATTTTATTTTTCAGTTGCAATTACTCCAGTCACTTTCTTCTGGTTTCTTCGTGTCTTCTGCGAGCTACCCATTTGTCCTTTCTTCTCTTTTAGATGTTTTCCATTCTCTCTATATATCTGTTTTAACATACTGATCATTTCCCTTTTGCTCTTTCCCCCATTTCTTTCCTTATTCCTTTATCATCCACTCAAATTTCACCCTTCCATTCTCAATCCCCTCTTACTCTCCAGATACCCAGCCCATCATAGACTTTTCTTCCACACAAAATATATTTTCCCCTCTCCATTCTCATTCCCCATCCCCATCCCTTCTTGTCCTCCCCCAAAATCAGCTCCCTCATAGTTCTACACCCACCCAGCATCCGCTCCCTTCTAGTCCCATTCTCCCATGCCCTATTCTAGCCCATCATCCATTTGCAGTCCAAGCTCCCCCCCCATCAGCCCATTTATAGTCCTATTCTCCAGGACCAAGCAGGAAGTCAGTCCTCACATATAGGTGAAGTCGGCGCCAACGGAGCCCCCGTGCGGAGCATTTCCCCAGCTTTCAAGGAAAGCCTTTGGGAATGCAGCACGCATGCTCAGTCCCCTTCCCGCCCAAGGGTGCCATCTTGCTCAGTCTTCTTTTTTCCGCGGAGCCCGACGGACGTGAGTTCGTGTCACCTGGTAAAAAAGTGATTTTCTATGTTTTTTTCGTGGTTTTACCCGGTTCGACGCCGGTTCCCCTTCCCGCCTGGGCCAGGTACACCGGTATCGAGCCCGGAGTCAGTTTTTTGGTTTTTGTCCTTCGAGACTAGCGTTCACACTTTTTTGTGTGTTTCACTGGCAGCCCGGTCTTTTGACCTCGCAGGGGCCCTTTTTCCCCCGATGGCTGCCAGCGGGTTCAAGAAGTGTGATCGGTGCAAGAAACATGTCTCTCACCGACACACATGACTGCTGCCTCCGATGCCTCGGGCCCGAACATGACCCACTAGCCTGTGGCCCATGCAGCAAGATGTCGTCGAAGACGCTGAGGAGCTGTCAACATCAGCGTGAAAGAATCTTTTCTGACTCCGTGTCCGGCCAGGCCCGGACTTCGTTAGAGGCCTCGACATCTCGGGAGTCCGATCCCAAGCACCATCGAGGCTCCTCTGAAAGGGGGTCTCCTTCTCGGGAGCACAGAAGTAAGAAAAAGCTCGCGAGGGCGACGTCGGTGGATGCTCCTGGCCCCTCCCGGGCCAGGTCGCATAGCCCCAACCGACGCCCCGGGCTCTCGGTGTCGGAGAAGCCTTCGAAGTTACCTCGTGTGGAGCCGGATTCCCCGAGTCACATGAGTGCAGTTGTTCTCATGGACTCTCCCCCGGGGGAGCCGACATCGGGCCCGACGCTGTCGGGGCCCGAGTCGGGGGCTGCTGAGTCTCCTGAGCTCGGACTCAGGTTGACGGCCTTGGGGAGCAGCTTGGCTGCCTTCATGGAACAGCAGCGGGTGCTGATCGCCGGTCTGACCGGTGCATCTGCCCCAACCACCGGGACCTCGACGTCCAAGTCGACCCTGGAGACCGAGCCAATCCTTGAGTTGATGAAGTCTCGAGTCGATCCTCGGTCAAGGTCCCCCTCAACCTCCCATGCGGGGCCGAGGTTGTCAACCCCGATACCCTCGGCGTCGGGGCGGATGGCTTCGAAGCCCACACTGCCGGAGCCGCTCGATTCCTCCTTGGAGGAGTCAGACTGGAAGACGGAGGACGAGGAGTCCCTGGACACCTTCCGGACCCGGTGCGTCCCTTTGGACTCACCGGAGTCCAAGCCTCGGAGAAGGTCCCCCCCAGAGGATACCCGGTTCTCGGACTTTGTGAGGGACATGGCCAAAGCTTTGGCCTTCCCCGCGGATGCCAAGGAGGAGCCTCGAGCCGAAGAGCTCAATGCACTCCAGTACGACTCTCCGCCTAAGGAGGCCTTTACTGTACCGGTTTCTCCGATGCTGGAACGGCTGCTCTTCCGCATGTGGGAGGCACCGGCCTCGGCGCCGGTTCTTAGCAAATGGGTCAATTCCATCTATCGAGTCCGTAAGAGCCCTGGGTTCCAGAAGGCACAGCTACCGCACCACTCCATGGTTGTGGAATTGGCCATGCATCGTCTGAAGAGTCAGAAGATGCACTCCTCGGTGCCCCCTGGCCGGGAGGCCCGGAACCTGAATGCCCTCGGTAGAAAGTGCTTCCAGGGCTCTATGTTGTCTTGCTGTGTCCAGACTTACCAGCTGTACATGGGTATGTACCTCTGAGACCTGGCAAAGGAAACTGCTGGGTTCTCAGCTGGCCTCTCCGAGGAGCCTTTGCAAAGGTTCAAAGCTTTGTCATCGGGGATTTGAGAGTGCTCAAAGTTTATCTCTCGAGCAGCCTATGATGGCTTCGAGGCTTCAGCCCGGGCAGCCGCGGCTGGCATCGGTGCACGCCATCAGGCCTGGCTCCACTCAGCACTGGAGGCCGGCTGACACTGTATGCCCACAGGTGGTCAGCCATAACAGGGGATACCTGGGTACTGAGCATAGTCCAGAAGGGCTATTTGCTCCACTTCAACCAGTTACCCTCCTCCTATTTTCCAGGGGAGCCTCCAAGACTTCCTCTTCACAGGAACCTCCTCCTTCAGGAGTTGGCAAGTCTTCTAAAGGAGCAGGCGGTGGAACGGGTGCCTCACCACCTGAAAGGGCAAGGCTTCTATTCCAGGTACTTTCTGGTACCAAAAAGGACAGGAGGCCTCAGGCCCATCCTAGACTTGCGAAATCTCAACAAGTTCCTGGAGAGGGAAAAGTTCAAGATGCTTACCCTTGGGATACTGCTGCCCTACCTCCAGCAGGGAGATTGGCTATGCTCCTTATATCTAAAGGATGCTTATACTCACATCCTCATTCATCCAGACCACAGACAATATCTCAGATTTGTAGTGGGAGGAAATCATTTTCAGTACAGGGTACTTCCATTTGGCCTAACCTCCGCTCCCAGGGTTTTCACCAAGTGCCTGGTGGTGGTGGCGGCCTATCTCAGAAACCAGGGCATCTTTGTCTTCCCATACCTGGATGACTGGCTCATCAGGGGTCAGTCTCCACAGGAGACCAGACAAGTCACCCTTTGCACTGTATCTCTTCTCCAGCATCTAGGCTTTGTCATAAACTTCGCAAAGTCCACTTTGCTCCCCTCACAGAACATAGAGTTCATAGGGGCAAGACTAGATACCCTTCAGGCAAAGGCTTATTTGCCCGAGGGCAGGGCCCACAGGCTGATGAGCTTGGCCAAACAGTTCCAGAGCGGTTCTCTGGTCTCCGCCAGACACTTCCTGAGGCTCTTAGGCCACATGGCATCCATGGTCCATGTAACTCCGAATGCCCGTCTGCACATGCGGCCTGCTCAGTGGTGCCTCAGAGATCAG